>JACGWO010000003.1:16927832-17527832 GCA_034509735.1 Sesamum alatum
TATCTCAGCTTGAATGGTCTTGTCCTTCTCTAGGCCAAAGTGTCTTTTCGTTTGTTTGACAGGCTTCATGGAGGTATCGATGTTATGATGGTGCATTATGACCTCCGGACTTATCCCCTCCAGGCGTTAGGGGACCAGTAAAATACGTCCTGGAGGCGTATCAAACCCTTTTTAAGGGGTTCCTGCAGTTGGGACCCTATCTGAGCAGTCTTGCCAGGCTCTTCTGGGCATAATTCAATGGTCAGCAGCTCCTCCACAGGTTGGACTTTTGCATGGTCTTCTTTGTCAGGAGGAGTTTCCCCTAGGGGAGAGCCAGGCTCCCTCACGTCGTTCCCTTAGATAGGTCTTTTCCTTGTCTCTTGCGAGACTCTTTTGAGGGTATCTCTATGGACCCCCGCTTTTGGCCCTTGCGTATAGCCTCCACATAGCATTATCGAGACTGTTGTTGATCTCCACTGACTTTTCCTATCCCCCCTAGGTACAGGGAATTTGATCTTCATGTGAAACGTCGAAATGGCAACCTGGAAGGCATTCAGAGTAGGCCTTCCTAGGATAATGTTATATGTTGAGGGAGTATCCACCATTAGGAACTTGATCATGCATGTCCTCAGCGACCCTTGTCCCAACGAGAGAGGGAGAGTGATGGCTCCTCTGGAGCGGACTACCTCTTCGGCGAAACCATACAACGAGGTATCAACTTTTTTCATGGGGGCTTCCCCTCTATTCAGTTCATAGTTAACCACGGTGGTCGTGACTGGGGAGAATGACCCCCTTCTACTCACCTGGGCCAAGTTGAATGATGGGCGCATCTACCACCGCCATTGACGTGTAGAATTTCCTCGAAGGGCGTATTTTCAGCCTCTCAAGCCAATATTTTCCAGGTGCTATAAGAGTCTCCCCTCTTAAGCCCTCCTGTTATCATTCGAATGACTCTCTTCCTAGGGAGGTTGGCGTCCTCAGGTTGTATTGAGTGGGTTTGTTTACGTCCTTCTGTCTGAGATGGCTCAGGACTGGACTCCATCGGGGCTTTCCCTTGGCGTTGGTCCTTCTTCTGATAAGGGCCTGTGCCTTGAGACTTTTCTTGGCACACGAACTCCTACAGGTACCCGTTCTGAATGAGTTGTTCAATTTCATACTTTAAGTGTTGACATTCCTCTATGGTATGCTTATAATCGTTATGGAAACGACAAAATTATTCAGACTTAAGCAACATGGGACCTTCCTTGGCACCACGAGGCCGCATCAACAACCACTTCCCTTTGACCAACATGAGAGCATGGGTAATGGGAGTATTGAGAGGGGTATAAACGGGAGGACTCCTCGAAAAGAGGACTTTTGATCCCGACCCTCGGTGCGAGTTTTCTTTGTGGCCCCTTCCTCTTGGGTGTCCTTTCTTTTTTCACCTCAACCTTCCTTTTTGGAGGCTTGGGCCTCCTCCATGTTAATGTACTTAGCTGCTCTGACCAAGAGGCCTCTGCATAGGTGGAGCCTTCTTGCCTTCCGTCAGTCCTCCCGCCGTCGGGGGGTGGGGGCTTCCTGATGTCTGGGGCCACCGCTGTCAGAGGGACAATGCTGATTGTCGCCATAGGCGGATGTGATCATCTATTGGATGGCCGCCATCAATCCCACAACCTATCAGAGGAGGTGTCCAAAAGAGTGCTTGTTAGAATAGGTGACCGTGAATCCAATCTTATTGGGCTTATGTAACCAGTTTCTGACAATTTTGGTGTAATATGATATTTTGAATAAAACTGATATTCAGTTCTTGACATGTTATACTTTGTTGTGTTCACTTCTATTACTGTTCATTAAGAACAAAGCCCACAGACTGGATATGTGAATCCAAGAGGCTGTGCTGTGCATAGGTTGGCAGTCATGAAGCCAACCTCTATGGATCGGTCTGAAACCCTCCAAGTCAAGGACCTCGAGATTGGGTATCGAGGGTCCAAGTAAGACTTGCACTAAGCATTGCAGTCATGTTTCATCAACAAGTGACGAGGGTCATCCATGCAATATTAGTGGGTTAGTCAGCCTTAAGGTGACTCGCGCGAATCGTCATATGGAAGCCTTAAGTGGCTTAGTCGGTATGACTGGCATTCCCAGCTCCGATAGTACGAGATTAGTCCTCGGACTTGAGGAACCACGGTAGTCACGTGCACGCTATGCCTGTGTCTTAGGTTTAGTGAGAGGCTACCATGTCAAAAGACTTGGTTGCTATAAGCCCTGTCTAGCACAGTCAGAATATCCAATGAAGACGGTGCATTCTAAGATAGAATCCGTCTCCTATCAATGTTTGATAGTAGTGTCTCATGTACACTCGGAGGCTCGTTCCCTTTAGAATTTGTGGCCATAGTGACTGGACAGTGGGATGGGAACTCAGTGACGTTTCAGTGGGTAAACAAGTGCCTCGATCTTTTGGTATAGTTGCTTCAAGGATGGGAACCGACGTTCAAATTCCATATGCTAGACTATAATTGTGAGACAGTAGATGGAAGGACTGTACTCGTATGCATTCGTGAGCTTAAAATGTTCACGCCATGTTTTCACCCAGTCTCTAGTACCATGGACCATTGCTAGACGGCCACCCATGGTGACGGGCGAATTCTGGTTATGGTATAATCGGGGATTGGCCCAAGTCTAGCTGAAGGTGAACCTAAAGAGTTACACAAAATTCACTGAAAGTAAAGGAATTAATTTGGAAATAATTCCAGGAGATGAAACAATTTAATTGGACTAGATTGATCCCCTTTTGGAGTGATGAGCCATTGTGGATTAATTGGATTAATCGCGCTTGATTCATAAATTGAATTTATGAAATTAGAAGTTTGGGTTTCCCTTTTCTCAATTATATTAAAAAGTAAAATTATTATTTTGGGCTTAAGTATTAATTAAATTTAATACATAAAGCCCAATGGACTTCAGCCATTTAAGTTTGATTTAATAGGTCCATTCCATAAAGCCCATCAAGAATGGATGGACGAGATTTGATCTAAGAAATTTTTGAGATGGATGGCTAGGATGAGATTTGACTATGTCAAATCCTTAGTTGACTAGGATTGGCTAGGTCAAATCCCTAGTTGATTAGGGATTATCTCTTTGGAAGAGGTTGAGTAGGATTATATGAACTAATCATATAAATACTCAAACACACACACACACAATCACACACAACTCTCATAACTCTCCACCTAGCTCTCTCTCTCTCTCTCTCTCTCTCTCTCTGCCATCCCTCTCCTCACACTCCTCCAAAAGTATTTTCTTTGTCTTCTTGTTTAGTACAAGGGGACATATGAACAGTTGATGTTGTAAATCAATAACATTTGGCCAATTGTTCTCTCCCTTTTTAATGTCTTGCTAGCATGAGAGTATCAACGCATTCTGGTGAATTACGTGGACGTTTTATAGGGTCTCTACGTTGAGATCTTGGTGGCAAATCTGAGAACAATGCGTGTAGCCGAACGAAGAAAGTTACAAAAGTACGTACCCTTATTACATTTCTTGTTCATCTCTTCTACCCTATGCCTCCATGAATTATGTTTATGTTACTTTTATTCATGAGATACACCTAATGCCCGGGAGAATCAAGGGAACACCCATTGATTCCGGTTTTAAATTCCATTCATACATGTTTTACGCCTTCCCGTGCTTCCACCGCATTCCTCTCGGGCTGATCCACACACTTTCAGTGCTGTCTCTAGGAGGGTCGGACAGGGTTCTGAGGGACCAGAAGATCCCGTCTCACCTCTTTCGGAAGGAGCCAGGGGGGCTCCTGATAGCACTTGCAATGCCCGAGGGTCAGCAGGGGAATCCATTGCCTTTTGCTTGCCTAGTCTACTGTTGGGGGTTCCCGTAATCTTCACGTCTTAGTTCTGTGTTTCCACAGACGGTGCGAATTGATGTGAGCAAAATAGTGCTCAATCAAGTTTGTTTCTTTGGGCTCTAATGGAGTGGGCTTGAATTTTAGCAATTCAGGAAAGGGACCTGCAAAAAAAAATATTAGCACTCAAACGCTCAAGTCAGTAAACAATCGTGATAAATATAAACTTGAACATAAGAGGAAAATAGTAGTAATTCGAAAGCAATGAGCATCCAGTGTGCTAAGTGTAATTCAGAGAGAAATTCAAGAGTTTAGGGTCTAGAAAAACGTTACTTTTGCAACCAAGAGATCGATATTTATAAGGAAGTTACTTGAGAAAGAGGGACTCTTGAGAGATGGACTCTCGAAAGGTCTATCAGCGTCCCTCCTAGAGTCCTACTGAGCGTGACCTCCTAAAATGTAGAAGGTAGTCGCGGGTGGTCCTTCCTAGATAAGGGTGAGTTTTGGATAACCCTTATCCAACCTTCTCGGTTGGATCGTCCTTTCCTTCGTGGGCCTTCAGTCTAGGGCTTTTCCTATGGGGAACCAGCTGGGTCTCTCCGTGCCCCGTACATGGGTTGACCTTGCTTCCTTTCGGGACACCTAACCTGTTCCTTTTTGCGGGCTGGACCGAGGTCCTCCTTGGGCTGTCTCCAAAGGAAGCCTGGGCCTCCTTTCTGGGTTGAGACATTTTTAGTGATCCTTAGTGCTTTCAGGTGTTGTGCTTAGGCCAATACTTCTATAGCATATCACACATTTTAGTAAGTACAAAATTTTGTAGCAATATATTTCAGAAAAGCAATTGAAAGAATCCACATAAAGCATTCAAGCTAAAGCCCATGGGGAGAAAGACGTTTTCTTTTTTACTCTATGTTGTATTTGAGAGAAACACGTTTGTTTACTCATAGTTCTTGTTGAGAGAAATATATACGTTTTGTTCCTTTTCCTAGTCAATTGATACAAAACCCACTTTGTCCAAACCCTAAAAAATCATAGTCTTCTTCCCTACCCCCCCCCCCCCACCACCAACCATCTCACCTTCAATTCTCCTTTCCTCTTTTCACTTCTCACCCAAGAAAACAAATGAAAGAAAATCAATTTAATTGAGCACTTATAAAACCTGATTTTCTAAACATATTTGTTACCAAATCATTGTGGATTATCATTTTACTAGTTGAACTATCATTTTCTATGACTAAATCATTATTTTCTAAACGTATTATTCCTACGTGTAAGAAAAAGAATCAGAACAGATTAGAGGGAACAAAAACCCAAGAACGAGAAACACCACCGCTAAAACCATACCCCGCTATATCTGGGTAGTTTTTCATGGAAATCTATTACAATACACATAAAGCTGACAAAGAAGTTCTTTCCAAATATGTAAACTTAGTTCCCACAATATATTGTATCTGGTACTTTTTCATGGAAATTTATTCGTAGTATATATATCAGTTGATGTGTGATTCTCAAGGATAAGCGGATGCCAGAAGAACGAAGAAAATGTCAATAAATGTCGGAATGAATGTTGAATATAGGACTTAATTTATTTAATAGTTTTATTTTCTTGAGGTTGATTGTAAGCTGAGGGAAACTAAGTTAGTTGCACTTCAAAAATTTCTACAACAAAATTTGTTATCACAACTCCACATATTTTACGCGGCGATCAAGGTTCTTTGCGGTACTTAGAAGTTGTGCATGCTTTTGTAGTATGAAGATCAATTAGCTTTTACTTATATTTCTTCCAAAAGTTATTGCCTCCAAGAAGAAAATGGAAACACAATAATAATAGTGAAAGCAGAGAAATTGTTTCTTATTTTCTTGTATTCAGCTGATGCCATGTGTTGTAGGTACCTCAATAGCTTACTGATCTGCAAGACTCATAAAGGCAACAGCCAGTTATGATTGGATCTTTGTAAACTATTCTAGACGAACTTTTTCTATAATATGTTAATTTAAGAAATGTTCTTTGGACATCTTCATCATATGCTTTAAACATTATATTTATATGTGCATTTGGGTGAAACCCTTAGATCGATTATGCTACGGGGTTGGCTTGCGCATACGGTAGCGACCATGGAACCAACCTCTATGGTTTGATCTAAAATATTCCAAGTTAATGAATCGGTCGGGACAGGGCATCGACCATTCCTTAAAGACTTGCACTAAGTGATACGTTCATATGATGAATGTCGATTTTCATAGACAGAGACGTATACTGTCTGCGCATTTTAGTGGGTGCTTGATAAAGAGTTATCAAGTTCACCAAATTGACTCTCAGGAGTTGTCATATGGAAGCCCAATATGGCATGATCGATATGACTAGAACTAATACCCTACAATAGTGCACTAACTAGTCCTTGGACTTGAGGTTCCACAGTATCCTTATGCATAGGACGGCTATGACTTGATCATGTCCAACGTGGTCTCAGGTTTCATCCTGGATTAGCTCTAATGTCAGTTTCAGACATAATTAGAGCATGCATGGAGGTTGGTGAGTTCCAATATAGGATCTGCTACTTATCATGAAATGATAACAAACCTCCTATGTTCTCTACAGTATGTGTTCCTTGAAGCCCATGGACATGGTTGTTGATCGAATAGGAGAAAGGGTTATTCCTGTATTGACAAAATTGGAAGCATAACTTGTAGAGTTGATACATAGACATCAAAGTCGATAATTGAAAACCGATAACTAATTTTATGCCCTAAACTTTGATCGGGTGGTTAGTGGTGGAGGGACTGTATCTAAATGGTACGCAAGCTCACAGGTTCATGTAATAATTCACCTATTCTCTAGAGCCATTGATCATTTCTAGATGGTCACCCATGGTGACGGGCACCCTCCAATTAAGGAGTTAATTGAGGGTGATTAATTATGATAAGATCTAATTAATCTAATGCAAGTGAGTTGCTAATTAAATTATATATGTGATACATGCCCAAGTCTAGCTGAGTAGTGAAAACACAAATCCATGATGGAATTATTGGAATTAATTCATAGAATTAATTGTGGTGAATAAATCAATTAATTTAAGGACTTCAATTAATTGAATGAAATGATTTATGAAATCAATTAATGGGAAAATTAAATAATTTGGAGTCTAAATTCACAAGCATTAATTTGATTAAGTAAGAGTTGTGATAGATTAATTAAGAATAATCTATTTGGGCTTGAAAAATTAATTAATTAAATTAATTGATTTGGGCTTATATTTAATTAAAGAATTAAATATCATGGGCTAAATGATTGAACTCAATTAATTGGAAATTAATTAAAATTGGACTTAGTCCAATTAAGAATTAAGATGAACGCCAAGAATCTTAGCCCAAGCCCACAAGCGCACAAGACAAGATTCATTAAATATAGGCATGACTTGTTTATATCTTTAGATGAACAAGAAAATATGAGTCATGCTGGAGCTTGTCTATAGAGAAGACAAGTGTTGAATGAGAAAAGATGAGTCATGCTAGAACTTGTCTATGAAGAAGACAAGTGTTATCTAAGAGCAAGACAAAAGGGTTTGTCTACATACATTGTATCTAGTGCAAAGAATTGCCTATAAAAAACGGGTAGAAGGCAAGAGATTTAGACATTACTTTGTATACAAATATACAAAAACTCTTGCTCTCCTTTTTGTTCTTAGACTTTCTCTCCTTCACAACTAGAAAGTCTAGTTTGCACTTTAGCCTTGTTCTTATGTTCGTTTCTCATCTCCAAAAGAAAAGATTTCTATTCCTTTCTCCATAGATCAATAGTTGATCTACATTAATCCTCCAATACCTACTAGCTTAGGTTTGAGGGTGATTCCATCATATGCAGTGTGGACTAACTTTAGAGGGAAGACACTTGTGTTCCTACCATGAACAATCAACGAAAATGGTTCTGTTTTGCATTCAATCCTTTTTAAGGTAAGGTCGTTCTTGAGAAAGTTCAAGTAATCAACATCAACCGGAGAGCAATAAATGTTGGTTTCCCTTAACCATTCAATTGATATCCGCATGAGATCCACATGGTAATAGCAATGAGACGGGCCATTTAATCGCTAATTATAATATTATTTTTAATTAAACTTTTAATTTATGCTGTGCTTAACGTCTTGGGACTTATATGAAACTAACAGTGGTATCAAAGCCAGGTCATACAAGTCAATTGAATTTCTTTTGGTTTGATGTGATTTAATCTGATTAAATTGCTTAACAATTTAATTTTATGTGTTAATCTCGTGATGTGTTGAATTTAATTTTTGGGCATATTTCAATTGTTGAAATTTGATTCTATTGTGTTTCTCCTTCCGCCTACATGGCTGGATTTATCTTCCACCTACATGTCGGATTTTATGGAAATTTTTGTATATTATCGACTCTGTTTTAATTTGGGTTATTTCAGAATAAATAAAAAAAAATTGAAAAACGGCACGGTGCGTGGGCACAGGCACCAATTGCCTATTGCGTGCACCGTGCGGGCACGTAGGGCCTATGCGAACCCTGGGCAGTGTGCGCACAACCCTGCCGGCGTTCAGTAGGTGGACAATTTTGCTCCTGGCATCGAAATTTCGAATTCCTAATTTTATTTTTCTATTTCTCTTATTATTCTAAATAGATTTAAATTGTTAAAAAAAATTATTTTCCTAATTTATATATAGATATAAATTGAGAAAGAAAATTAGATTTTCACTTTCAGTTTGATTAGAAAATTTCAACATATTTTCCTAATATGATTAGGATGATTTCTTGTAGACTCCAAGTTAATTTGATATTATAAATCAAGTGCCCATGAATTAAATTCAATTTCATTCCATGAAAATCATCATGTGATTTAACATAAGAGATTAAATTCTTTGGTTTTATTAGATCTAAATATATATATATATACATGATATATAGTATTTTCATATATGATATATGATATCTTTATGTGATAAATGTATGGGATGACTACGGGCTCAATGATCCAACACGGACATGCTAGGTTTCGATTGCTTGACTTTCATACTTACACTAGACATTGTATATAATAAACAAGCAAATAAGAATAAATATCGTGATGAGGTATTGCATAAACAAATGGTTTGAACGCTCACTTGGAGTGTCCAAGTTAAAATATTAGGCCTGTGATGGATAAATCAAATAGGATTTGATAATCCAAACCTTCCATCCATAGTGACAATGTATGGGATGCTATCACCTTTCAATTCATTATCTCACGAGTTGTGGAATGATTTGGAAGTAGTAAAAAGTTGTACTATCACTATGAACAAGTAGATTACCTCCCATTACTTGTCTCACGAATTGTGGAGGGCGATACTAGGGGGTCTTTTGGTCGATGGGTTCGGTTTAACATGGAGTAACACAATTGACTTGGAGCCCTTGGGATTATGTGAAAAATGAGGTAAAACTCCTTGGCGATTTCATAAGATGAGAATGGTGAAAGTCACCTCCCATAAAATTGTTTTCATGCGAATTGTAACAACGAGGTATGAAATTCATTTTATGGACCTCAAGCCTACTAGGAAAAATGTTTCCCGGGAGTCCATATGGGGGTTTATGGAATTTTGAAGAAATATTGGGAGCAATTTATGATTAAAGACCATATCATAAATTTAATTAACATTGGTTGAAAGAATGCTAAAATCTTTATTGTTTCTTCTTTTCTTTCTTGTAGATTGAAAATATATCATACTTGAAATACATGAACTTGTTGGAACCAACTACGCTGACTGGCTTAGGAATCTCAAAATTATTTCGGATTTCGAGAAAGGCTCTTATGTGTTGGAATCTCATCCTCCAACTGAGTTCCCCAAGGTTCGACTGAAGAAGAACGTGTGACGTTCCAACATTGGATCAATGATGACCTTCAGGCCCGTTGCCTTATGTTGGCATCTATGTGCAATGAACTGCAAAAGCAACATGAACACCTTAAGCATGCATTTGAGATCTTTTTACGCTTACAAGAGTTGTTTGCGGTATAGGATCGGCATATAAGATATGCAGCATTGAAGGAATTCTATTGGGCAAAGATGACTGAGGGGTCATCTGTTCATGACCACGATGTCAAGATGCTTTCTCTCATTGAGAAGTTAGAATCTTTGAACGCAGGCATGAATAATGAATCCTACATAGATGTGATTTTATAGTTATTACCGCCGTCTTTTGATCAATTTGTTGTTAATTACAATCAACAGTCCAAGGTATTTTCATTCTTGAAATTAACATGGTTGCTAATAATGCTTCTTGGGTATTAGATAATGAATGTGGAGCTCATATTTGCAATAATTTGTAGGTAAAGAGAAGAAGTAAAAAATTTAGGTGAAGGGAATATTGATCATCAGGCTTGTAGACGGCAAGCTGGTTGCCGCTGAAGCCGTTGGAATTGTTCAATTAGCTATTAGCAAGGATGTTAGGATAGTACTTAATAGTTGTTATTATGTACAAAGTATGATAGAAACATTGTATCTATATCTACTCTTGATGAAGAGGGGTATGAATTTTTTGTATCAAAACAATGTTTCTACCTAATGAGGAATGGTTCACTTAGCACATCTTTTGTTTACTTTGTGTTTGCATTAAACTAGACTATAGTGCCTTGTCTATAGAAGTCCGGTTGTAAGGAAATGCAAATTCCTTTGGTCGTCTTTACTGAGGACTTTTAACTGATATAACGAGCTACTTTAGTAGCCAATGAATTAATATTTAGTGGTTGACATGATAAACAAAAGAGATTCCATATTTCTGTCAATGTAAATTCCTAGAGTCTATTCTCTCTGTTGTCTATGAACATCAGTTAAATGTCATACCATGGCATAGTTTTTTATGCATAAGTGCACTTTGATGGATCTAGTTATCTTTCAAACAAATGATTATCATATCCTCTAGGAATCTTTCGTTATTTTTCTTATTTCTACATTTATCTTCATCCGTTTTTTCCTTCATTCTTCTAAGAAGATGTTTTTGGCCATAGATTGAGGACACACTAAAGGTGGATGACAAGTGTGCTTTTAGAAAGTAACTAACTGCATCTCCATTTTCTTTGTGAATCATACTTTTTCCGTTGGTATACTTGTTGCGGTGGCTTCATGATATAATTGCTTGAAAAAGGTTTGACCTGACCTATTCTTCAATTTATCTTAAAGTATGAGGATCAACATAACAAAGTACAATGGTCTTGTTCAAGAAACTGTCACTTTTGGCAGTTTGTTTGTGTGTTTGTAATGATTCATGCTCTTCTTAGTTATATGATGGCCTTTTAAGTTATTGAATGATAGTTGGTCAAGGCTTCATGTTACTAATTACTTATCTTTTTTAGCAATGCATTGGTAGTTTACTTGCGCACATTTTTCCATATCTATGCATTTGACAGCCGGTTTGTATTTGAATGGTTTTCGACTACATAGGTAAGCAAGCTTGTGGGCTTGTATAAGGAAAGTCTGGAGGAATAGTCCAGGAAGGTTGTAGAGCTTGAGGGAGTCATCAAGGCTTTCGAAGTAAGCCTTGTTTATAATTTAGTTTATTTAAAACTAATGAACGACGCAATATGCTAATTCCTCTTATGAACATGCAGTTGTTTTGGTTCAGGAACTTCAAACTAATCTGTTTGTCTTCATGCATGGTAGTTACCAACGGAAGGTGTATGAGGTGGCAAAAAAGGAGGAATACAATAGCTGTGTTGGAGGTTGGAGCTTTGAAAACAGCGATACAGATGATGATTAAAGAAATTAGAAAGTCTTTTCAAAGTGATAATGGTGGTAAAAAGTTCATCATTTTCTTATCTCCCACTCTTCATTGCTTTCATCAGTCATGTTCCTTCTATGTGTTTGTATTGTTATCTTGAGTTCTTGATATTTATCATCTGCACTATTTGTAGTAATTTTCTTTTTATATCTAGCAAGTTTGTTGTTTCAAACAATATTCTTGGATGGTTTTTCAATGATTTCCAATTAATTTACTACTGTCGGTGTTTCTCATCCTATTTTATTTGGCTGTATTTTTATGTTATTTAATCTCATTCAAGAAAACAATGCGCATTATTCTTTCTGGTATATCAAGTTCCATGAGACATATTTGATTGTCGGAATGTGAATGATTGTTTAGCATTTTAAGGTTAGACTATTAGTTCAATTGAAATTACATTGAACTTCTCATATTCCAATTTCGATGTAAAGGAACAAGATAAACCATTTCAAAGTAAAGAATTCCATAAGATATGTTTATTCTTAAATAACACATCTGAACCACAGGGGAACGCCGTTCCAAGTTTTTATTTATCTTTTGTTATATTATCAGACTATTTTCATTTTGTTTTCTTTTTCCAGATACTATCAAACTACTTCCTTTTTGTTTTATTTTTCCATTTTCTTTTTCGAGTTTACCAAGAATGGTTGTTGGTAATTTGACTAACAAATGTGATTTTTGAAGTCATAAGATTGAAACATAAATGTGCTCTAGCATTACGTGATGTTGCTTTGATTAAATGTGGAGTAGTTGAGGCCTAATTTCATGCATTTTGAATAGCTTTGAAGGAGAGTTAGAATATCTTTACTTCTACTAAACCTTGGGAATTCTTTTGAAATCATATTTATTTGCTAAAAGCATACCCGATTTATCCCTATATGCCTAACATGGGACATGTATCTTTTGAAAATTCAAAAGCCCTTCCCCTTTAGCATGAATGGGAAAAAAGTAAAGAAAGATTAGCAAAAAAAAAAAAAAAAGGAAGAAATCTACTATGCTGGTTTAGGTCACTTAGTAACTGGGTAACTTCATCACAAATGTTGTTATTCATGTAAAACGGTGACCTGAGCTATGAGTATGCAAAGCACTTTAGGTGAAATGTGTTTTGGTTGAGTAACCGGGAGCCTTCACCACAAATAATGTCATTCGCGTCAAAAGACTAAAATACGGCCTAAAGAAAAAACAAAGAAAAAGAAAAAAAAATAGAAGCTGTGACAAAATAAAAGGGGAAGAAAAAGGGAAAAGAAGTCATTAGTGGGCAAAGCAAAATGCATCCTAACTTAGGTAATAAGGAGATAGAGGGTATCGTGTTAGCAACGAGAATGATAACATTTAGAAACCTATAGACTTTGTGGAGGCTTAATTGTTCTAGTCTCTACTTGGCAAAACAAAGTGTTGTGATGTGATTGGCCTCTTATCCGCGTTATGATAAGTTAACATTTGTATAAAGTATTGCGGCATTTGTGTTTTGAGATTATGTGCACATAGGTTACTTTTGTTATTATGAATTACTGGCACAATATGATCTTTGCATTGTCCAAGTTGTCGGACATTCCTAAGTTGGAAACTTTTGCTTGAGGACAAACAAAGGTGTAAGTTTGGAAGAGTTTGATAAGCTTAGTTTTTCTGTTTTATAAGGGAAATAATTGTATTTTGTTTTTTTCCGGGAGGAAATGCTTTAAGAAAATTGCAACAGTCCTTTCTTTCTATTTGTGGTTTATTAAAAACTTGTTATATTTTTTGGTGGCAATCTAAAAAAATTTCTGTTAAAAGCCTTACTTGAGACATGCATTGCCTTATTTGACTACTATTTCTGGTTGGGAGGTGATAGATTCTGGTCTTGATATTATTTTTCCAATATAACTAATAAAATAATTATTCCAACAATGTTTAAATGTTTTATTATTGTAGTTCTCTATGATTTTATGAATTATTCCTCTGAGATTGCCTAGTCAGCAGGATGCAAGTTAGATATATAGCAGTGATGCTTCTTGCATGGATTCTTCTCCCTCATGGGTAAAACTTAAAAGGGAACAAATAAGAAAATACAAGTTGTGCTTGAGTATAAGAGTTACAGAAGTCTTTCATGTTGCATATAGACATTATAAAATTTTCACCACTAATCGTTCCTGGCCCATGAATGTGGTTTATCTAGGTATGTGAGGTTGGGAATCATGGTTAACTAACAACTGAAAATAAAATCATATTTGTTTTTTTATCTTCCATCTCTATTTGCAACTCTTCTAATGAACTTCATCAACTAGTTTTCTTTCAGTTACATTTGCTACACTTGGTGAGATGACCACGGTGATGTCCTTGGAAGTGCTTCTTGGTGTTGGTGTTCCATGCTGCAGGTGACTATTGATATACTATCATATCATGTTTATCTTTTGTCCTACACGTGTTTTGCTGGGTTTATATGGAGAACCCATTCATCAGTTCATTGAGAGTGCTAGCTATTCGTTTGAGGGGATCGGTGTGTTGGTCTCTGGTGAACCAGATGCCATAGCTGTTTGTTAGCCAGTGTTAGTTCCTTTAAGTTATTGCATCTGATGAAGTTGGTTTGTGCTAATTGTGTGCTGGTACTTTTTCGGTTGTGGGTCGAAACCCTCAATACACAGTTTTGGGTGATTTTTTTTTTTTTTTTGTTAGTAATCATTCTTGTTGTCGTACTGATGCTCAGATCCCTAGTATTTCTTATATTCTGTGTAATCTTGATTGGTCCACTCATATTAACATTTAGACATAAAATGAGGTGAGATATAATCAATGGATAATGCAACAAAAATATGAATTAACTATGCTTACAGATCAAAGTGATTCGTTGTGCAATATTTAATTACATATTTGACAAACAAAATATGAGTTACAGATCACTAAATATTTCTTGTAATTTTTGTGGATTTTCATGATCAAAGTGACCATATGATCAGAATTGTTCATTAATATTTGTGGTGAAGTGTGACCATAACTCTGTTATCTGCTGTTTTCATCAAGAAA
The DNA here is from genome assembly GCA_034509735.1 of Sesamum alatum. NCBI lineage: Eukaryota > Viridiplantae > Streptophyta > Magnoliopsida > Lamiales > Pedaliaceae > Sesamum > Sesamum alatum. The sequence goes on from JACGWO010000003.1 coordinate 16,942,420, forward strand.
ATTGCAGTAACTGTAAATAACTCTGTTTTTGCTGCATTACTGCAGAAAAACAACAACTATTTTTCTGTTGAAAATGCAGAAAAAATAGTTTTTTTTTTTTTTTTTTTTTTGCAGAAAAATGCATAAAAAATGATGTTGTTCTTTAAATTGGTATTATAATCATGGCCTGATTAGTTATTATCTTTGTTCTTGAAACTCTACTGCTTCACCAATTTGTTTGTATAATCATGTCCTTTCTGAAGTTTTTGTTTTATTCTATTTATGATGTTTTTAACATAAAAAATTAACATTCTTCAATGACCACATTAATTAGATTGTAAGGGAAAGCATCTTAGCTTTGGCCCCACAATTTTGACTAATTTAAAACATCCTAGGGTTGCTATTGATTTTATTATCCAACCATAAATATCAATACCTAATGCATGATATAATAATTTTTAATCTTATTATGTAACATCAGGCACTACACCCATATTATTGTCATTCACTTATTCAATGTGCAATAGTCTATCACACAAAAATATGATTTCGTTCTTGAAATTGGCATCACTACAAAAAAATGCGGTAATTGCAAAGGGAATTGGAACGGGTTTTTTTATTTGGAACGGCAAATAGATCACTGGATTCATTTGGATAGGTATTAGGAACGGTTGAAGAACGGGAGGCTATCTATTGCAAGGAGAGGCATTCCTAATAATTAGGAACGGGAGAAGGTACGGTTGTTGGCATACAATCGTTTTACCATTCTTAATTACCTTTATATGTATGAATTTATAATTTTTGTATTTGGAACACCTTATAAATTATTGGAACAATCGTATCAAAAGAAATACGGGCAATTAGAAATGGTCGTTAGAACACATTTTGAAATTGTCAGCATAAGTTGAAGATACATTTTAGCACTGTTTCTGGAGTACGTCTTGGAACAGTCGTGTATGCAAGTTAGGAACGGTTGATGGAATACATTTTGACACGGTCCTTGGGAACGGATTTTGTATCCTAATTTGGAATACGATATTGGACCGATTTTTGGTATTGTATTTAAAACGCAAACCTAACCACGAAAGCATTGAATTTGGAATACATGTAGGAACGGTCTATCCATAATTTGGAATTCCTTTTTTACCCGTGTTTAGGAATAATTGTCGTATAAATTTGGAATGGTTGTTTACCCGGTAATAGGAACAGTCACTTCTTCTAAACAGTCACACATTGGAACGGTTTGTAAGCGCTCCATGACCATCGAAAGTACTGTTCCTAAATAATGATTGGTAATAATTATTATCCTTAAAATATATATATTAAATTATTAATAATATTTTTGAATTTGGTTTTATAATTATTATTTAAATATGAAAAAATGCATAATTTAGAAATAAAAATTATATTAAATGAGAATATTATCCAATTTAATTACAAAAATAAAAAAGACCTAAATCTACTTCTTGTCCTCGTCCATCTCGTCAACATCTGGGAGGGGGGTCTCTAGGAGGCCGTGACGGGCCGGCGTTGGAGTGACTGGTCTGCAGGGCCTTCATCATGCCCATCATGTCCACCATCATCTCCTCGAGGTGGACCATCCGACCCTCCAGGTTTGACGAAGGCGCTGACGCTGGCGCTGGAGCTGGCGGTGGCGGTGATGATGGCGAGGTAACGGTCTGGCTGAGACCATGGACCTCAGTACCACGACCGAATACTCGACCCTTGTTCTTGGCCCTGACTACAGCCAGCCACATCTCCTTCTCGGTCTGCGCCACCGAGCCCTCTAATTCGGCCGGAGCATCCCCAGAATTGGTCGTGGCCTGAGACTGGCGATCCTCCAGCATCTTCTGGAAGTCTCCTGAAAAAATTGCTAGAATAAATTAGAATATTTTCAAACATTAAAAAAAATAAATTAGAATATGAAATGTACAACTTACCGCCACCTCCGCTGCCCTCGGCCCGCTTCAGCAGTTGTCGGCCTTCGTCTTGTAGCATCTGGAAAATCACTCCATCTGCTTCACTGGCCGGCCGAGCTGCTCCTCCTGTAAAAAGAAATGAGAAACAGGCATTACAATTTTAATTTAATAATAATAGATACTTTAAATAACATTAAACATCTTACTATTTTCCGCTTGTGCATATCGACGAAGACATAACCCCGCGGTACAAAGTAGCGGATGCGGCTGGGTTGGCGGACCGCTTCCCCTTGTTCTTCGCGCACTCCTCCTTGAACTCCGGGGACTCCCAATACAGAAGGAGCTGCCGCCAGACCTCGTTCGCCAGCCATAGAAGCTTCTGTAGGGACTGTCTGGCGAGGACGAACTTTTTCCGGAGGAACTTTCCCGCCCAGATGTGGAAGATCTTGAACATCGCCTCATCGTCGCAATCCCACCAGTACGTTGTCTGTATTAAAATATATATATATATATCAGAACTAAAATTGTTAAAATATTTAAAATAAAAATTTAATTGATAACTGAAATTAACCTTACCTTCAGGCTCTTAAACTAGAAATGCTGGTGCTCTAGCGGCACCTTGCGCAAACTGCCCCAAGGGTGAGGATAGTGTCCTCGCACCACCGCGTTGATGCGCTCGTGTACCTTCCGATCCCTCCTGAAATTATATAATAATTAGTGTGAGATTAAAATAATAATTTAAATTACAAAAACAAATTAAAAAAATATATAAATATACCTCGCGTCGGCGAGTGTGATGTATTGACATGTGTATGGTGGCGGGAGTGATGGGGCCGGTGGGGTGGTGGTGGTGGGGCAACCCATGGACGGGCCGGATCTACCGCCGATCCGATAGTGGATGGTCCGCCACCCTCCTCGACAGGTGCAGTGCTAGACTTTCTGGGCTGCTGCTGATCCGGCGCATGTGCTGCGTTGCCTGCTCTGTCGGTGGTGGTGGTGGTCGGAACACTGCTTCCCCATCCTAGGAAGCAGCACCGGCCGGCGGTATGGCCGGTGAGCCACGACCACGGCCGCGGCCACGTCCACCTCCTCGAGGTGGGAAATTCCGACCAGACATGATCTACAATTTTTTTTAAAAAAATATTAGTCGTATGAATTTAAAAAATACATGTGAAGTATCAATTTATTTGAATAATGATAATTTTTCTAATTTTTTAAGATAATTATGCAAACTAAATTCTAATAATTTATACTTAGTCCCAAAATTAATCTAATAAATAGATAATGAATCCCAATTTTGTTTTTTGCAATTTTTTCTATAATGTTTAGTAAATCCTAAAATTATTTTCTAACATATATACTAAAACCAAAATTGACGCTTAATTACACTAAATCCATCTATTTTTCATATATATTTATACTAAATCCCAAAATTTTTTCCTAAAATTGCACTAAATCCTTCTAATTTTTTATATATTTATACTAAATACCATAATTTTACCCTAAAATTGAACTGAATCCTTCTATTTTCCTATATATTTATACTAAATACCAATATTTGCCTTATCTATACAAAATATCATAGAAAATTATCCAAATTTTCTTAAATTTAACAAAATTAACAAATTTGATATATTATGAGCAAATTTTATTTTAGAAGGAAATTTTAAAAAAATAAATTACAGAAAATAAAAATTTCAGAATTTTTTTATAATTATAGAAAATATAAAGAATTTTAAGAAATTTTGCTAAAAATTCATAATTTTTAAAAATTACAGAAAATTCTGAAAATATTTTAAATTTATAGAAAATGATATTAACATTTTTAGAATTTGAGAAAATTATCAGAAAATTCACTAAAAAATATAAATTTACAGAAAATTTACAAAACTTTTTTGAATTTTCATAATTTCGGAAATATTTTAGAAAAATTCTGAAATTTTTTTAATTTGACAGAACTTTACAATAATGACAGAAATAATTACAGAAATATTTACAGAAAATAATTACATAGATATTTTCAGAAAATTAAAAAAATAACAGAAAATTCACAATAATTAAAGAAAATTCACAAAATATGCAATAATTACAAAAAATTCACTAATCGCATACAATAACCCCTAACATTACATAAATTGCATACAATTACATATTATTACAGAAATTACAACAAAATAACAGAAAATGCAAAAAAATTGCATAATAACCCCTGACATTACATATTATTACAATAAAAGCCCAATATTGTTTTAAATTACAGAAAATAGATAACACATTTTCAGAAATAACAAAACACAAAAAAAAAGAGGGTTTTGGTAGAAACCCTACTTGCGATAACGAAGGAAGCGGATGATGGCAGCAGATGGTGGTGGTCGAAGGCGGCGGCTAGCGAATGACGGCGGCGACTATGGCGATGGAGGCGGATGTTCGGGATGGCGACGGAGGCAGACGTTCGGCGGCCGGCGGACTGGTTCTGGGATGGCGACGGAGGCGGAGCGTCGGCGGCGGATTGAAAATGTCGACGTGAGAGAGAGTGAGAGAGGAGAAAGTGAGAAAAAATTAGTCAAGGGGTCAATTTATATAACGTTTTGGAACAGTCCTAATTTAACTGACAGTTCCTATGACCGATCCAAATAAACAAAACAACGTCGTATTCGCTGTAATACGATGTTGTTTTGATACCTTGTACTGATGTTGACCTAAATAGGAACGGTCACTTAGCAGTACTGTCGTTCCCTTAACCGTTCCTATAAAAATTGCCGTTCCCATATCAATTCCAAAATACTTTGTACTTGGAATTGTACTAATAGGAACGGTCACATAATTGTGTTCCCAATGTCGTTCCTAAAGTAAGAAACGATGTCGTTTTTAGACTTGCACAAAAATTCCATTCCTAATTTCATGTGGACCCATTCCTATATGTATTGCAATTTTTTTTTTATCTTCTTACATAATAACTATAAATTAAGAAAAACACGTTCCAGGACACTCATATGATTCAAGAAAGGTGTGCAATTGGATATACGAAGAATTTGAAAGTATCTAGTAATTTCCAAAAGATAGACACACGTTCACAATATAAACTATATTTATATATTTTATGTTTGTTAGTATTTCACAAATGTAACTAGCATCCTATATTGTTGTACTGCATGGCATAATCAGACCATCAAAATTCCAATTAGACTGTTAGATATGATATAACACACACAAGAATACATTATATGTAGTTTTGAAATATTTCGGTGTGCGGTTCTTGAGATATCGTATCCGGTCAGTATTCATCGTAACAAAAACAGTTGCATCCTTGAATCTGGGTGGCTAATTGAAAATCAGACCGTTCAATATCAACTAATATTCATAATATTGTATATGTTTAAAAATGATGTCGATCCGGCTCACGGATGTTGAGATATCGACAGAATTAGACAAAATACATTATATAGGACGTAATTGAGTTAGGAACGGACGTAATTGAGTTAGGAACGGTTCGTAGCAACTTTCTCTAGAAACGGTCGGCTTTAAAATGACTGCTCCAATAGTTGATTCTCCCACCAATTTTTCATTTGACGCGAAAACTAAAAGTTGGACGTCACTTTGGAACGGTTTACCATTTAGTTTGACCGTTCCTAATTCGAACTTGGAGCCATGTTTTCAACAGGCGCCAGTTGAAAAGTTGTACCTAGCCTAGGAACGGTCTTAGATTTTCAGTGACCGTTCCTAATTCAAATTTTCATCTATTATTTTTAAGTAGCCGCCATATTTTCAAAATTGTACCTGAAATAGGAACGCTTGTTCGATATTGGGATCATTCCTAATTCAAATTTCCCCAATTTTTTGTGTTGGCGCCTATTCACAAAATTGTACCTGAATTAGGAACGGTCGTAGTATATAATATCTGTTCCAATTTTTAATTTTTTTTTCATTTCTTAAAATAATAAAAATACATATCTCTAATAAAATTTTTAAAATAAGGTTTATAAAAAAATTACAAAAAAATTCAAAAAATTCGGGATGAACATTTAAAGTTAATAAGGGTGTTTACTTATAACTTTTAGTATATTATTTTATAATATTTTTCAATCGCATATTGTGTATGTGTAGGTTGTGACATTAATTTCTATTCCTGACAATCATTAAAGCTTGCAAAATTTGTTGAAATTATATTATTTTATAGGAAGTAAGAAAATAAAGCTTATTTATTCAAATGTTGAAAAGTATTGAGGCAAATTTCAATTGTTTAGTCAATTTTACTATGTCAAATAAAAATTTAAACAAGTCGATTTTGGTGTATTTTAATTCTTAAAATTATATACATTACAACTCCTACAAAAATGAAAACTTACGTATATTTTTAAATTATTCGAAGAAAAAACCTTTTTCCTTCTTTTTATTTCAAATAAAAAAAATATAAAAATACTTCTATTATATTTATTGAATTTTCTTAGTTTTATAAATAAAGGCAAAATGATCATTTAAGCACATATTGTTAAATTTAACTAACACCTATTAGCCAGAAGTGGCAATTTGTAATCTTCATAGTAAGAGAAGGAAATTTGTGTATTCCCATAGTAGCAGAGGAGGTTGAGTATTATTAACTTTATATTGTATGCATATATTAAAGTAATTTATTCATGTATTATATATAATATAAATAGATATATATACATATATAATCATATTTATTTATGTCATATGAATATGTAAATACAAGAAATATTACTTTATATTCATGTTCCAGATCGTTTAAATTATTATTTATACATACTATGTATTATTTTGATATATTATATTTATAACTAGATATGTATGCATATTTGTCTTATGTACATGATACATAAAGAAATATTAATAATGGGGTAAACTACGTTTTGCCCATTCGAACAATGACTGTTTTTACATTTTACCATCTAAATATTCTTTTGTGGCAATTTACTATCTCAATTTTATAAAAAAAAAAAATTTTGTTTGCCGGAAAAACATCACCTACACATGTGGGCCAATGTAGTATGATAGCTTGTCACATGTACAGTGTATGTAATGTTTTTCCAATAAAAGATAGACCGAAATCATATATGGCAAAGTGCAAATTTCATAAAGTTAAGATAGTAAGTTGACAAAAATATAATCTATAAAAATAATATTTTATAAATTAAACTAACAATACCAATAGGTTATACTTTTATTGTGTAACCAATAATTGAAAGGTTGTAAGCATTTTAACCTATGCAACATACAAATAAAGTTTATTTTAAAATCTTTTATTGTTCCATATATTTTTTGTACCTTTTTATATATTTTTCACTATAACGTAAATAAATATGATTTTACAAATATAATATAAAAATATATTTGTTACATATTTACATCATGTGTATATAGCATATTTTCATGTAAACATTATCATGGATTGACACTTATTTATGTCAACAAAACAGACTTATAAGGAGAAGTGATTTTTGTAAAAAAAAAATTAATAAAAATAATAGAATCAGAATTGGGTTTATTTCAGGCTTAAGAAAAAAAGGGAGCCCATGATATTGAAGAACATATCTGAGTTTATACGAGTTATTAACTTGGATTTGTGAAAAAAAAATTGAAAAGCAAATAAAAAGCAAAACTAAATAGTGTTTGGAGGAGGGAAAAAAAGAGCACTTCTAAGATAAACTGTTGTCCTAAAACATACTTATCTTTTTATTTGTTATTTACCAAAAGCGTGCTTTGTTACTTTAATTTATAAAAGCAAAGTTTTTATGTATTAGATTTGTCTATAGATAAAATGTAGGCATATATATTAATTATATTTATTTACGTTATATAAATTTGTGAAAGATACATAATAAAATATTAGAAGTTTTTAAAATAAATTTTATTTGCATGTTTCATTAAATTAGTTGTTATTTTTATAGCCACTAATAGCACCGTCACTCAACATCTCACATTTTACAAGTTGTAGCATTTTAAAGTATAAAATATGCAGAGTCTGTTTTAAATACTTTCCATATTTGATTTAATAAATATATTATCTATTTTACATATGAAAATGTGATGATATACGCATATACAAATATAATATACATAAAAAATACTTTTAGTATGTACGTATAAATAACATTTAAAATAGTATTTTTAAGTATGAAAAAAAGAGTATTATTTGCATTTTTTTGTATATGACGTTTAGATATTATAAACTTAATACATTATATGTTGAATAAGTGGCCCATGACCCTTGGGAGGCCAATGCTCAAACAGCCCAGCAACCTTCGGCCTTGGATGGCCCAGAGCTGCACACTTGATCGGCCCACTTACAAATCCGGCCCACTCATTACCCGACCCGAGAGCCCACACTATTTAAACCTACCCTAACCCTAATCTGGTTTGTATCTCTCATTATCACCTCTTCATCTATCCGAGTTCTCTCACTCTCTCTCTCATCTTGAAGAGATACCTCCTTGGCTTCCCCCCTCTGATGTATTCTGATGGCCTCGGAAAACGGCTCCACCGCCACCTTACCTCTCCAAACCGCCATCTACACCTTCTATAAATATAGCCTTCACTCTCTGTGGGTAAACAATCTCAATATCTTAGTGATTCCCTTTCTTCCCTAATCTTCTCTGTGATACAGCCTTTGTGAGCCCTTCACCTTTGTGACCTTTGTGGTGCTTCGTGGTCCTAAGTGGTTCTCTGTGGTTCTGAGTGGTTCCCCTCTTTGTGAGGACGTATCCTTGTGCAGAAGGGTTTAGAGGAAGCTTGTGTGGCTCTACCCTGAACTCCTCTCTGGTGCAACCGGCTGAAGGTAGCCGGCCTTGTGGCTGTGAGCAGCCCCCTCCCCAGATCTGGCTCCCTGAGCCTACATTCAGTACTTTCATTCGATAGGTTAAGTTTCCCCCTTTCTTGTTAATCTGTAATTTGTGGGTATCTGTAACCCTTCCCCCGCTTGTAATTTTAAAATTTGTTATATGTCAATTCGATCCGCCGGTGGTGATTCCACCCAACAGTGGTATCAGAGCCTTCGGGTTCTGGTACTAAGCCTAAAGCATCTCCGGTAAGAAAATATCGTACCCTCCTTTATTTCCGCAAATTTATTCTCTAAAAGATATCCTGCTTAGTGGCTTAGTACCTCTATTTGCTTAGTGCTGATTATTGACTTACTCTGAAATTACTGCTGGTATATTTTGCTGATTATTGATCCATTATGCTTTGTGCCTCCTATATCTGCTTAGTACTAGTTATTGGTTTAGTCTGCTTTGTGCATTACCATTTATACGACCAAGACCAAATCCTCCTCTATCCCTCACTTGGCCGGGTCCCTGAGACCGTCGAGTATCTGGTTGAGGTTAGAGTGAGATCCCCCTATTATAGTTTATACTGTCATTATTGCATTGCATCATCTGTTCTTTGTGATAAGATGGCTGGGTATAGTTTGCAACCTTTTGATGGCAAAACTGATTTTTTCATTTGGCAACAAAAAATGAAAGGTATTCTAATTCAACAAAAGGTTTTCAAAGCCATTGATGATAAATATCTTGAGAATGTTTCTGATGAAAAGAAACTTGAGAATGATGAATATGCTTATTCCTCAATTATCTTGAATCTGTCTGACTCTGTCCTTAGAAAGGTAGGAAAACAAGAAACAGCCAAAGACTTATGGGATAAACTAGAGGAGATATATACAGAGAGTTCCCTACCTAGTAAATTGTTTTTGCTTGAATAATTCTTTCGATATAAGCTAGACCTTTCTAAGAACATAGAAGAGAATCTGGATGAATTTACTAAACTGATTCAAGATATCAAGTTAACAGGGGATAAGAATATTGATGAATACTCTCCCATAGTACTCCTTAATGCTATTCCAGATACCTATAATGATGTAAAGGCAACAATAAAATATGGTAGGGATGAAGTTACCCTTGAAACTGTTGTTAATGGTTTGAAGAGTAAAGAAATGGACATCAGAGCTAATAAACCTACTCAAACCCAGAATGAGGTAAATTTCGTAAGAGGTAGGATGAAAAATAGAAATTCAGATTATAAGTTCAGAAAGCACAGTAAGGGAAAGAAAGGAAGAAGCAAAAGCAGGTCTAAGTCTAGATCAAAAGATGATAAATCTAGTAATGACAAGTACAAAGAAAGAAAGTGCTATAACTGTGTCATTACATTAAGGACTGCAAAAAGCCTAAGAAAGACAAGAATTATAACAACAGTTACAATGAAGATGCTAATTTCACAATTGAAGAAAATGGTGAAGTATATGTTGTTTGCAATGTTAATAATGTGCAAAATTCTGTGAGCATAAATTAATGGTTGATTGACTCAGGTTGCACTTTTCATATGAGTCCTTTTAAAGAAATCTTTACAAACTTTAGATCTGAAAAACTTGGTTTTGTATACATGGCAAATGAAAAACTCTGTGAAATCAAAGGCCTTGGTGATATCTCTGTGATTTTCGAAAATGGTTATAAGTTAACTATGAAAAATGTCAGATATGTTCCTGATTTGTGTCACAATCTGATTTCATCTGCTGCATTAGAGGAAGATGGCCTAGAGGGTAGATGGGGGAAAGGTGTCATGAAAATTATGAAAGGATCTTTGAATGTGTTCAAAGCTGAAAGAAAAAGGAACCTTTACATATGCTGTGTACAATATGATATCTGTGCTGCCACTATTTCTAACAAAGATAAAAACTGATTTATGACACAAAAGGTTAGGTCATATAAGCTCAAAAGGGTTACAACTTTTACACAAAAATGGCTTGCTTACCGATACAATAAGCAAGGTAGAGTTTTGTGATGGCTGTGTTCTTGGTAAACAGCATAAAGTCCATTTTCCTGTATCACCTTACCCATAGTAATATATGTATCCATAGATTTTTAGATTTTTATATATATAATTGAGAAACTAATTGATAATAACTAAGAAAACTTAATTTAATTATAAATAAATCATAATAAGAATTTAAAATATTAAAATTTTACGAGGGCTAAAACTTTATAAAACTTTAAGGGTTAAATTAAAGTAACTAAAGGAAATAAAAATAATAAATATTTTACAAGCTGTAGCATTGTAAAGGATAAAATATGCAGAGTCTATTTTAAATATTTTGAATTTTTTTTTAAATAATTCTTGTATTTTTTTTATATATCATGTATATTATTTAGCGTATGCAAATGTGATGATCTATGCATCTATATACAAATATAATATACAATACAAGACAAGTAGCTATATCATGTATATTTATTTAGCGTATATTATTTTGCTCGGCCTAGTTCTTGTAATATCCGTTGTATTTTCTTGTTCGAGTGGCGCGTCAGAAGACAAGGCGGCAGCGGCAAATTCCCATGCTTATTTGGTTGCTTTTTTCCTCTTCTTTTTTCCTTTTTTTAAGAAGATTTCAAATGATATCCGAATACATGCACGTAGAACTGAAAATTAAATTAAACTACTAAATACTAATTGAAATTATAGATAATAGCTCGTTTGAATTCGATTTGTTAAACTTAATAAATCATACTTGAACAATTTTTTTTTTTGTTCAATAAGCTTTCAAACTCGATTCAATTAGTATAAAAATAATAAATTAGATATATGCAAAAATATCAAATTGCTCAATTTGAATTCATGTTTGATCCAATTAAAACTCGTTTGAACTCAATTAGAATATAAATCAACATAATTTTTGAAGCTCGATATTTCTTCAAACAAACTTAAACAATGATGTGCTCGACTCAATTCGAATCATTTACAACCCGACATGCATGTGGTCAAGTCTTATGTTCATAGGTGGAGTTATTGTGTCAGACTATTGATTCCCTAGTTGCATTGGCATAACGGCATTTCTATTTGCCTTGTGACTATGTAATGGATGGGGGTTCAATACATACAAAACATTGGGTAGGTGGATGATTGACACAGTTAATTCCAATCATAGACATTCGACCATACAAGGTGATACAATGTCTTGAACTCTTTCTAGCACATCATCACACCATGTATAAAATGCTACAACAAAAAATCCAATTTAGAGACAATAAAAGATATAATCACAATGAATGATATTTTCTATTTTAAATACACCAAATTGCATATTACACCCCTATCTTTTAAAAAGTCAACTGAAAATTCTCTCGTATTTAAAAATAAATAAAAAAACTCCTGTATTATTTAAAATACAACAAAAGATTCCCTCTTCATTAGAAACTAATGGAGAGTGTCTAACACGCCCGTATTGTGCAAATGGGTTTCGTTTGTGACCTTTTTAGGCTTATTTTATGGGTCAAATGTCCATTTTGCCCCCTTTTTTTTGGCCATCTAAATATATTTTAATAAATTTATCTTATTGATTAATTAAAAATATAATATATAAAATAAGTACTTGTATAACTTAAAGTAATTGGACATTTCATATATTCATATAAAATATAAAAATATTCGTACATTTTTAAATTAAAGTAACTATGCTTATACATAATATTTATTTGGAAGTTGATTTTGTTATATATCACATATATATGTATATGAGTTATAAAAAAATTATGATGATATATGCACACATATTAATAATAAATTTGTATAAGGATATATATGAGTATATCATCATATTTCTGTAAGATATATGAATACGTATGTGATATAAATAAAATTCTATAATGTTGTACGTAATGGTATCAAAGTTATGTTACTAAAGTTGTATCGGATAATTCAACAGTACTTGTTTATTCTATTGCTTAATATGCAAAACTTATTAATTCCGATACAAATACTATTCAAAATTCTGAGAAAGAGGAATATGAAATTCCTAAGAATTTGCATCAATTAAATAAATGGCATTCCTAAGGGAAATCCTACATTAATTTATAAGTTTAGCCGATTCGATTTTCGGAAAAACTAAACAAATCGTGAAGACTAGTTAAGAATCAATAGCTCTTGATAGTGAAGAAAGAGTAATAACACTTTTAGATGCTATGGATATAGGGCATTATCAAGATGAATATAAATTTCTACATATAGGATTAATTAGTGCAAATTGCCTTCAAACCTTTAACATTAGAATGTTTCTCTCTAGAGGTTTTTAGCTGCCCTAAGAGATGCTAGGAATTTAGAGTGAAAAAAATCTTTGATTGGAATAATACAGTCCAATTTGGCTCACGGACCAGTTTTTGCAATGTTTATCCAAATTTACAATTATCATTATCTGCTGCAAATATACTAGATGCCTTAACATTAAATGTTAAGACTCCTGGGTACAATTATACACCCAGATCTGAAGAATTTTATAGTGTATGAAGAATTTTATAGTGTATTTTATAACATACACATATGAATTCAGATCTGGGTGTATAATTGCAATGTTTATCCAAATTTACAATTATCATTATCTGCTGCAAATATACTAGATGCCTTAACATTAAATATTAAGACTCCTGGGTACAATTATACACCCAGATCTGAATTCATATGTGTATGTTATAAAATACACTATAAAATTCTTCATACCCTTAATCCTAATTGTAGGATACAAGACAATAATTCTTTAGAAGAAGCAATATTTTTTGAAACAAATTTACACAATTCTAGAATTAATACTAGAAGACAAATAAAATGGAGCCAGATAGAGGTTCCAGCAAATTGGATAATTGAGAAGGAAAATATAGTCTTAAGCAATATTGAAAGTAATTATGCTAATATCATTCAAAATCCAGAAGGGAATGTTAGAATAGACTTTGTTAATAACCAACCCAAGTCAGTAAACAATGATGGAAATAAGAACTAAAACTAAAAAAAAAATATAATATAGCGTGATAATTTAGTGCAAGAATGCTTTGAATAATAACGCTTTTGAGCGTGTGAGTGTCCCAAAAACGTTACTCTTCACCGAAGGGGTATGCCCCCTTTTATAGTCCTCACCTCTGCAGGATGAAGGAGTCAACTCCCACAGGGACTCTAGAAAGTGGTTATCAAGAGATAGGGGAATCTTTCAATTTAAAATATTGACCATTAGGGCGCTTATCCTTCAAGATGAAAGACTCCTCCCGAGATAAACTTCCCAGATTCCTAGGAGGCAGTTGACACAAATCAAACATCCTCCTTAGGTCTTGGGGTATCCTCCATTGCAAGAGAGGTTGTCACTCCTCCGATTTGTTCAACTGAAGTCCAACTACGTGTGAGCGGGAACGTCTCAATGTCCAGGTGGCTGCCATGCCAGCATCCATCCTGGGTTTCTTTACATTTTGGGATTTCAGATTTGCTTTCGTAGGAATTTTTGCTGGATACCCTAATGTGAACCAACCAACCAAAAAAAATTGCATTGATTTATTTGGCAGTTACAAAACAGTTTACCTTCAGTTTATTTGGTCGGATCAACAAATCGAGTGGCCCCATTCCTGGCAAAAATATTTAGGATTTTTGTACCTCAAATAAAAAAAATTCTTCTTCTTTGAGGTAGATTTACAAGTGGGCATCTAACAAAACAAGATGAAAAACAAAAAAATAATAAATTAATTTATTTAAATTCATAAAAAGAATAAAGTTTTTCTTACCTGCACAACTCTCAACCTGCTGAAAATGATGCCCTTTGCAAAATGAGAGTGAAAAAATATTTGCACACTTAAATGTCTAAATGGGGCAAAATGGACATTTTCACACTAAAAGTACCACAAAAAATGGCAAAAAACATTGTTAGTTCACAAACCCGCCCGTATTCATCACTCTCCGTTAAAATCTAACGGAGAAGGGGTTTTTGCTGCCTTTTAAATAATACGGGAAATTTTTTGCCTATAAAAATAACATAAGGGGATTTTACACTATTTCACCAAAATACAAGGGGTATTATGCAATTTACCCTAAAAAGAAAACTTCTATTAGTTTTCATTTTTCTTGAATATTGGTATATAATTTATTTATTGATTCTATTAATAAAAAAATATATTTCGTTTAATACCTTTTTGTGTCGCACATATTATCACAATCAAACACATAAATATTACTTTTTTCAAAAAGAAAAAGGAAAAAAAAATACACACTCATCGAGTTGTCCAACTACTTGTAATACTAAAGCCTAAAACCCCGTTTACTTTGATGTATAAACCTGAATAAGAAAAATAATATAGGTTAATACAATATTTACTTTGTTGCATGGGAGCCGGGTATAAAATCAAGGTCTTGTACTAATCACTGTTGGAGGTGGTATAAGTTATTCAATGAATAATACGAAACTTTGCCTAAACTCAAATGTCCAATTTAAGCTCATCCGAACCTGGAAAAACATAAAGAACTCCACCTACTTTGAACTGAAAGGGCTTAAAGATAATTTTTCTATCAAAAACATGTGCATTTATTAAAGTAAACACTCAATAGAATTTATCTTGTTGCGGTAATACATGTGGTAAATACTTTACAATTAATACAAGATTTTTTTAATTATTCAGCTATAGTTAAAGATAACCCCTATAACTCATGTAATCTGATACTTGAAGTATTCAGCCTTAAAGTAACTAATTTGGTCCACTGGATGTAAATTTTAAAATTTCTTTACCCTTATTAGAATTTACCATCACGAATTTGATGCGTTAAATATGAAATATCTAAAATATCCTATTTTTGTTGTATCTCTCCATTATCTCCCACCAATTAACTTATAGATGTTCATCCCTACTTTTTTTTTTTTATGGAAAATTAAGATGAAATTCAATACTGACGAGCACAAAAAACTATCAGTACATTTGTACAGACCACTTACTTCCATGTGCAGAAACTAAGCCTAGTCTGCTATCATTCCTCCCAGCACAAAAACAAGCACTTACTCTGGTCTATTACATTTCAACTTGTGCAAAGCCATCCCATATTCCTCAGCCACACACAATGCACCCTTCACCACCACCACCAGTGGATCTGGTCTGACCCCCTCCATCACCGCTCTGTTTCTATTCGTCCACAAGGCCCATCATAGCATGACGAACGTCTCTAGCTCGTGTCCTTGCAAGTTCGCAGCAACACGCATGATCCACTCTTTTGTACTCGACTCCTCGGTGGCTATAGCGGACCAGGGTAAGTTAGATAAGGCCCAAAGCTGCCTTGCCATCGGACATCGCAACAGAACATGCAATAGGGTTTTGGCTTCCATGCTTCACAACATACATAATTCACCCTCCCCCCATTCGTCGAGCTAATCCCATACTCGTTTACTATGCGTCGTGACATGCCCTCCATACAAAGCTACAAACTTTCGGAGGCACCTTGGAGCACCATATCTGCCTCCACCTATCCTCGATCCACTATGCATGGGCTCCTGCCTTGTCGTAGGGCGACGCCTCTTGTCGTGAAGCAAGGCGTCGTTGCAAGTGGTAAGCGCTGGAGAAAGTAAATGCACCATTTGGGTTGTAGTGCCAAATGAGAATCTCCCCAAATACGAATGGAGCCACCATCCCCTATCTTCCATCTACATCGCGCTACCACCAATGGCCGAGCTGCTAATATACTCCTACACGTCAATGACGGCCTCGACCCCACGTGAGCGTGCATGAAATTGGAATGTCGGAAGTATTTTGCCTTGAAAATCCTACCAATCAAACTCTTCGGGTGGGTCAAGAGCCTCCATCCTTGCTTGACAAGTAGTGCTAAATTGAATCCTTCAAGCTCCGAAAGCTGAGACCGCCCCGCTCTTGCCCCTCACAGAGCAGTTTCCACGCCACCCAATGCGTCCGGTGTTCACCCCTTCACCAAAAATCTACTGTCATTGCTTCAATGCCCCGTATGAACTCATCAGGTAATTTGAAACACGACATTGGATACGTAGGGATCACCTGCACCACAGCTTTGATTAGGGCCCCTTTCCTGGCTTGTGACAGCAGCTTTGAACTCCATCCATTCATACGAGTCCACACCCAATCATGTACCCCTTCGAACAACTCTCTTTTCGACCTCCCCGCCATCACCGACATCCCAAGATATTTATCATACCTGTCTACCACTCGGACCCCAAGTTGGCTAGCTAGGCTCGACCGCTCCCCTCCCGCTATATTACGGCTGACGACCATGCTTGACTTATCGAGATTGATCACCTGTCCAGATGCATGAGCATAATCCTCAAGAATCTGGCGAATACACCAAAGTGCCTCCGCCGTGCGTAACCACATCGATTTAAAGCGAAAACATTTTTTCTACATATTTTCCCACCCTGTAGGAGGTGAGTAATCCACATCTATCAATACTGGACTGTGATCCAAGTGTGCCGTATCAAGATGAGTTACCCGCGCCTGTGGAAATTTCCTTTGCCATGCCGGAGTTGCACGTGCTCGGTCTAACCTTTCCCGCATGGTATGTGGATGTTCTCGTTTATTCAACCTTGTGTACTGATATCCTTCAAAACCCAAGTCTATCAAGGTACATTAGTCTAGTGCCATTCGGAATTACTGCAGCTGCCATGTGGGACGAGGGGCTCCCGTCTTCTGATCATGCCATAGTATCTCATTGAAGTCCCTTGCACAGAGCCATGGCGTCGACGACACTCGACTGAGCTGCACCAGCTGAATCTATGATTCCTTACGCTGTGTCGCTTTCGGCTGGCCGTAGAACCCTGTAAACTGCCACTTATCCAACCCCTGTCCCTCGTGCACCTCTACATAGATGTAATCTGTTGAGTATGATCCAAGTTGCACTGTAAGTTCTTTCCTCCATAGAAGAATTAGTCTCCCTCCTCTCCTCCTAGCTTCCGAGCAAATCCCAAACATATCCAGCTTATTGCGAATGATTTTAAACTGTTGTTTAACACACTTCGTTTCAGTTAAGAACACCATAGAGGGTTGATGCTTTAGACGTACTCTCCGAGTTGACGAACTGTCCAGGGACCCCCTACCCCGCAACAGTTCTATACCAAGACGATCATGGCGCTTGGCGGGGTCGCCCTGCAACCTCGGCCACTGGTTTAGTTGTGTGTAACCGTTTGGATTGATGGGAGCTCTCATCTGGTATTCCTTTGCATTTCTATCCCAATTCTACACCCAAGCGTTCTGCCATTTCTCTCACTGATTTTCTGCCCCTACCATGCCCTGATTTGCCTATTGAAAATTTAATCAGCACAGAAATCAACTCAGACCCCTGATCCCCTCCCAACAGGCCCATGTTCTAAAACTAAGGCCGCTGCATTTGAGTTGTGTCGAACCCCTCTTGTGATTTACCTGTCTGCCGGCGTCAGGGTGTGGAAATGTACCTGCCGTGGATTCCGTCGCACGCCCGCCGTTCGGAGGCTTACAGCGCGGCTGTGAGGGCTGCCCAAGCAAGGCGGATTTGGTAACCGACGTGGCTTCGTGTATCGAAGTGAAGATCGGTGTGGGATCGAGGTGAGCGGTGACAGGGAGGCTGGATATGGTCGGAGGTCCGCTGATCGATGCAGATTGCACCGGTAGGCTTTTGTAGGGAGGCTGGGGGTTCGAGTACAAGTTGCAGGGTTGTGGGTTTCCAGATATGGGTCATGGGTTGTTGGGCGTGGGCTGTGGATTGTGGGTTATGGGCTATAAGTTGTGGGCTGTAGGTATACCCAGTTCAATGATGGGTTGTAGGTTACTAGACTGTGGTGACGGGTTATTAGGATATGTAAGTGTGCTACCTTGCGTGGGTTGTGGGCTCTGGGGGTGGTCTGTGGGCTTCCGGGCTAAACATTAAGTGTAGGGTCTAAGCTACTTGGGTTTGACTTGTGGCTTATTTAGGTGGGCTATGGTGGGCTGGGGAGAGCGTGTATGCATCGGGCCCGGATTGGGCTTAGAAGATATATTTTCTGAGGGAAGGTTTGGGTCGCTTGCTATGGGCCGAGGGTTATCAGATGTGGGTTGTGGATTTGGGTTAGTTGGGTCATGTGTAATGTAATGCATACAAGATATTCCAGAGGATAGACTAACCTGTGCGTGCTTTGGACCCAGCCCTCAGGACTCGCTGCCCACCCTGTTGTTTCCCTTTTGGACCACGTTACCAGGTAACTCATGATTCCCACTTCCCCCTGAATCTGCTGTTGAGTCATCCTGTCCTCCATGTTTTCCGCGCGATGTGTCGAACGTTTGGTCAAAAACCTGAATCCCTGCCGACCGCTGCCACTGTTGTTTCCCCACTGCTAGCCGGCCAAGCCGTTACTTCTGTCACCACTTGGCTGATCAGCCCTTTGATGGTATGTTGAATGTGGGGGTTGCGGCCTTAACCATGCGTCGTATTGCGGATTACTTCCGGAGTTCGCAAAACCATCCTCAAACGGCTTGGTGCAATATTTGGCGATATGTCCCAGGATGCCGCACGTATAGCAGAAATTAGGGAGGCACTCGTATGTCATGGAGACGGCTTGCATTGCCCCTGTAGAAGTTTGAAGTTTTAGGACCTTCACCAATGGCTGTCGGACATATAACAATACCTGAATTCGTAGAGCTGACCCCCATCTGATGCCTTCCTATTCAACAACCAGAAACTTTCCCAGTTTGTTGCCAATAAAATGACCAGTTTTCGTTGTCATCTGTCGAAGTGTAAGACCCTACACTTGGATGAAGAAAGCATACCAAGATCGATATGCTCGGGTCATCATCCTATTCCACCTCATTTAAGATTAATAAGTTTTTATCAAAGCTCCATGGGCATCCGTCCATCACTCGGGTACGATCAAGGGCACGGTGAAAATGGACAATCAACCTGTTGACCCCAATTTCGTGCATGTGCATCCCCTTTACCGGCCGAATGACCAACTATAGTGTTGCTTGAAGGTATTCCACCCTATATGCGTGCGGCGAGAACAACTGACCTACCAAGTAATATCCATCGAGCGATAGATCCCCCTCCCATACAGCCTGAGGGATAAATAACGTGCCGTCTTCTTTCTCCGTAAGAACCAGTAACTCCCCCAACCGTTCGAGGGCTTGCTCCATGGATTCGGACTAGGACGCCGAGGTGAATACTATACAACTAAGGAGAGAGCCGCTTTCCAAACAACCAACTCCGCCTATCATCTGCAGTAGAGATAAAAAATAGAAACCTAGAAACAATATGTGCTAATTAAACACTGAAACCAAAGAAACGAAATGTACTTGGGTAAGTAATAATATGAGAGTGAAGAAAGAAGAGGAAACAAAATAGTGGCAGTGCTGCCGACGTCGCTCCTCCCCCCTATCGAGTATGCAGTGATCTGGTAGCATGTAGACGTTGGATACTAGTTCTGATTGACACATACACACAAAAAACTTAACACTCATATGACTTGCACTCACTAGAGCAACACACACTCACTAAAAGGACATACACACATAGAGTGCGTTGAATCGACTAGGTACTCTTAATTAAGCACAAGATGCTTGTAGTAACTTTCACTAGTTGGCAAGATGTATGTGTGGATAAAAATACCCTCAAGCGTAATAATTTTGCACCATATCCTTAAAATTAATTTTCAATCGACAATTATTTATTTATGCATATTTAAGGCTAATTCATTTTGTTAGAATTGATAGGTTATTCATTTATTTTTTAATTTAATTAAATAAATATTAAATTATGCAAACACATTGAGTGTACTCCAAGTATTAAGTAGTTATCAAAACACTTGCGTATTTGGTGTATATCATATGAAGAATTGAAGTCATTGTGAAACACAACGGTTGAAGAAAATTGTTATAGGGCGGGCACTAATAGTGATACGCGCTAGCCTCGTTTGATATTGAACATTTCCACTGAACGTCCAACAGAAACTTCTATTATACCAACAAGTAAACTATACTATCCCCGTGTCACGCTATCATTACGTGCATATAATAAATAATTTTTTGTATTTTAAAATATATTATAAATAAAAATAAAATATATAAATCAACAAAGTACATCTCAAAAAGAAAAAGAAAGAAATAAAAGAAGACCAACTTAAAGTATTATTGATATAACAAAAGAATTGATGTATTGGTGTTAAAATGACCTGAAGTCACTTTTATAATATATATATATATATATTTTGCAATTAATCTTTAAAATTAGCTAATTAAGATTATAATTACGGTATCACTAAATGTGGATTGTGAGTAGAAGAGTCTTTCGTTTTTAATATTAGTATAGATATATAAAATAGCCACACCTTTAATCATTTGATTTTATAAAATAATTCTATTCATGTTCAAAGTCCAAATATTTTTGTAGTTTTAATAAGCTATTCATTTTCTTTTCTCCCTTTTACATTTAATTAAATAAATACAAATAAGAATTCAAATTATGTACACACGGCGAGTTTACTCCGTTCATATATACTAATATAAACAGAAAATATTTTTCTCACTCAAAAATGACGATTTATGACACCGCGACACCAACTTTTTGGTTATGCCAATAATTCCTCTAAATTACTTTTCCTTTTCTTTTCTTTTCTTTCTTTCTTTCTTGCTTTTTTTTTAAATGCAATATGTTGGGTTTTATATATATATATATATATATTTTATTTATGATAATTTTATACAATATTATTTGTCTTTGCGTGCGATGACTGTTAGTTAATTTAAAAGAAAAGATGTGGGGCCCACTAGGATACTCCATGAAATGCCCATCTCCCTTCAATTCCATTTCAATATCAACAGCGGGAGTTGGTTGAATATGTATGGAAATAGTTTTTTTCTTTTCTTGCACGAACTAATCAGCAGCAACCCTTCGTGTTTTGTTGCCAATTGCAAGCAATAAAAGAAGTAAATTATACACTAATCCTTGAATTATACAAGCATTTCAGTGTTTTTTGTCAAATTAAGAGTATTTACTCCTTGAGAGTGTAAGTCATAAATGTATTTGTAATTTCAACCATCAATTATAGTACATGTAATTTTAAAGGCAGAAATATTTGTGCAATTAGATATAGTATCAGGAGTGTTAATATATTTAAACCAAACAAAAGAAATAACTTGATCTTCCTTGAAAAACTGCACGAAATGCCATCAATCACAAAAAATTTGACAGAAAGGGTTCAAGTTTCGCTGATAGAATCCAGGAACATGGTACAATGTTGAGATGATAAAATTATGAGTTTGTTACCAGAGAATTTTATCCAATACAGAGATAATAAAAATAACGAGTTTTGCTCGTGCATTTATAGTCATAAAATGAAATTTTCTAATAAATTTGAATTGTGAAATAATATCATACTCAATTTAAGGAAAAATTACACTTTTCGTCCTCAAAATTTATCACTAATTCAACTTTGGTCTGCAAATTGCTATTGTTTTTAAGCAATTGATCCTTTTTGGTAAGTGTCGGTTAAAACAAACGATAAAATTAGCTGAGAGCAACATAATAGTGTTAAATACATGCCTCTTGGCTTGTGTTGCAATTTTAAGAGATAGTTTTTTTATTTATTCACCGCTAGTTTACTATATCTCCTACGATAAATAGACTGATAATTACATGTAGGTCTAATATGATTCTGGTTACTAACTGAATTTTGATTAATGTAAATGGATGGTGGTTTTGTTGAGGTTTGCTGTGAGGTTGGGGCCAAAATTTTCTGACACGGTGAAGGGGAAGCTGAGCGGTGGGGCCAAAATAATAAAGAAATGAGGTAGGGGAAACATATTCAGAATGAGGGAGAGAAATTGCTCAAGGCATCTCAGTGCTACTTAACAACAACAGTAGGTCCAATGGCTGGAATTCTCTTCATCTCAACACAAAAGTTGGCCTACTGCACCAAATGATCTATCACTCTCCGCTCCTCTTCTGGGGAACCCCTTATCACAACTCCTTACAAGGTAGGTATTAGGTAATCTACACCTTTTTCCTATATATACTGATGGGGGAGCATTATGACCACCGCGAAAAGACATAAATACCCATGAAAAAGGCTAAAATGGTAATTCCAGCCTAGGATCCGCGTGTCTACCCGCCGGGTCGGGCGACGCAACCCGATCCGTCTGGGCTACCCAACTCCAAACCCGATTTGAGAACTCAGGATTTGGACCATACATTATCCAATAGCTCAAAGCTTGGGATGGTGCCACGTGGATCAGGTAAGTGGGCACATTTTACCCTATAAATACGCTCATTTTGCTGCATTTATGGTGAGACTCTTTTATTACATTCTACTACATTTACTTCTCCAGATCGCATATTACCATCTCGATTTGGGCTGACTTAAGAATTGGAGGGTCTTTGTCGGGGACCATCCCAACTAGCCTAACGTGCTTTCTCTTCTCAGGTAC
Source organism: Sesamum alatum (assembly GCA_034509735.1). Classification (NCBI taxonomy): domain Eukaryota; kingdom Viridiplantae; phylum Streptophyta; class Magnoliopsida; order Lamiales; family Pedaliaceae; genus Sesamum; species Sesamum alatum. The sequence continues at coordinate 16,965,503 of JACGWO010000003.1, forward strand.
CACTTACTATCTGGGTGATTGCTTGGAGACCTCAACTGTTGACCTTCAGGGACATCTCATATTAGACCCGGATCAGTTGGGCCATTTGTGGAAAAAACTTGAGAAGACCGCTCGTAGTTTGAGATGGAAGGGCCTTCAAGAAGAGAATAGGTGTCAGAAGATGGTGATGGAACTACCCAAAGACAAGGGGATCAAATCGTCCAACTTATCAGGGATGCATTACAACGTATGATTGAAGAAGCGAGCAAGAATGCAAGCAGGAACGCATTGGTCAAATACGAAAAGAGAACAACGACCCTGTAGCTTGAGATTCAGCAAAGCGATAATTATTCAAAGGAAAGGAGGTTGAAGACAACCCCAAGGAGGTAACTAATAAGGGTGCACCTGAAAAATGACCAAGAGATAGAACTTTCAGACGTCGCATCAAGTGAGAAAGGTAAAGATAGGAGGAGAGAACCTCGAATTTCGAAAGTTGAGGTCGAGGATGTTGTTTGGCAAATCGAAATATTAGGGATGCAAATCAACAAGCTGAATGGAGAGGAGAAATTGTGGCTCAAAATAGGAATTCTTCCTTTTCAAATAAAATATTAACAAAAATTGTTGATCCCAACTTCAGGATGTTAGATTTGCCTAAGTATGATTGAACTAAGGTCCACAAGAGCACATTCTGGCTTTCGAACTGGTAATGAACTTGCATGGTCAATCTGATTCCAATAATGCCAAACATTTTCTGTCTACTTTGACAGGGAAAACACAAGAATGGTTCATCAGCATACCCAGTGGGACCATTGGGTCATACGGGCAGCTAATTCAAAAATTCGCATTTCACTTTGCAAGTAAGAAAAAACAAAAGAGGTCGGCCACTTATCTGTTCACCATAAGACAGAAAGAGGATGAATCCTTGAAGAGCTTTGTGGGCAGACTCCATAATGTGACTTTAGAAGTTTAGGGATTGATATGATGATTAACATCTTGATACATGGATTGAAAGAAGGACCATTTGCTTCAGCCCTTGCAAGATATCTACTAGAGGACGTAGAACAGTTGATGAGGATGGCCCAGAAATCTATGGATGAAGAAGAAATGACGCAATGAAGGATGGTGACTGGTCGAGTGTCAGAGGTCGCGGTAGGGGTAGAGATCATGGAAAGGGATAGACGCATGAGATCTAAGAAAGACCAGGAAGCATCCTATCAACCCAGGTACCATATATACACCGTTGAATGCCTCAAGGGCCATAATGATAATGATGGTAGAGAAAGCAAATGTACTCCAATGGCCCAAGAAAATGCGAGTTACACCGACAAATAAATACCTTGGTAGTAAGTATTGTAGGTTTTATAAAGACAAAGGGAATGATACAGAAGATTGCTATCAACTCAAGGATGAAATAGAAAGGCTAGTAAGGCAAGGATAATTCAAGGAGTACGTGATAGGACCCGTGGAAGTGAGAGGGAACTAAGGAATGAGAGGAATAAGCGAGCTAAGAGTAGATCGCGTAGTAGAGAGCGATTTCGAGTGAGAGTAAGAAGGGAAGAAAGAAAAGACGAGGTGCCTACGACAGTGCTCCTGTGGAAGAGGTTATTCCTACGATCACAGGGGGACCTACTGGATGGGACTCGGCAAGAGCGCAAAAAAGGTATGCAAGAAGTGGAAGAACGGATGGAAGGAGAGAATGGGTGCCCGGTGTCGAGCAGGAAGAATAAATCACCTTTAGAAGGAAAGATTTAACATCGGGGATGGGGTCGTAGAACGACCCCATGGTAATAAGAATGGACAAAGCGAATTATTTGGTGCATAAGGTGCTCATAGATAATGAAGTTCGTGGACATATTGATCATGGAAGTGTTAAGGAAAATGGGTTTAGGTGATACACATTTATAGCGAGTACAGACTCCGTTAATGGGATTTGCGTAGAAGTGAGGTAACACCGTTGAGAACTATTGATCTTCCAGTCTCACTAGGAAAAGAACCAAAGAGGAGAACTTCGATGATAAGGTTTTTAGCAGTAGACATCCTGTTCGCATATAACATAATCTTGGGGGCGACTCGATTAAATTTATTTCAGGCAATCGTGTCTACTTACCCTCTGAAAATGAAATTCCCAACCAAAAAGCGGATAAGGGAGGTGAGCCGTGATCAGAAGGAGGCTAGGAGATGTTATAATTTGTCCCGAAGAAAGGCGGGCTTGAAGAGGGTAAGGCAAAAAGGAAGATAGGGGTTGGGCAATCAGTTGAGGAAATAAATATGCTGAAAAGATCAAAACTTGAGTGAATAGAGCCAGTGGAGGAACATAAAACAATTGAGTTAGTGCAGGGTGAACTAAGCAGGATAGACCAGGATCAGGTGACATATGACCTCAAGTTTAGAGACGACGACGGTCGAATTTTTAAGAAAAACACTGATATGTTCACATGGAGCCCGTCAGATCCCAAGGTAATCGTCAATAGACTTAATGTGGATCTACAGGTGAAACCAATGAAGTAAAAGAATAGAACATTCGAGGTCGAGAGAAACAAGATCATCGAGGAAGAGGTGAACAAATTGCTGGAAAAAGAGGTCCAGTACACAGATTGGCTATCAAACGTGGTGATCGTGCCAAAATCATCAGGAAAATGGAGAATGTGCACCGACTTCACATATTTGGACAAGGCGTGCCCGGACCCACTACCTCGAATTGACTTACTGGTGGGTTCTACAGCAGGTTGTGCACTATTCAGCATGATTTACGCGTATCAGAGATATCATCAGATATTCATGGCGGAAGAAGATAGAGATAAGACCTCTTTTGTAACTGAAAATGGTATTTATTGTTACAATATGATGCCATTTGGTTTGAAAAATGGAGGTGCTAATTATCAAAGGCTGGTAAATAGGATGTTCGAATATCTCATCGGAAATTCTGTGGAGGTCTATGTTAATGACATGCTCGTGAAGATCAAGAAGGAGGAAGAACACCTCATGCATCTTAAGAAAGCATTTGAAGTGATGAGAAATTACGAGATGAATCTCAATCCATCAAAATGCACATTCGGAGTACGAGATGACAAGTTTTTGCGGTACATGATTAGCTAGAAGGGAATAGAGGCGAACCCAGAAAAGATAAAAGCAATTGAGTTCTCCAAAAACGGTTAAGGAAGTCCAAGAGTTAGTAGGGAAGGTTGTGTCCCTTTATCACTTTGTTTCCCAGTCAGTAGACAGAAACCTGGCATTCTTCAAAATATTAAGGAAGATGAAACATTTCAGATAGACAGAGGAATTGAGCAAGCTCTAAAGGATTTGAAGCACTATTTGACAAATCCACCTTTGCTGGCGAACTCGAGGGTGGGGGACCATTATATTTATACTTGGCTGTTTTGGAGGACAAGATAAGTTCTGTATTGGTGAAAGAAGAATCGAGGTGGCAGAACCCGGTATACTATGTGAGCAGGATGTTGCAAGGAGCCGAAAAAGATACATTCAAATAGAGAAGTTGGCATTAGCATTGGTCACCATGGCCAGAAAACTGCGACTTACTTTCCAGTCGCATAAAGTTATAGTTTTGACAAACTACCCATTGAAACAAATCATCTCTAAACCGGACGCATCGGGTTGCTTGATCAAATGACGGTTAAATTAGGAGAGTTCGACATTGAATACCGGGCAAGAACTTATATAAAAGCACAAGTCTTTGCTGATTTTATTGTAAAGGTCGCAGATGATCAGGAACACGAAAAACAAGATGGTTGGCTTACTGCATGTGGATGGATCATCCAATTCGAGCAATGGAGGGGCTAGTATATTGCTGCAAGGACCAAAAATATGGAGATCAAGGTCGCAGTAAGGTTGGTATTCCCCGAGACAAACAATGAAGATGAATACGAGGCCTTCATTTTAGGGCTGAAAATGGTGCATGAAGCAGGTGTAAGAAAGTTAGATGTTTATACTGACTCCCAGCTAGTGGCTATGCAGATTGAGGGACCATATGAGACACGTGAATGGACCATGACCTAATAGCTTGAAAAAGGTGAAGAATGACGGGAAAAGTTTGAGAAATGCACGACTAACAAATACCAAGAGAGGAAAATGGAAAGAGCTGACGCATTGTTTAAATTTGGCGCCATGGTAGCAGATATGAAAGATATAAAGATTATCGTGATGGTAAAAGAAATAGCAACAGTAGATGAGTCAAGTATTGAGGTGCAAAGTGTGGAAGAAGATAAATCTTGGAAAACTGATATAGTAAAGTATTTGAGGGATGGGGTCACACCCAGCGACCCCGTGGAAGCCAGGAGGTTAAAGTATAAAGCAAACAGGTTCACGATGCTTGGTAATGAGTTGTACAAAAGATAAGTTGAGGGACCTTTCTTGAAATGTGTAAGTGGGGAGCAGGTTCATATATGTACTTAGAGAAATCCATGAAGGGAGCTATGGAAACCATTCAGGTGGAACATCGCTTGACACAGAAGGTGACACGACAAGGATATTTTTGCCCACTCTGGTGAAGGATGTATGGAGTTCTAAAAGATGTGAAAGGTGCCAAAAAATACACGACCTTGATACATACTCCAACGACCCTGATGGAACCTATCAGAGTTACATGTTCGTTTGATCAATAGGGGATAGACATTGTGGATCTTTTCTGCTGATACCAGCTCAGAAAAAATTTGTCATTGTAATAGTAGAATATTTTTCCAAATGGGTGGAAGCAGAGACTTTAGCCAAAATCTCTGCGAAAGAGCTGACAAATTTCATTTGGAAAAATATTATTTGCAGGTTTGGCATACCTAGGATTTTAATTTCAGAAAATGGTATGTAATTTCAAGAAAAATTGATTGTGGCATGGTCTAAAGAGATAAAAATAAACAAAATTTCATGGTGGCAGAAATTCCACAAGCGAATGGACAAACAGAGTCACCAATCACATATAGTTGCAACATTTGAAGACAAGGTTGGAAGGTGCTAAAGGATCGTGGGCAGAGGACCAGGAGTATTGTGGGCATATCTTACAACATCGCAATCATCAACAGGGGAGACCCCATTTTGCTTAGTTTATGGAACTAAGGCTATTATACCTATAAAGATTAGGGAAGAGACCGCCAAGGTCGCACAATATGACCCTCAGAAAAATTAGGAGGAAAGAGCGTTGGACCTTGTCATCATTAAGGAGAAGCGAGATCGTGCTTATCCGAAGATTCTGCACCACAAAAGTTTAATGATGCAAAGTTATAAACACAAGGTGAAACCAAGCCATTTTCAAGTAGGTGATCTCGTTTTTGAAAAGGTGGAGGTATCCAAGCACGTTAGAAAGTTAGATCCAAGATGGGGAGGGACCCTACAAGGTGGTCGAAATCAAGAAGAAGAGAATGTACAAGTTGCAAGATATGGATGGGAAGGACATACCAAGACCTTGGAACATCCATAATCTGAAGAAATTTTATGCATGACGAAGCACGCGAGTAAAGATACTAGGTGGATCTGTGAAAGATCAACTTTTGTAAAATCTTCCGAGGAAGCTTTATGTTTGATAGCGACCTGAGAAAGGTCCCGCGATCTGTGAAATATCCATCTTTGTAATCGATTAGATCTGAAAAAGGTCCTTTATTTACATCTTGGAAAAGATCATTTTCTATGACACCAAACTCGATTTTTGTTACATTTCTTTATTCCAAATATATGTGGCACGCAATCTGGAAACGATCACCTAATTACTATCTGAAAAAAGATCACTTCAACCGTGATCTAAAAAAGATCACCCAAATTATGATTTGAAAATGATCATTTAAACTGTGATATGAAAAAGATACCTAATTTACGATCTGGAAAAGATCATTTAAACCGTGATATGCAAAGATCACCTAATCATGATTGAAAAAGATCACTTAACCGTGATATGAAAAAGATCATTTGAGGTGTGATCTGTAAAAGATCACCTAAACCGTGATTTTAAAAAAAAAAAAACACCTAACACATGATTTGAAAAAGATCACCACAATAATGATCTAAAAAGATCAATATGCGAGCTAACAAGGATCGTAAATGGCGACTTGGGATAAATCTAGTAATTGATAAGGGGCCGTAACGGTCAAGATCGCATATCTTGATTTGAAAAGGATTATTTATCTATACTATCATATAAAGCAAACCCTGTTTTCACTAATAAATAGCGAATTTTGGTTATACAATAATACCCCTAAGTTATTTTTTATTTCTTTTCTTTCTTTTCTTTCTTTCTTTCTTTTTTTTTAAATGCAATGTGTTGATTAATATGTATATTTTCTTATTTACAATGACTTTAAAGCGTGCAATATTATTTTATATGCACGCAGAGACGGCGTGCCACGACGGCTAGTACAAACTTAAGAAAAGAACAATCAATAGACAAGATTGCAAAGGATGTTCGATAATTCCATTAAGGTAGGATGATTACAAGATGGGAAAATCGGAAGACCATCAGCCCGACAAATTGGACATTGAAGGTGGGGTGATGGTCAAGTGATCTCACAAAATAATTCCCAACAAAAGGGCTTATCATGTGTCAAAATGTTCTAATATATGAAAAAGCCTATCCTGAATCAGAAGGTTCTAATCTATGCTGATACAAAACAGGCTAAGTTATAAGATCCCTAGATCTAGCCTAAATTTGCAACTTCACCAACCAAAACTTCAAATTCATCTGGCTCTGTGATCGGGGTTTCTTCCTCGGGATAGGGCTGAAGTCAGCATCAAGTGAAGGGTCAAGATGACTTTTATCGAAACCTTCAGCAAAACCTTTGAGGTTGTCCACTTGGGATATGCACTTGTCGAACCCATCATTAAGGAAGCGAGCTGATTGGATGACTACATCGAGCTTGAAAGCAGGAGATGATTGGAGACGATGTTCAGACACCTCCTTTTTGTGGTCATCGGACTATAGGTATACCTCACGACCTTCACTGAGACCCTCGATTTTGCCAGCAAGGCCACCTGCCGAAAAACCCTCAGATTTACCACGTTCGAGTGCGTCAGCAATAACTATCTTGGCCTCCTCAACAAATTGTTGAAATTGAGCTTCCAAGTCTGCAATCTTTGCCTCAAGAGCGACCTTTGTATCTAGAGCCTCTTTCTCTCGTTGCTGAGTCTTAGTTAGATCCTTATGGAGGTCGCAGATCTTTTGGTCAGCGATGGCTTTGTCATGATAAAACATAGAGCACTTTAGGGACAAGTTGTGGTCAAAAGCAGTAGCTTGCATGAGGAAGAATATATTGAGTGAAGAAAATAGGTGGTAAACATGTAAATCATGAAAAAACTTACCTGTATGAGACAGTGAGCATGTGTTCTTCGACCCGAGTTTGGGTTGTCTTAGCCAGAAGCACCTGATCGCGATCCTAGCAACAAGTCTTCTACAATTCCCATGAGTCCTGACCTACATGGGATCTCAACACCGAGCTTTGGGATGAGATAGCTTAATTGGGGTTCAACTTCTCACCCTTCATCTCAACGACCTCGCTGCTAGGGGACTTCAACTCTACACGAGCTTGCTTCCACCAACCCACGACCTCCTTCATGAGTTTGGTATTCTCTTGCTCTTCCTGGATGTACCAGCGTCTTTAGTGACCTCAACAACTTCAATTTCCTTGGAATCCAAGGCCTTCGCTTCCTTCTTGGGGTCGGGGGTAGAAAGGGGCATCCTTTGCCGAATGGGCGACCACGTTAGTGTCGCCACTAGTGACCTCCACAACAATAAGCACTTGGTTGGAACCCACAGGATGCTCGGATGATCCACTTGGGGGATCTTCTCTAGAGGGGGCCGCAGAAGCATCAACATCGGAGGAAGGAGGAGCGATCGCTCTGGGGAGGTTACCCCTTAAAGTGCGAGAAAGACTAGCGATGCGCGCATTCATGACAATAGTATCTGATCATGAAGAAGTTAGAACACATAATCGAAAAAATTATTTAAGTTTTGGATTTGGACTAGTATAGTTTTCAGAAATTAAGTTTCGGAAATTGAGTTTGCATTGTGGAGCACTTTCCATTATTGTACATGTACAAGGAACTCCTATGGTTAATGATGATTATGAATCCAAATCAAATGTTAGCTCCCGGATGGTGATCTTCATAGTACCACTACCACTGCTTTGAGGAAAAGAAAACTCATTGGCGATTCCTGGAGCTGTGATTGTTTGTGATTTTGCCTTGTTTACGGAAAACATGAGATAAGTTTGGTTGAGAATTTTTTATTATTAACATGTAAGATAAAATTATACTGATGATAATCGATATAATATGTAAAATAATTTAAATAAGATAGAATATGAAATAATTGTAATTGATGTTTGTAAGAGCAAAATATGTTTGAAATATAGTTTGCGGAAAATGATGAAAATGAATTGCATATATATATATATATATATATATACAGTTAAGAAAATATTTCAGAAGATGAAAAATATTTTAGGAGCAAACACACACTATTTTCATCTTTGGTTTTGCACCTACCTAACTCTACTCTTGAGTACTTGGAGGTAAAATTACACTTTTAGTCCTTTATGGTAGGGGATTCAACATATTTAGTTTTCTGTTTTATGGAATTCCAAAATGATCCTAAAATTCATAAATTTCGATATATTTAGTCTTCTATTTTACAGAATTTTTAAATGGTCCAAAAATTGAAGAAACTCGACACATTTAGTCCTCTGCTTTATGGGATGACTAAATGTGTCGAGTTTTCTCAATTTTGAGATCATGTTAAAAATTCCTTAAAGCATAGAACTAAATATGTCGAGTTTTCTCAATTTTTGGACGATTTTAAAAAACTTGTAAAACAGAAGACTAAAAGTGTTGAACCCCCTATCCTATGGTACTAAAACTATAATTTCGCTCAATTTCTTGCAAATTGGTTTTTATTTGGAGGGGAGGGGGTGGTTGGGGGGTAGAAGTTAATGCTCAAATTCAATTGTATATATGAAAATTCTGAAAAGCCCACTGATACTGATAAATAACTCTCTTTTAGCATACATACATACATACATACATACATACCGGGGGATGAGATCAATCCGTAAGAGAAACATTCGTATACACAAAGCTACTATGGTACTTGAGTAAAGATTTATGGGTTTAATGCAATTTACCTCCATGTGATATTGCAAATGAGCAAATTGCCTCTCTATGGAAAAAAAATAGCAATTTACCTCCCCGTGTTCTTTAAAATGGATTGATTTAAAAAACACAATGAGATAAATTGCTATTTTATTTTTCTTAGGGGGTAATTTACTCATTTGCAATATCACAGGGGGTTGCTTGCATTTACTCATTCGCCGTTCCCAATCCCTGCACTTCTCTCTCCTACTAGCCTATACAAGTAATCTCTCTCTCTCTCTCTCTCTCTCTCTCTCTCTCTCTCTCTCTCTAGATCATTTACATAATTTGGTGTTCCCAAATTACCCGAGTTTCTCAAAATTTTGAATGGTCTCAAGGTTAGAGCTAAAGAATGTGGTGATTGGTCAGTTGACTATATGTTGTATAATTATTTCTGAAATGTCGGAATAGCTACCTCATTTTTTCCAAATTTTATTACATATGGAGCTACTCAAGTGATCTCTGCTAGATACTGAATTATTTTTGTCAACTCGCTATTGATTTTCATGTTTCTCTTGACGAACATACTTCCTACGCCGCAAACCATTTTTAATTTGTTTTTACCATTTGTAGGATGCTGAAGACATCATTCTTTTCCTCGCAAAGTAAGATTTACCTTCTATTTCTAGTGTATATGGTGTTTTTTTTTTTTTTCCATTTTTGGTGCGTTTTTCAGATTTTGATATTTTTTGAATATTTTTTAAATATTTTTTGCATTTTTTGAATCCGTTAACTTGGGATATTTATTTTTGGTTGGAAATTTTCTAAAAATAAATATGGCTTTGTCAATGAGGAAAGGGTTTCCTAAAAGATTTATTTTTTGCAAGGTTTCACCAATGATCAAAATTCACGTGTGAATTTCACATTAATTTTCTGCGTTTTATGATGTTGGACATCATGGTTGTTCATATAACATGTGTTACATGGGATGTGTATTTATGCTATGTGCATTAAGTAGATTAACGATGGATGATCACGAAGCCCTTGGACCGCATGTACGGTTTAAATTATTTGTTGGGTTGGGGCCTGCGTGCCTCTTTGAATCTTCTTACCTCTCTCGTTTTTTCCTTAAAATAATAAGACTTTCTTTCTCCCTCTTAATGTACTCCCACAACTGCTGATTGAAGTTTCTTATTTTTTATGATGTAATGAGTGTAGATTAGGAGTGAGGTTTTATTTTTTGTAAATACATGTAAGGAAGAAAGTCCAAGGCAACGGAGGCCTCTGGAGGAGGCCATCGGTTGGTCTACCGAGGATCCATGGAGAAGAGGCCCGATGAGGCCAACGATGAAGAGCCCAAGAAGATGAAGGGGATTTACAAGGCTCATTGTGTGTAATGGGTTATAAAATCTTGTAATAACATAGGCCTACCCTTAGATTGAACATAGATCCACTGTAGGCTGACTGGGTCGCATAGGTATTGGGCTTGTGATCATCCAACAGGGGCGTGCTAGGCTTTTATTCTGCATGTGATATGTTTGATGAATGTTTCCCTGCAATATTGTCCAAATCTGAGCATGCGAAGATATTTATAATGTGATGAGGTCTCGGCCAGAACACAATGAATAACTCTCACTTGGTTGGATCAAGTTAAATATTAGACCCCTAAAATGGATTTGAGCGAGTTAAGTTCGTCCATGCCTTCCATCCAATAAAGTAAGAAAGTTGATTTCACCCATTACGTGGCTCACGAGTCGTGACACATTTTGGACTAAAATTAAGTTTCATTGTGATTGTGAACGAAGTGAATACACTCCCATTTCCCTGTCGCACGAGTCGTGGGGGACGATAGTGAGTGTTATGATTCGATTGATGGGTTGGGTCTAACGCCGAGCAACATGATTCGCTTGGAGTTCTCGAGATCACGTGAAGAGGCGGGGCAAAAATATCTTGGGGGTCTCGTGGGATGAGAATGGCATAGGTTGCCTTCCAGAAGGTAATTTTCCATGCGAATCGTAAAAGCGGGGTATGGGAAATTTCGCTTGTGGACCCCAAGCCCACTGGGGAGGGATTTCCTGAAAATGATGTTTTTGAGAGTGAAGCGTTCTCATAAAAATAGTGGGAGAGTTAATGGCTGAAGTCGAAGTCCTTCACTAGAATTTAATATTACTTCAATCCGCTTAAAGTTTTCTACTTTACATATTGTAGATGTCTAAGAATCCACTAATATAAACACTAGAGGCTAATAAGTTAAATATAACCAACTACACAAATTGGCTACGAAATCTTAAGATAGTCTTAGGTTTCCAGAACGTAACTCATATTCTGGATGAGGATGTTCCTCAACCCTTGCTCGAGGGGTCAACAACTGAAGAACACTTGGCAAGAACGCTTGGCATTCAAGAAGGTGAAGGACGACCACCGGCAAGTCCGCAACATCGTACTGGCCTCGATGACAAATGAGATCCAAAAGCAGTACGATAGGCATGATGATGTCGACTCAATTATGCTTCACTTGCATGATGTCTATGCGGTCTCAGACCGACATGTAAGATATGATGCAACGAAGGCATTTTTTGGAGCTAAGATGATAGACGGGTCGTTTGGACAAAAGCATGTAGTGATGATTCTAACCCTAGTGGAGAAGCTCAAAGACCTCTGTGTCGACCTTGAATAAGAGGCGTACATTGACGTAATCCTCCAGTCTCTTCCTCCATCCGACGAACTATTTATTATTAACTACAATATGAATGAGCTTGAAAAAGATATTCATGGGTTGATAAATATGTTGGTCCAGGACGAGGCAATGATTGAAAAATCTGCACCGATGGTACTAGTGGGAGAGGCTTCAACCTCTAGAGCGAAAGGCAAGGGTGCCAGACGCCAAAAGAGGAAGAAGGCTGAGGTGACATCAGCTGCTGCTAGCACTTTGAGTGTTGTTCCTATTACACCGCAGGGCAGAGGTAAAGAAAGAGGAAAAGGGTTCAGCGATCAAGTTCGAAGATTCATGCATTCAGTACTGTAGAGAGGGTCATTGGAAGAGAGTATCCTGAACTTCTCTCCAATGAAGGTAAACTTTGAAATTGAGTATTAACATGATCTCTCTACCCTTTGGTATTGGATACTGGTCTAATCTGCGAATGGTTTGCAGGTGTTGCAAGGAGTAGAAGGCCAAGACAGTTCTAGCATTCAGCGATGGCAAGGCTGTTGTTGTATAGTCTAAAGACTAGTTAGGCTTGAGACTATGATCAAGTTAGGATAATTTATCATAGGAATTATGTAACCTAGCATGCTCAAAAGTATGCTTCTTTTGTTGGACAAAAGTTTTTTCATACAGTTTTTGATCAATAAAATTATTTTATTTGACACTGAATCATGATTCATGTCTGCTAGTGGTTATACATAAGTTCCCAAAACTATCCCATAAAAGGTTTATAAATACTCAAAATCAAATGACAAAATAGACTAATCAAGATCAACTTACAGATTTGGCATCCGTAAAAGGCTAGGGCGGTTTTGTCTTATTTAATGATAGCAAGTTAGAAGATTCGAGGAATCTAGCAATAGATGATTTGAATCAACTAAGCTTGCGAATATTTTTGAAGAAGGAAAAGTTCGAAATCTCTTTGTTGGACAAAGTGGGGCTTGCCAAATAGCCTATTGGATGGGATCCATTAAGACAACTGTGAGTTATTGAATACACAAGACTAGCAGGGGGTTCACAAGTCTAAAGGTACTATTTGAGGGTTGGGAATTAGACTTGAGGTGGTGAACCAAAAATGGTTGCACAATTAAACATATTTCGGTTGGATCGAAAAGGCCATGTATTTAGTGAGAGTTCTTGAGCATCGAGTTGAGAATTGGATTCTCAATGAAACGCTTCCTATAAAGACCAAGTATGACGGTCTCTCATAAAGGGAGCGATCAAGCCTCGTCTGAGGTCGAACGAAGTTTCACCAAACTACCTTAGCCCAAGTAGACGTGAACTCGAAAAATTACCAACGTGAGGAAAGTGACACTTTTCTTGGAGTCACGCACTAGTGTGCCATGGTTTGGAAAATCTGTGTCCTGCCAAAGTCCTTAAGTAAGTCAAGGGATTCGTGGGAGTCAAATAGTACTAGGTGTCTGATTTGTATAGATTTATAGCAGAATAATACAAACGTTACTTGTGATCATGTTTCTACTTTGCTGATCACATTCCAGTCTTTTTGAGGACGTGACCTAAATACCGTAGAGGTACGAGTGATTATGGGTCTGTTCAGTTGAGTTGGATGGTGATTCAAACGACGTCGGAAAAGCAATGTTGGACATCGCGGTCAGATTTATGGCGAGGAGCCATGAAATCTGCTAAGAAGAAATTCAAACAAGGTTTGAAACTCCACATAACTGGAATAATCGTTTTGATGAGCTCGTATGGAGTACGACTTAGTTAGTAACGACGTAGGTGATCAATGGGAGTGAAATTTGTGTTCCGAGTATTTAAGTGTGTAATGTCTTGTTTGTCGTGGATGAATATAAGACGTTACTGAACACTAAAATACAATCATTGCTAACAAAATTCTCCATGATATTTTTGGGTCCCCACATATATATATCGTGTATTACGTTGTTCAAGACTCAATCATGGTAGGCTGATGAGAAAACTCAGATATATATATATATAGGGATAAGCTCTTCAAGACTTAGTCACAGTAGACTGATGAGAAAACTTAGATATTATGATTAAAGAGTTAAGTTATTCAAGACTCAGTCGTAAAATGATGAGAAAGCTTAGACGTTTAAAATGTTAGTCGAGGGCTATTGATTTTCCACCAATCGAATATGTTAAAATGTCTCTGCCCTCGGAAACCTAGCCTCTTCTAAATAGCTATCCAATTCGGACTTTGATTGTTCGAAACTCATGATTCATAACACCACCTATCAAAATCACGTAAAGAAGTACGTGTTTCTACTCCCGAGCTACTCACCACATTCGGCTCATTCACTGAGATAGCACAACTACCTCCGTAATCAATGAAAAAGTTAACTACCTTATCGTGAATCCTTTGAATATACACATGAGCATCTGTACCATAAATTCTAGAATAAAAAATATTCCGCTAAATTCATTTTAAATCTAGGATAAAAAACAACAACAACGGCCAAGACCAAACAACATTCGTCCCAGTATTTTTCAAACTTCTATTTCATTCGGCTAACCATCCTTCTAACATAATCATAGTCACTATTTTCCCACTCGATCATTTTCAAGTGAATCTCACAAACATCAGGGAAAAATACATTCGAAGTAGGATACTTGCAGCCGCTAAAGTGACGAGTAGCTTCATAAAAAATTTGTAAACATTCATGCACAACTTTGGCTACCTACCATTCGGACTGAGATGGATAACCATGAAAGTTGTTGTCCATTCTTTGTAATCGAGAGAATGCTTCCTTTAATGGTAAAGTTGTAGCAAGTAACTCATAAGTAGAGTTCCATCAATTAGGCACATCCATAGCGACTTGTCTCTTATCCGCTAAGTTACATTGGTTTAATGCCATTTCAAACTAGCGGCAGGGGACTTGTTCAAATATCTCATAGTTTCACGTATTTATCAATCAGTCCCCTTATTTCGTTTAATCCATCTTCACAATTAAATTTAAGATATGTGCACTAAATCTCACGTGCAATAAGTCCACATCACGTCAACCGACAAGTCATAAAGAATCCAATCTTTCACTTTCCTAATCATAACATCATTGCTTGTGGCATTATCAACAACAATAGAAAATAACTTCTTATCCAAATTCAACTCCAAAATCATTTCTTTCATAAAATTAAACAATGTTTCACCATCATGTGGATATGTCATCTTTCTAAATGCAAGAATTTGCTTTTGCAATTTCCAACTATCATCAACAAAGTGTGCAGTCAAACAACAAACAGCTACATGTGAATGATCAGAAGTCCATATATCTATAGTCAAAGACACTTTACACCCTGGTCCATCCAATAATTTGTAAAACTTAACCTTTTCCTCTCATATACTTCAATTACATCACCCTAATGGTATTTCGGCAAGGAAGTTTAAAATTTGGATTCAAGCCATTCAAAAAGATCTGAAAATACTCGTGTTCACCTATATTAAATGAATACTTGTGCTTAATGCAAGCAATTTCCAAGTCTTGTCGACTTTTAATTTGATCAAATTTGAACTCATTTCTAGGACTTCCACTTAAAGAATTTTGTGCTCTAGTTTGAATTTTGGACAAGCATTGTTCTGATATTTTTTCAAATGGGTAGTCCCATATGCAGCAACACCAGATAGAAGCTTTTCACAATAATTACACTTAACATGTAGAGTATCATTTATGCCTCTAACCTTCGTAAAGTGCTCCCACACGATTGATTGCCTTCCTTTACTACTTCAAGATTGAGTAGACACCTCTTCATTGTCACCACTATGCCCAGAGCTATGTTGTGATGTTGGTTGGCTTGACTCACTATGAGTTGTTGACATTAAGAGACCTACAAAATGACATATGATATTATTCAATCAGATTCAGTTCTAAACCATAATCAGGATCTGTAAGAGGTAGAATCAGAACATTATTTTTCAAGACAAAATTCCACGGATGGATGAGTTTTCACACTCATTCTGAAGCTAAAATGAAAGTGTGGAAATCCTGAGACTAACTCTGATTTTAGTGATCTTCATACAAATCTTTCGGAGAAAGTTTAAAAGTGGATCAGAATTCAAGTCAGATACATAACCTATTGGAACTCATTAAACCATACTCATCCCATTTTTCGACCATATTCGCAATTCATCACAAGCATTTGATTTAATTGATAAAAAATTAAAAGTGCAAGAAATATGAACTCAAGATTCAAACTGGTCAGGAAAGTGCACAAATTGACACCCTTTTTCTCAAAATTCAACCACAGTAATCTGGTAATTTGGTTAGGGAAGTGCACAAATTAACACCCTTTTTGGAAATAATTCTACTTGACTATCTTTTTTTGAGATCAATGTTTCTCATATCTAAGAACTCTGTGCTTCAGCACAGTTTTTCCAATGGTGTCGAGATCTATAAATATATGAATGTATAAAGGAACACCCACAAAGCCAACCACACACACACTTTCTTTTTCTTTCTCACTCACACTTTCTCATGGTTTCCAAGAACTGAAGGGTAGAAGAAAAATGAAAGAAAAAAAAAAAAAGATGTTACCTTTCTTAGCACACAAGAACACAAGAGTTGGTTGAGCACGGTGAGGCGGCGAACGGCAACAATGACGACAATTTGAGAGAAAGGAGATTTAGGGGAGAAAAGATGTGAAAATGATAGTCGGATAGTGAGAGTGTGGACCGTGGAGTGAGAGAGAGATTTGGGGCCAACTTGGGTATGGGTAAAATCGGGTAGCAAACAAAGGCCTTGGCGAATGCTGCGGATGGGGCTCGCCAGGACTTCCCTCACTCGAAGGAGGGAAAGAATTTCTTGACCACCTACTAGGAGAGCCGCCTCTCGAAGTACAAAATCCGAGGAATTATAGGGATTATAGGAATGCCTGTGTGTGACTAGGGCTTGTTTAAGGAAAGTGCCTGTTCGTAGATAGGGTTTATCTTCTTGGTGAAGATGATGCCTGCCAGAGGTAGGGCTTAGTTTTTAGGAAGGCCCCATAATTTTAGGAGGGCTAATTTTGGGGGGTGCCAGTTGTATAGCTAAGGGCAAGAAGTAGATGCTTTTTGAAAAAATGAAAGTAGCCTTTGCGAGAAGAAGGATTTTACCTTTTAAGAATATCTTGAGTGAAGTTGAATTCTGGGCAAGTTTTTTACTTGGAGGGTAGAGAGAGAGAGCATCCTCCTGGGGAGCCCTACTTGAGAGCAGGACTTATCCTAGGGAAGGATCCTATAAAGAAGTCAGGGGGACATGTCATTGAGGGGAGGTCCTGCCTAAGAGGCAACACTTATTCCAAAGGATGCTCCCGCCAGGAAGGCAAGAAAGTGTCTTTCTAAACCAAACCTTGCCTAGGGATCTGTCTTATTTTTTAGAGGGTTTCCGCGGGGAAGGCGGTATAATTCTTGAGAAAGGGCTTGCCAGGAAGGCAAGAAAATGTCTTTCCGAGGAAGGCCTTACCTAGGGGGCAGGCCTTACGTAATTTTTTCTTTTTGAGATTGTGTATATTCAAAGGGCGAGGTAAAGGGTGTCCTTCACTATCATCTAACTCATAGGCTCCATTGCCCAATATTCCCCTAACTTTGTAGGGGTCTTCCCAGGTGGGATCTAGCTTGCCCACTGGTTTCGAGGCTTAAACCAGAGCACCAAGTGTCCGACCTGCAATTCGCGGGGCTTAACCCGCTTATTGTATGCATTGATTCTTATGTTCTTGTAACATCACATGCGAAGGAATACTTGTTCCCAGATTTCTTCTATGAGGTTGAGGTTTTCCCTAACCAAATTGTTATCGCCATCTTTCGTGTAACATATAACCCAATGAGAGGGCATGCCTACTTCGCCATGGATTACAACATCAGTCCCATATATGGGTGAGAAAGGGCTTTCACCCGTAGAATTTCTAGGTGTGGTTTGATAGGCCCAGAGGACACTGGTAAGCTCTTCGGCCCAGTTTTCCCTGGCTGTATCGGGTCTTCTTTTGATTCCTTGTAGGAGGGTACGGTTGGTGACCTCCACCTGACCATTGGCTTGAGGATGCGCCACAGAGGTGAATCTTTGATTGAGTTGTAACCCCTTGCACTACTCTTGGATTTTACCTCCTTGGAATTGTCGTCTATTGTCTGTGATTATTTCTCGGGGAGCCCAAAGCGACAAATAATATTCTTCCATAGAAATTTCATGACTTCCCCTTCGGTGATACGGGAGAGAGGTTCGGCCTCTACCTATTTTGTGAAATAGTTAATGGCTACCAGGAGAAATTTCCTCTAGCCAGGAGCTATGGGAACTAGTCCCACAATGTCTATCCCCCATTAAGCGAAGGCATATGGGGGTAATAAGGTAGTTAGTAGCTCGACCGTTTGATGTACTAAGGGGCATGCCTTTGTCATTTCTCGCATTACCTTACCAATGCTTTAGCATCTTGTTTCATAGTGGGCAAGAAGTATCCGGCTCGTAGGGCTTTATTGGTCAGGGCCAATGCCCTTATGTGTGATCCACAACATCCATGATGAATCTCTTTGAGGACATCTACCCCCTCTTCTTGTGACATGCATCTCAGGAGGGGATGCATGAAAGATTTCTTGTAGAGCGTACTCCTTATGAGGAGGAATCGAACGGCTCGCTTCTTTAAGCGGGCAGCTTCCAATTTATCTGAAGGAAGACGCCCTTCCTTCAGCCAGTCCAAAACTGACTGCCTCCAGCCCCCCTCCCATGGATGGCGATTGGAAAAGGAGTCGGGTATTCGGCCTCGGCTCCAAGGCCCACCGCTCGATTGCTGGACCATCGCGGCCAATCTCGTCATCTGTTCCACCGCCCCGGCCACCACAAGAGCAACGCCTGGACCTCAATGATCGGGTCAGCAGGCTCAAGGAGATCATACTGCGTCTGACGACCAACAGGCCCGAGCCTCCGCCGGCACCACTGTCCGAAGATCCAACCGATCCATCAGCGCACGACGAGGAGGCAGAAGACGGGGAGCTCGATCCAGATCTAGATTAGAATCAGGTTTTGTGGTTTCTATTTTTTCTTTTCAAAATTTATATTTATATTTTAAAATAGTTTTGTAAATAAAATTTTAATTTTGTTATTTATATTGTTACTTCTTCTTGCTAGATAATTTGTATATATTTTTATATTCAACAATAAATTATAAATATTAATATTATACTAATATGAAAAAATTAAATTAGTATTATACTAAAATAAACAATATATATATATATTGTAACTTAGCATGGGTTCTAGGAATACATCTCACCAACACACAACCTGGGCCAATTTCAAAGGCCGTTACAAAAGACACATGTAGAACCACACCACCCTTACAAACACAGCATGTACAGAATTTACAAGAAATGGTACAACACTGTTTAAATAACCATTCCAAACAGAGGTACAAAAAATGCTTGAAAAACTGTTCCAAGCCCATAATAAACATTCACAAGAGGTGTCACAACGATCGTTACAATTGTGGTAACATACACATTAAAATAAGAGCTACAAACGCCGTTACAAAAAAAAGACCTAACTGTTACAAACACAGCTAAAACGACTGTTCCATTGTAATACACTATTATCACATTCTTTGTAACAAAAGCTGTACCAAATAACTATCTTATTAATTCACACTGGCCGTTCCAAATAAAGCTGCAAAATCAATTTCTGCTTTATGTCAATGTTTGTAACGGTCTTTTCAGCCATTACACGGTTTGCTGAAAATTGTAACGGCTTTTATGGTTGCCGTTATAATTATTTTGTAACTCATGTTTTTGGAGTGGGTTCTAGCCATTACAAAAACGGTGACAAAATTTAAGAAGCCATTAATACTTTTTACTCGGCCGTTATAAAATCCGAAGCAATAAATTAATTTTTTTGTAGTGATTTCCAAATTTTATCTCCGTTCCACTTTTACATCTTTTCCTTTTCTAAAAGTTTTTTTTCCAATAATTCCTCCTATTCTTTCCTTTTTTTATTTTTTTTATTTATCTAATTAACATACATATTTTTTAAAATGATAATTAGTTTCTAAACTTTAAATTAATTGGGCGCACATATTTGAATGTGCCATATATACTATAGTATAAATTAATCTCCTAAGGCACACACATATGTCAAATCCCATTTGCCCGTACATATTTTTAAAAAATTTATTATATTTATTTAATAAAATAAAATAAATAAATTAAATAACTGACCACAATCGATAAAATAAATTAACTTCAATATTTTAAAAAAGGAAAATATTTGTTATGTGCTACTGTTATCACCACAAAAGCTTATAGCCAATGAGGCCTTTCTCAAGTGGTAAGATGGAAGAGGTTGTAAATTCGAGTTTCATGAATATATGTGTTTGTCTATTTTTATAATAATTTATTTTTATTTGTTTTATTTGAATGTGATCTGTGAATTATTGATATATTTTATTTGCTTTTATATATGAATATTCCGAACGGTATAATAAATTGTACCCATAACAAAAAAAGGCTTATAAGTTTACCACAAATTCTGAAAACGTGGTTCAGAAGCAGAAGTTAAAATACTCTTTTTAGTTTAATTTCCCGACAAACTGCTGATAAATGCTTATTTTAAATTATTGCAGACATCCCAAAGTTAATGTTTGGTTAAGCTAACTACAACTTTTAATTGTCTACAAAACTATTTGGGAAAAAAACAAACAAAATCAAACAACAATTTTAACTTTCTTGTACACTAATATTTGGGACAACCTAAAATCAAAATTTAATTACAAAAGTCATTGCCTTGCATGATTTTACAATTGACTTAGAACTCCTTTGAATGGTCAATTCTCCTAATTCAAATACTTTTCATAATTTCAAAAACATTATAATTTGTTCATTTGTTTATAATATTGGAGGATGAAAATTACCCTCTATATATTCATCGATTAGTTTGAAAATATTTATTTAGGGAGGATTTGCTATTAAAAATTAATAATCATATTTCATCTCGTGAAATATACATGTTTTTTGTACGATTTTTTAAAAGGGTTAATTATGTTAAAACTCCACTCTAAAAATGTGAAATTAAATTTTCTTTAAATTTTTTTTTTAAAATTACACTTATACCCCTTTTGAGGATTCTCTATTTTATAACTAAACCCCTCCCATTATAAAATATTTAGCAATTACAATTATTTATATATATGCAT
Organism: Sesamum alatum; assembly: GCA_034509735.1. NCBI lineage: Eukaryota > Viridiplantae > Streptophyta > Magnoliopsida > Lamiales > Pedaliaceae > Sesamum > Sesamum alatum. Next base: position 16,986,369 of record JACGWO010000003.1, read on the forward strand.
ATATATATATATGAATGTATAGTTAGAGGATGGCAAAATAATATAATTTACGATCATTGATAATTCCTCTTGTTTGATTTGTAATTAATTAATTACAAGATTTCTTGGAACAAGACTTATATATATATATCAATTAATTTAATGGGACATTAGATGATGTCTTAGTTTTCATGGCATTGTTGACCTAGATTTGGAAGTATTTGATAAAACTTAGGTTATGCATGTCTTAATGGTCAAGCAAGATGACATAGTCATAAGGGACCAATTCCATAATTGAGTTCTAGAACTACTCCATTGAAAATTATAAATGAATTTTTTTATCTTAAAATATTCAAAATTGCTGTGCTAAGCATATGTATATACTATTTGCATTTTTATTTCAAATTACTTGTATTTTACTACAAATTAATGTAATTTTTTTTATTTGAATAATTGTTTTGCCTTTTATTTAAATTTAATAAGAAAAAAAATTCAGTTTACCATATTTTATTCACCATACATAGAAATACATCATGAAGTGGTTTCTGAATTTATGTGTGGTATTATTGAATGGTTCTGATGGGACTTGCGACTTGATCGGTGTCCTATTGCGCGAGGTACTATCTGCTTCGATTATATATGAGCTTCACGGTTTTGTCCTGAAAGGCACCTCACTACGGAGTGGAGGCATTGGGGCTTATAAGACACTCAAGCTTCTCATTTGCAACCAATGTGGGACGATTGCCTGCATCATCAGCCCCGAGATGAGGGGCTTGGAACGGGCACATGACCTCGTTTCCACATACGGCGCCAAGTGATGCGACTTGCGACTTGATCGGTGCCCCATTGCATGAGGTATGGTCCGCTTTAACTTTCATATGAGCCTCACAGTTTTATCCTGAAAAGACGCTCGCTAGAGAGAGAAGGCATTGGGGTTTATAAATCAATCAAGCTCCTCGTCTACAACTAATGTATGATGCTTGCCTAGACCAGGTTCTATATTATTTATTTCAATTTCACCGGTGATAATTATATGTGAAATCTTAGGTCTATTAATATCTCCAAGTTATAAATTAATTTGTGGCACTTAAAATATTATTACACTTGGCACCGGGAAAATTGTATTTCTGAAAACACAAATGAAGAACATCAGAAATTATTTAAATCACAACGTATAAAAATAAATAATTAATAAAAAAATTAAATTGAATTAATTAAAAACTATAAATAATAGAAAAGTATAATGTACATAAATAGAAATTGAAATTATTATACTAAACAAATTTACCCAGATAAATGAATGATTTTTTTAGATAAAGATAATTAATGGTACACTTACCTAAATTTAAATACAAGATAAAAAAAAAATTCTTAGTGGCAAGATTAAAAATAATTCTTTTAAGTATTATTTGACATCAAAATAAGATTTAAATGGTATTACTAATTAATATGTCCAAAAAAATCTATTGAATCTTTTGAATTAATATAAGTAAATAATCATACATTTACCTAAATTTAAGCAAAAGTAAAAAGTATTTTCTTATGTGGAAAATAAAATTCAAAAGGGCTATCCAAATATGCGCATGCATAACATTTACTTTACTAGAAAAAAAAAATCACTATTGGCTATATTTTTAATGACTATTGCCAAAAGTTGTGGTAAATAATAATTATTAACTATGGTTAAATAAAAACCAATGCGAAAACTAGCTTTTCCACCATAAAAAACTTATTTGCCACGGCTAAGAGTCGTGGTAAAAATATTTGCCATTGGCTTTTGGCCATGACAAATATTTTTAGCCACCCTCACAAAAACCACGGCCGGCAATCGTTGCGTGGTCGTGATCAATGACTATTTACTACAACTATTTAGTATTAATCATGATAATTAGCCATGGTTAAGTATTATATTTTTTGTAGTGTTGGATAGCCTCTCTAGCTTTGTATATTATTATATATTGATTTGTATTATTTTTGTCATATAAATCTCTTAATTTGTTATTTATCGAGATGGTTATTTCAGTGATTCAATTAAGGATTCAAAATTATCTCAATTTCATCTTTTTTTCCTTTTTCCTTTTTTTAGATGTGCTGAAATATTATTTGTGCGATATAGACATGCTAAAATCCATGAGAATTTTATAAAATTAGTTAGCGTCCTAAATCAAGACGTGGGATAATTGTATTCATAAAAAATAAAACCTATTAATAATTCAATCAACTATAAAATATCAACATTACTAATTGATAGATAATTCAAAATTTATAATCAAAGTAATCAATAGTAATAAAAATACAAAAGTATTAATTATTAGATATAAAATGAATTTAAATTATATTTGACTAATTTATCTAAGAAGTTTTTTAAATTTTTTTGAATAAAAATAAATAATCATATATATAATATAAATAAAAATTAATTTTTATATAGCAAAATATAATTGAAAGATAACACTAAAAATTGTTTAGTTGGACTTGGCTAGAGTGATAGGTTCACACCGCTACAAACTTCTGAATTTTGATCTTGCTAAAAGATATAGGATTAATTTGTTTATTTTTCATTTAATTATTTTCATTATTATTGATTTCCCAAGAACCTATATATAAATTCAATTATTGTGCTACCACTCAATTAATGATCAATATTAGTTCAAATTTTAGGTCAAGGAGGATTGTCTCATTAATGAGGTTTTAACCTAATAATTAAGATTGAGGTTTCATACCAAATATAAGATTATAAGTTGAAGTCCTACCAGATATATTGATCTCACTATAGTAAAGAATAATATTAATTAATAACTAGATATTAAATGATAATTTTTAAAATTATCACTAAAGATATATATTATGTGAATAATTTTATCTTTATCATAATATAATTTTAAAATTTTACTAGTAACAAAAATTTTGTGTGAACTATTGATAATTAGTGACACGTCTATAATTCCAATACACATATACTGTCACTGTACATATGTAATTTATTGTATTTAGTGATAACTTTATGCATAATTTCATAATTAATTATTTCTAGCAACACCTCTTATATAATAGTTATTACTATTAAACCTATAAAACTCGTTATTGTAACGAAACAAAATCAGTTCTTATTATCTAATACATATAATTAATTTTATCATTAATATTCTCTTTTCTTCGAAGGTAGTGATTCGTGTCATTTTATGAAAATTTATTATAATATATTACTGAATTAATTGTTATTTGTCGTTTGAATGTTATTGAAGAATGGATTTTTGGTTTTTTTTTTTTTTTCGACAAAATTATTGAAGAATGCCTCGAAATATTGAGTCATATATTTTTTTGAGCATCCTATTTATTTAGATATTAATACGAAGTAATTATATCGTTTTCCATTTTTATTTCACAAAAAGTAGATAATAATTGATGTGCACTTTTTTTATTTTTTTTTCATTATTGGTAGATATTAAAGTGTAGGGAAATAGTGTTTTTTTACCCTATGGTGTAGGGTTGTTACGTTTTTCATTTCATTGGTTACAAGATTCTCATTAATGATTTTATAAGTTATAAAAAAAGGTTATTTTTAATTATTTCTTTAGATTTTGTTAGTATTTTGACTAACAACGCGCGCGCGGTCATTTCCAAAATACTAGCGGAATAAGACAAAAGGGCTAAAAATGATAATTTTTATAACTTATAACTTATGGGACATTAATGAGAATTATATAATCAATGGAACGATCAGTATACAAATCTTAAAATACAGGGCGGAAAATATATTTTTTACTTTTCTTGGTGAAAAAATGATGGCCTGGAAAATGAGAACAGAACTTAAAAGATAAATTTTAGTCCGTGGGACTTCAATCTTTCGGCAAAAGGCCAAAAATATTCTTCCTTCTTTGAGTTTGACTTGAAAGTTGTGATAATATATACTTTTGAATATTAATTAATTTTCAACTGCGCATCAAATACTCCGAAAATTTTATTTTGATTATAATCTTTGAACTTTTCTTATTCCAAAATTGAATATTTTGAAAAAATATATCCTCATGTGAATATTATTGCCGTATTTGTACTTGAAAAGTATCTAATAATATACGTGGTCATTTTTAAGAGTATTTGTGCACTATAGATGATCTAGTGATTAGGTCAGTCAACTTCACTGAAAAGAGAAAGCTCGTTATTTTAAGTGGGTATATTATAAACTGATAGTGATCGGTTTCTGTTATTTCATTATATATGATGTAAGGACCACATCAAACTCCTGAAAATGACAGAAGGCTCCCATAAATCATTTTAATGGCTTAAATGGCCTTGGATCTGCGCAGTTTGTGTTCCAGTCGATCCGACTCAAACCAAATTCGATAATATACTTGATATGATAACTATCCGATTAAAGTTGGATCAACGATCCGTGAGAATCGTACAATTTGTATATACCTGTAAGTAAACAAGTACAAGTTTTACAGTGTGATTCTCATCTTCGAACTTCACCTTGTCCTGACCTTTCTGACTATTGAAAGATTATAATCAGCACTTTCTAGAGTTGTTCTTACCGAATTCTATGAGTGCAGGTGAATTAGAGCAACCTGACGATGATAATAAAATGAAAGGTATATCTCAATTTACAACTCGAATTTCTCATTCTAAATCTTATTATATTTTTTTGTTTTATTTAATATAAACGTAATGTATATAATATTTTAAATAAAATAAATAACATCATATATATACTCATAATGTGTATATATTAATTGAAATAGAAAATCCAATTAGCTCAATTTGTATCCATGCTCCAATTGTCGAAGCCTAAAGCAAAGGAAATGCACATAAAACCTGGCCAGATTTATGCATATAAAACCATTTTTCTATTTTTTTCTATTTTTTTCTGTACGTGACTAGACTGCTTAATGCTTTTCACATGTCCTGGTTGTCACCTATTTTTTGAATATTTTACAAAACATAATATTCCATTTCTCCTAAATATATATATATATATATATATATATTTTTTAGGAAAAATTATTTTTTTAGTCCGTTAAGTATGCCCAATATTAATTTTAGTTCGGTAATTATGCCCATTTTTCTTAAGTTCAGTAACTTAAAAAATTGATGAGATTTAGTCCTCCGGTGGTCGATTTTTGATTTCTTGGCCGGAAATATTACATGGCATGCCAACTGGACATATTTTGATAATTTTTAAGCCTACATGGCAATTGAAATGAGGTGGATTTTAATTTGAAATGCCACCTAATATATGTGGTTGTATAAGTGGCAACTAATATATGTGGTTATAAACGTGTATAAGTTGTCGTAAATTAATCAAATAGTTGTCACGTGTGCATTTTTCGGCGAATTTTTAAAATATCGCTGAAAAATTGAGTAAAAACCCTAATTTGGACTAAACTAATCAATTTTACAAGTTATTAGATTTAAAAAAATAAATGAGCATAATTACCGAACTAAAATTAATATTAAGCATATTTAGGAAACTAAAAAAATAAGTTTCCCTATATTTTATTCTTTAAAAACAAGATTTTCCATTTCGAATCAATAAAAAGGTTGTCAATACTCCAACTAAAAATTATAAAATAAAATTAACCATCACATAATAATTTTCTTGAGAAAATTCATTAGACTATTGTTGATTCTAACTAATGTCATTCAAATAATTTATTTGTTTTGAGTGAATAAATTATAGTATATATGTTATTTTCCACAATAAGTATATCAATTATTAATAATAAGTATTTATAATTAACCAATAACCGCTATTACAATAAACAAACAATTGTTATTCAAATAAATCAATATCTACGTATTAATGAAACTCGAACTTAAGACTTCATAGTCACGGAGCTTTAATTTCATCAATTAAACTATGTGGCATTTCAAATAATTGCTTTTGAAGGCCAACAAGGTCTAATGAAGTGAAGGTTGAAGACTCATAATTAAGAAACTATCCTATCAAATTCCAAATATGATTATATTTCTATTTTTATAGTGATTTTCGTATTTATTTATTTTTTAACATATTTGTCGATTCATGGATTTGAGCTCTAATATGCGGGTATTGGTCTATTTTATAGTAGTCGTGGTCTAATGTAATAGTAGTTATTAGGGAACAATGCAATTCTAGTCCTCTAATTTAGGGGTTGGTATTTTTGGTTGCACGAACTGATTTTTGTAATTTAATCCTGTAATTTTAAAATTTTGGTAATCTTAGTCATTTTTCGTCCAATTGATTAAAAAATTGTATGTAACTTGCATATGACCCAATCAAATTGAAAATTCTAACCACTATGATGAGGTGGCAGTCCAGATTGTTGAAGAGAATATGCAGAAGTTGAAGCAAATGAATGCCGGACTGTGGAAGAAGACACGAAGAAGTTGAAATTGGACTGTCACCTCATCATAATGGTCGAAATCCCCAATTAATTGCATTACATGCAATTTTCTACCCAAATTAGCCAAAATAAAAGTAGAATTGCCAAAATTCTAAAGTTATTAAATTAAATTGCAAAAATTAATTCGTGTAGGATCAAAAATGTTACCCCTACTAAATTACAGGGAATAAAATTGCATTTTTCCATAGTTATTAGTTAATTTTACATATTTGATATTGTAAATAATTATTGATAATAGAAATTCATTATATAATTATAACTGTTTCCTAAAAAGAAACTCTAATATTTTTAAAATTTAAATGACGAACCGTATTTTATAAATAATAATAATAATAATTGTTTTTGAATCATCCTAGGAAATGAAATCCGAATGCAACGTGTGTGTGTCTTTTGGCGGTTTCCGGTTCTGTCCCTCTGGCAACTTTCAAACTCAGCATTGCAAATTCTTTTCCATTTTCATAGATTCTATCGTAATCGACTACACCACACATCATTTCTTTCAAAAATTTGATTCTCTTCTCCTCATTCTCTCTCTCTTTTTCCTCTTTTTCACATCCTATCTGTACTTGGATTGTTTTTGCATTTAATACCATTTCCGGCACTTGTTTTTCTCTCTTGTGGGCTGCGCAAAGATTGTTTCTTGGGGGGTTTGAGGAGATGGGATTCTTGAGCAGTTTATTGGGCGTTCTTGGTTTTGGAATTGGGCTCCCATTTGGTCTCGTTGTTGGGTTTTACTTCTTCATTTACTCTGAATCGGAAGAAGATGTTGTTAAGGTAATCATTTGCAACTCTGTGTGTGTTGTGTGTGTTTTCTGCTGTTCCACTGTTGCATTGGAGTTTTGTGTGATTGATGATGAAGTTAGAGAGAATAAAGAGAATTTGATTGTGTGTGTGTGTGTGTGATCATTTGATTGATGAGGGAGTGAGGTCTTTGGTCTTTGTGCATTTCTCCTGAGTTCAATCCATATTATATATGTTTGTATATGTGTTTGTGTGTGTGTTTAATCACTTGATTATGAGGGAGTGAGGTCTTTGGTTTGTGTGCATTTCTCCTGAGTTCAATTCAAATTGTTTATGTTTGTATATGTGTATGTGTGTGTTGTGTGTGCTTAATCTCTTGATTGATGAGAGATGTGTGGTTTTAGTTTCTATATTTGCATTTATCTCGTGAATTCAATTCGAATGGGAGATTAAAATCTGGTGAAGATGAAAATCAATGGTAACTCTGTCGAAGCAGTTTATCGAGGGTCGTATGTGTACATTTTCTTTCTCTCTGAGGACTTAAACGGAAAAGAAGCCGGTTATGGATGTAGGTGTCGTCATCGATCAAGGATCGTCTGCCTACTATTCAGAAATCAGAACATGGTTATTTTTCTTTTTCTCCAAGGATCTGTTCAGAATAAATTCTTACACAAATACGATATGTGTTTTGAGAAAGTTGGATGATCAATGGTGTAAGAGTCGTCTTCTTCACTAGCTGTCGAATTTTCTCAGCATAGAGATAGTTAGAGGTCTGCCAAACAAGCCTACTTGTGGTTACTTATACCTCTTGACATGTTCTTTATTTGACTAAAGCCTATGGCAGAGGAGAAACCACTCTATTTTAGTTTCATTTATTTTTACGACTATGGTTTACTTATTTTCTTTATAACATTCTTTAGCAAGCTATTAAGGGCGGTGTTTCTTGAATTTTGATCAACTTTATGTCAAGTCGAAGAACTAATGTGAAATGGTTGTGCAAGTAGAATTCTCTTTCATCGAATGTTTTGTAGCGCAATTTAACTAGAGAATTCCTTCTCTGTCCGGTGATATTTGCTTGAAGTTTGGGTTTATTTATTTAACAACTTTCTGATCTTCGATGGGTTCTGGAGCGTAGACGTCTGCGGAAAGTTTTTCATTCATATGTTCTTATGTTTAACGGCCCGAGATAGGAGAACATACTCTAAGTTGTTGGTATTCCATTGATGTTAGGATCCGGTGATCAGGTCACTTTGTGAACTTGATACGGTCGGTCTCGAAGAACTTATGCCCGAGATTCCTCCATGGGTGAAGAATCCTGACTATGATAGAGTGAGTATTTTTCTAACATTCTCATTCTAGGCAAATTTAAGCGTGAACTATAATGCATGCTGTTGCAAATGGTTTTTCTCATATGCAGGTAGATTGGTTAAACAAATTTATATCAGATATGTGGCCGTTCCTCGACAAGGTACTTCCATAGTTCCGAGACACTTGAATTACTTAACATAGCAGGTATAGTTATACTGATTAACTACTCACAGGCAATTTGCAGCATAATCAGAAGCACGGCCGAACCGATATTCGCCGAGTACATTGGGAAATTTAAGATCGAAGCGATTGAGTTCAAGAAACTAAGCCTTGGAAATCTTCCACCAACTATTCATGGTGAGCTTCCTCTGCTTTCTTTTCTGGCCAGTGCTATCAAGTTGAATTATTACGTTGGTAATGTTTGTCATAGCTTGTTTTCAGTATCCCTTTACTTCATTCATCGACTTGCTTTTCTTGTTGATAATCGCCACCCTATGTGCTGCTTATGTATGTAGCAGCCCAACTTGGGTGTAGACAGTTACATCATATACGATGATGTCAACATTTTACTTTACGTAATTCTTCTATTTTAATCTAACAGTTCACAAGCCATGTCGATCACTACCCACTTGGGTAGCATAAAATCATTCCGCATTTGGATATTGTAATTGATAACAGATCAAGAATTAGTCCGACGTTAATGTAAATCATGATTCCAAAGCATGATAGATAATGTCTTGGTGTTTCTTGACAGGTATGAAAGTCTTTGAGACAAATGAGAGGGAACTAGTTATGGAACCAGCAATACGATGGGCTGGCAATCCAAATATAATTGTTGCCGTGACTATTTCATCTATACAAGTCAAAATCCAGGTCAGTCAAGCTCAAAGAAATTCTCCTCAATAACAGACCTCCGTTTCTTTGGTGGATTAACTTTGCTACTTTGCAGCTGGTGGATCTGCAAGTATTTGCTGCACCGCGTGTAACTCTGAAACCGCTCGTCCCTACTATTCCGTGTTTTGCAAACATAGTGGTGTCTTTGATGAAGAAGGTAAGTAGAATGTTTCAGATGCTGAGTTTAATAAATAAAGAAGTTTTCGCTTCGTTTGTTTACAGGATAGTCGTTCATTTTAATCATTTTCCATCCATACAGCCCCATATAGACTTCGGACTGAAAGTGTTGGGCGGGGATATCATGTCCGTTCCCGGCCTTTATCGATACATCCAGGTAACACGACTTATTCTCTTTTTCTTTGTTTTGTGAACTGATGCATGATTTACATGTTTTTTATTGAACCTATTCTGTTTCTTGAAATGTTTCTATCTTCTTCCTTGGGCAGGAGACCATTAAAAAAGAAGTCGCAAGTCTTTACCTTTGGCCTAAGTCTCTTGAAATACCAGTCCTTGATGCTTCAACGTGAGTCGTCTATTACCAGGAAAGTTTTTTAGAGTTGGTGGAATCGTTTTTGTCGTCTTAACAGTTTATTTCTTGCTTAAATTCCAGAGTGGCTATAAAGAAGCCCGTCGGAATTCTACACGTTAAAGTCGTCCGTGCAACGAAGCTTCTGAAGATGGATTTGCTCGGCCTATCTGATCCTTACGTTAAGCTAAGCCTCAGTGGAGAAAAGCTCCCAGCCAAGAAAACTACGATCAAGAAAAAGACCTTGAATCCTGAGTGGAACGAAGAGTTTAAGCTTTCGGTGAAGGACCCTCAATCTCAAATGCTTCATATAAACGTCTTCGACTGGGACAAGGTTTAACCCTCTTAAGCTTACTCCTTTGCAATTGCTTTAAGTTAGTTTCCGACAACCTGTTTTGTGTTTCGGCATTGCAACAGGTCGGCTCACACGACCGGTTGGGAACTCAAATTTTTCCTCTGAAGCTGCTGACCCCCAACGAGCTAAAAGAAGTAACGCTCGACTTGTTAAAAGATACGGGTGTTACTGATCCTCACAACAAAAAGCAAAGAGGGCAGATCTTGCTGGAGCTGACATATGCTCCTTTTAGAGAATATCATGACAGTTTCAGCGGGCTAATGGACGGCTACACCAAGAAAGACAGCATAATTGACCGGGCGCCTAGCAACATGAGCTCAATGGGAGCTGGCCTACTTCTGGTCACCGTTCAAGGCGCTCAAGACGTGGAAGGTTCGCGTCACAATAATCCCTATGTGCTGGTGATTTTCAGAGGTGAAATGAAGAAATCAAAGGTGAATTTTCCTTTTTATTTTCTTTAAACTTGAAAAAAAGAAAACCCTTCATTCACATGACATGTATATTAATGTGGAAATATAAGACGAAAACTAATATGTAACAGAAGATCGGAACCAAGAAGTTATAGTCATAGTTTTAGTCTCTCGTACATCTTTCCTCATTTTCGTTTTTGTTTAGACTTTCCACGACGTAACTAAACTAAAAGTTGGTTTCTCCCAGATAATGAAAAAGACTCGTAACCCTTTATGGAATGAAGAGTTCCAATTCTTGCTCGAAGAACCTCCGTTGCAGGAGAAGATTCACATAAAGGTTATGAGTAAGCGGACGAGCATTAGCTTCCATTCAAAGGTATTGTATTACTCCCTCTTTACGCTCACTTCCGCTGGACAACATTCTTGCTCCAAGTCCTCTAACTATAAATCATCCTCGTATGACACAGGAATCATTAGGACACGTCGACATCAACCTAGCTGATGTTGTCTACAATGGCCGTATCAACCGGAAGTACCATTTGATAGATTCCAAGGACGGAGTCATACACGTTGAATTACGGTGGAAAACCATATGATCGAAGCTAGTGAAGATATGCAATACTTTGCAATCTATCAGGTAATATAATTTAACTGTATCAAAGTTGAGTTTCTATCAGCATTTGTAGGGATAGTGATGCACAATGGTACATGAGATGAGATAACTAAGTTCAAAGACCACAGATTTATGCAGTGCTTTGATGTTCCAGTCTTCCAGAGGGTAAGATAGTAGATAATATGTAATATTTGAATTTTGTTGTACGAGCAAACTGCTACTGTACCCCGAAAGAAGCAGCAAAATTTCTACTTTTTTTTCTTCTTGATTCTTGTTATCCTCTCACTCAGTACTCTTGTAGTTTAATTTGCAGCCAGACATTCACTTGAGGGATTCTTCTAAGTGAAAAGTTAAAAATCATGCTTAATTGAGAAATTAACCTGAATATTTATAGGCCAAATCGCATGAAACATTGTTGTATTTTGAAAATTCAGCAAAAAACTACGGTGTTCTAAAAATAGTTTAAAACCATCTCTATTTTCTTAAACTTAGTTCACTTGCCCATCTCCTTAAATTAAACTGACTGTTATACTCTTACCTATTATATATTATTCTTTATTTTAATGACCGTTTGATATTTTTTATTGTACAAGACCGTCAGATTTAGTCAATTAATCCCAACTATGGATCTTAAATTCATTAAAAACGGGCTTAGATTTTAACCAATTTTAATATATATTATAAGAAATAAAATTCTTATTTAACAAATAAATTAAATAAAATTAACCCCTACCTCCACCACACTCGCTGCCCCCACAAAATGGGGCGACGGCAACACCACCCCTGCAGACGGGGGTGATGGCGATGTCGTTGTCCCACAATCTAGGCGACAACATTGTGTTGAGCGACGACGATTGCCCAAATCTACAAGGGACTCATAGGTGACCGTCGTCGCCCAAAAGCACAGAAGGGGGCGACAACAACTCACCCCAATCTGGACATTTGGTTGCCATCAATTTGGGCAATGGTTTAGTTTTTAAATTTTTAAACTTAAAAATGATTAAAAATTAAATTGAAAATAATTAAAGGAAAGTAATAAAATTTCATTTGAAATATTTATAACAATAAATTTATATATTATTATAAATAAATATAATTTATTTAGATATTTTTAAATTAAATAATAATTTAAATTAGTTAATAATGTACAATTTTATAATTAATGATAATCTATATCATTACGGATATTTAAATATTTTAATTTATTTTTTTAATTTAAATTATAACATATTAAAAAAATTATGTGATTATTTGGTATTTTAAAATAAATATATTTAAGAAAAAAATAATTTATTTTTAATATCATCATTCATATCATAATACTATTCAGCGGTTGAAGGATGAGTCAGGGGTTGGAAGGATAGTGGGGCATATATTCAGGAGGCCCTTCTTCAGTATTTTCAGAACATCTTTGGTTCGAATTAGCCAGCGCCATCGGACTTAAATGAGGTACTATCAATCATCCAATCGCGGGTCATAGCAGAGAAGGAACCGTTCATTAGCTGAGCCTTTCACTGCGGCCAAGGTGAAGCAAGTTGTACAGTAAAACCTCTATAAATTAATAACTTCTCTAAAATAATAAATCATTTCAGTCTCAACTTGGCTTAAGGTCTAAATTAATAATTTCGATAAATTAATAGAATATAAGATAATAATTTGTCAAAATATCCTTATATAAATTTATGGTCCCTTCAATATTATAAATTAATAATTCTATAAAATTACAAATATAACTAGGACAACTTAGTAAAATATGATTCTATTGTTGTTTGCTTCTTCTTCAAATTTAAATCTAGTTGTATTTCATCTCTAACTTTCCTTACTGCATCCAAAAGCTCCGATGTTGCGTTCTCATACAACAACAAAAGAGTTGTTGTCGCTATGAATGCTTCCTTCCATGTAATTGATTGCAAAGGCATTGTATCATCTTCAGTTTCATCCTCTATAGGATTTTCAACACTAGCTACAATTTCTTCTAAACTTTGGACCTCTGAACATTTATTATTTTCACCCGGGTAATCCAATAGGTGATTGACATCCATTTTCTTGCAATAACCAAGGTCATTAATCACCGTATCAAGTTCATGAATGCCTTCTTCAATAGTTCCTTCATTTAAACTCCTTGAGGTTACTTCATCCTGCAATCAAATTTTACAGTGTTGAAAACAATTTGCTATTGTCTCTTGTTGAACATTTATCGTCCAAGTTGAGACTGCAAGATTGATGACATCCTATGATTGCATGGACACGGACATGGCGACACGGACACGACACGACACAGACACGGCGACACGAAAAATTTTAAAATAGTAGGACACGACACGACACTGACACAGTTATGTATAATATATATTTTATTATATATACTTAATTTCTCATAAAGTTAAAATATGCAATATGAAAAATATCGAGATAAAACATAAAATAAGGATGTCTTTGTGTTTAAGTTCTTACCCAAAACACATAGTTTCAAAAATATACATAATCAAGTAAATCATCCAAATTTCTAGTCATCCAAATGAGTTAGATCATTGGGACCATCTCTCAAATCTTTAGTAACTTCATCCACAAATAAGACAGACTCCAATTCTGGTTCATCAAGCGAGAGATTTGCAATCTCTAGAATCCCAACATCTTCTATGGTCTCAAAAGCATCTCCTGCCACATCCCACATTTTAGTGTCGCCTTGCATGTATTGTGGAGTCTTTCTTAACAAAAGTCAAAACTTGTTGTGCACAAAAATTAGATCTTGAGCACGTTGTGATGTAATTTGATTCCTCCTTGTCGAGTGGATGAATGCATAATTACTCCAATTTCTCTCGCAACAAGAAGAGGAAGAAACGTGGCCAAGTAACTTTAGGAAATACGTTGAAGGTGAGGGGCTGCCCATGTACTTACCACCAGTTCATTGGATCCATTTCCCATCTATCTCAGAGAGAATCTTTATCGGCAAAGTCATCAAAGCATCCAAAAAATATTGCAAGCTCTACACTCACTTCTCTTCGTCTATCGTCATTAGGAAAAAGATGTTTCAAACATATTTTCCTCATCCTAGAAATTTCCACATCACTTTGTGGTGGAGTGAGGTTCAGATGTTGACGCTGCCATTCTTTTGTTGAACATCTATAATAAATTAAAATAATACTTTAAGCACAAGTTTGAGAAAAAATTAAGATAAAATATGTAAAATTTAATAATGAAATAAATAAATGTGTTACCTTGGATTTAAGGAATGAGCAAGACAATGTAAATGAGTGGTACTCTTGCTCCATCTATCCTCTAATACTTTGTGCACAACACTCCAAAAACTTGATTCCTCATAATCATTTTTTTTTCTCATGCTTATATATTGCTCCCTTCACTTTGGATATCATATTATCCCACATGTCATATACCAAATGCAAACAAGGCTTGTCTGTGTCACATGTTCTAAGCATCTCATAAATACGCTCAGTGAAATCAAGAATATAATCAATCAAATCCCACCATGAATAATCCAATAATTTCTCTTTAACATTTATTGCTTTAGTAATATCATCATCATGATAGCAAGACCATTGTTCACTAATAACCATCATCTTTAATTGTTGCTTTATGAGCATAAACCTTTTCAACATAACAATGACAGAAGCAAAGAGAGTCTCAGCAACAACGAGCAATTTCAATTTTGAGAACTCATTAAACATGGCAAGCCTCATAGAATGGTTCATGATAAAATTTCTAATCATCAAAGCTGATGCGACAATCTCAGCGATCCAATGACATTCTTCATATGTGATTCCATTTGCCTCAGTATTCTTTGCTGCACATATATTTTTCAAAGCAAGATTGAGAGTATGTACTACACATGGTGTCCAAAACACATGAGGATATGTTTGTTCAACCAATAAACTCGCCGCTTTACAAACAGGAGCATTATCTGTGATTAATTGTACTACATTAGCAACCCCAACTTCCAACATCACCTCCTTCATTAGAGTAGAGATGAACCATTTGTCTTTGTTCTCCCTCACAATTAACAGCTCGTATAAACATCATCCCACCCTCATTCACAGCTATAAAATTAATCAACGGTCTTCTTTGAGGATCTGTCCAACCATCACATGCTAAAGTCACACCTTTTGTTTTTCATGTGTTTTTAGTATATTCAAGCAAATTTTCAATATTGGCTTTCTCTTTTTGCAACAATTTTGTCCTTAAAGAATTGTAACCTGGTGGAACATAACCAGCAATATGGTTGTTTTGCAGCAAAGGAAAAGGCCCTGACGTAGTATACATTTCGAGCAAGGTTAAAAGGAAGACCCCCCCGAATAAAATATTCTTACTATTTCACCATCTAGTTGCTCTCTAACTTGAAAGTTAAAAGATTTCTCCAAAGCACTATTACCACCAACCTTTCTTTTCTTGGGTTCATATCTTTCTTGCCTAAAACATGAGGAGTTGATTGCATCCATTGACACAGAATGAGAAGATGATTGACTAGAACTATAAAAAGAACGAGGTAAAGGAACCATTTTTTGCTCACCTTCTCTTTTCTTTGCATTGCTTCATTTTCTAATTTTGACATCTCAACTACTTGGCCAACGGTTGCTTTCGGACATGCTTTGATTCCACTTCCTCCAATTTCAATAGATGTGCTTTTACTCTCAAATATGAACCTTATATGCTCCCTTGCAAAGATTACATGTGAAGGAAACATTTTCACCCCCTTCACTTCTTCCCGACTTCGTCACAAACATCCATAAAAGGCCGAGTATCTTGAGGAGTAGAACCTCCATCGCCCCCGTTATGACTTGCATTTTCCCAATTCATTGCTCAATTATATGGAAGTGCAATTCAATTCTAAAAAGACAAAAACAAAAAAAAAACAAAAAAAAAAAACAAAAATGATGATTGGAGAGGTAGAAGAACTACATTCCAAAATAATCAATTAATGAAGCTGAAAGTTTGTAAGCACCTGGATACTTTATAATTTTACACAGAAATTACACAATATGTTTTAGCACATCGTAGAAATTACACAATAATTTTTAGCACATCACAGAAATTACATAGTAATTTGTAACTGTAAGTATCTTAGATTCTTAATGTTAGGATTAAACAACATTTTGCCCTTTCTTCTTGCAAAGACATTACTGATTACACACACCAAGTTACCAACTCACCAAGCTATTTTGCCCTTTCTTCTTTTCTTAAAGCAGGAGCTGACACAGGTAAAATGAAAGTACTATAAAAAAGTGCACAATATTAATTAAAGGACGCCCCCTTTCCTGTATTGAGCTAACTAAGGCCTCCTTTACTTGCAAGGATTAGCCATGATATTATGTCTAATTCTTGCTAGTAATATGTTTACTTTTTTTTAGCCCAACCCGTGATTAGTGAAGGAGGCCCGTATGTTGGGGTGATAATTGCAGGATTAAAATCCACTTCTCCACCCTCAAATTATTTTATTACCATAGCCTACTTCTTTTGATTAATTTTCATTTCCCTTTTTGTCCTCATTCTTTTTCTTTTTATACCCACTTTGCCCTTCGGTTTTGATTTTATTACATCCAAAAAATTGATCATGATGTGACAACACATGCAGAAAATTTTTAGTGATGTGACAACACATGCAAAAATACTATTCACATACACAAAAGTCAAGATGAATAATGATTTAATCCTACTTCTCACTATTCAAGTAAACAAAATACTAAACAATCTCACTTGCTCTTATCACACTCTTAATCACATTTTAGCCAATCCACATTTAATCCATACCCAAGAAGTAAAAGTGCCCTAAGTACATTGTTTCTTTTCTATCAAAGAACTCAAAATTACTTTCGCGTTTTCTGATTCGAGAGAATTGAGACTGAACACAAGTGGTTTCTACAATAACTACACCAATTTTCTCCAAGGAATCAAAAGTATTTGTTAAGTGTTGAATAATAACTACACCCATTATTCCAATTACAGAAAATCAAACACACACATAGAGGCGCACAAAGGATGAAAGAATCAGAAAGTTAGAAACCCACCTTCAATGAGATAGTCTCTGGTGGATGCTCGTCCCATCGTGTGCCGTGGCGATGCCTCTCTCCACTCTCTAGCCGACAATTCAGCGAACTGTGCTTGAGATTTTAGAGAGAAAAGAAATGGGCGAGAAAGAAGAGAGAGAGAGAGAGAGAGAGAGAGAGCGAGAGAGAGAGAGAGAGAGAAATTGGGGAAGAAAGCATTTAACTTTGAGTGAATTTGTATTTTATTTAATTTTACCCCATATTTTTTTAAAATTGTAAAGGGTCCAGCCGTGTCCTAAAATGTGTCGATTTTTTTATTTTTTATTTTCAGACACTCCAAGGCCGTGTTCGAGGCGTGACCAAGCCGTGTCCGTGTCCGACACTGCACCAGGTAATTTTTCAAAGTGTCCGTGCATTATAGATGACATCTCAAATATTAATCTTTTCCAGGTTAGATTCCCCCAACTCATAGCCCTCTAATACCTTACGGTAAAATCTCTTGTGGTAGTGCATTTCCCAAGTTCTTATTACCCTTGCATCACATGGTTGGATTTTTGACGTCATGTTGGATGGTAAAAAATACAACTCAACATTATGTAGCCCTTCAATATTTTTTGGATAGGCTGGACAATTATCTACCACCAACAAAATTCTTTTACCATGTATTTTGTGGTCCAACCAATGAACGTATTCATCAAAAAGCACACTCGTCATCCATGCTCTTTTGTTGGAACGATATTGACAATTCAAGCTGTTCATGTTGACATTTTTGAAGCAACGTGGCTTTGCATACTTTTCAATAACCTATAAAAGAATTTTTTCAGAGTCATCCTCATTGCAATAAATAACAATTGTATTCCTTTCTTTTCTTTCTTTTCTTCCTTCAAGTTGTTTCATTGCAAGAGAATGATCCGCTTGTAACATGTAAAACAAACCAGTTTCATCCATATTAAAAACATTCTTCATAGGATACTGGTTTATCTTTTCCCTTATAGCCACCAATTTGTTCTCCATGTCCTCTATGTTAACAGAACCACTCTCTCCAAAGTGACAAAATGACTTGATACCATGTCTTAGCTTGAACTTCTCAAGCTAACCTTGAGAAAAATTGTGCAACTTAGGAGGTTGTTGATGTCATAGAAGTTTCATCGTGTCTCTTGCCTTCTCCAAAATTAGCTCTCCGAACATGTTTACACGTTCTTGGTATTAGAGGGACCACCTATAAAGAACCTTCTCCATCTCTGGATATTTTTCAAGTTTGTGTCGCTTAGTATCCGCTCCTTTTTCTAAGTTAGTTGAAAGGTACTCAAATGATTGCTTGAGTGTATTCGATATCGTACTTTGACTAACTTTCAAATGAAAATTTTCATCAATCCACTGTTGCAAATCTTTTTGAGTGCATGTGGGGTGATCTCTCTTATACTTACATAGCGCTTTAAGTATTTGATCTGTCATGGTTGATTTTTGGACACCTTTTTCTAAGTTAGCTGAAAGCTACTCAAATGATTGTTCGAGTGTATTCGATATCGTACTTTGACTAACTTTCAAATGAAAATTTTCATCAATCCATTGTTGCAAATCTTTTTGAGTGCATATGGGGTGATCTCTCTTATACTTACATAGTGCTTTAAGTATTTGATCTGTCATGGTTGATTTTTGGACACCTGTTTCTAAGTTAGCTGAAAGGTACTCAAATGATTGCTTGAGTGTATTCGATAACGTACTTTGACTAACTTTCAAATGAAAATTTTCATCAATCCACCGTTGCAAATCTTTTTGAGTGCATGTGGGGTGATCTCTCTTATACTCATGTAGTAGTTTAAGTATTTGATATGTCATGGTTGATTTTTGGACACCTTTTTCTAAGTTAGCTGAAAGGTACTCAAATGATTGCTTGAGTGTATTCGATATCGTACCTTGACTAACTTTCAAATGAAAATTTTCATCACTCCACTGTTGCAAATCTTTTTGAGTGCATGTGGGGTGATCTCTCTTATACTCACGTAGTGCTTTAAGTATTTGATCTGTCATGGTTGATTTTTGGACACCTTTTAGATGTGAAGCCATGGTTCGTTGGTTTTGATTTGGATTTGACTAATTACGAATGTTTGATGTTGTTTATATAGTGGTTGGTTTCCTTATCATACATGAACTTGCATTGAGTTTTAACTAGTACTACGTACTACAATGAACTTTATTTTTTCTTTTAAGGGGAATGGATTATATTTAATTAGTCACATTGTACATGAACATCATTAAATTAGTCAACACAATATATATGTTTTATTCATAATGAATAATGTATGTTCATTGAATTAGAAAAAATCTCTTTAAATTAATAAATTATTAATTTATCGATTAATTAATACCTCTTTAAATTAATAAAATTACGTGGTCCGAACATTATTAATTCCTAGAGGTTTTACTGTATTTGGTATGCTCCCTTATAAATCCCTTACGATGGCATGCCCCCTTTGTTCTTTCAAAATATTTGGCCTGTCGTTGTGAATGATGTCACTTGTTCTGTGCTTTGTATATTGAATGATCTTGTTTTGTACCGTAAATGAATCATGCACACGTGGTCCTTATTCCCAAATATGAGTCGTCGGAAACGATGGCTCAACTTCGGCCGATTAGCTTATGTAATGTCATTGCATAACTAATCGTTTGAAGTTTTTACTTGATTCCATCATGTCTCAAATACAGTCTGCATTGATACCGAGTAGGTTAATCACTGATAATGTGTTTTTAGCGTTTGAGCTTAACTATCATTTCAAAATTTCAACCCGGTCCAAGGGTAGTTGTGTGGTTGTTAACTTAGACACGAGCAAAACTTATGATAAGGTGGAATGACCGTTTCGCGGGGGTGTCCTGTTTTGTTTTCACCACCGTTTTGTTAATCTTATAAAGTTGTTTGTTACGATTGTCTCATATTCGCTCATGTTGAATGGTGAACCATTTGTCTTCTTAATGCCGGAGCGAGGCATCCGTCAGGGTGATCCGTTGTCTCCATACCTATTCATTTTTTGTGCAGAGGCCCTATCTTTTTTATGCAGGATGCTAAATGATGAGGTGGGCTAATGGGAGTGGTAGTGGCTGAGCATGCTCCACTAGTGTCGCATTTGTTGTTTGAAAATGACACTATGGTGTTCTATAAGGCTAAGTAGGCCCAGATAGAGGAGGTCTGGTGGATTTTGAGTAGGTATGAAAGCGCTTCGAGGGCAGGTAGACAACTTTTAGAAGTCTTGTATGATGGTTAGGGGGCGCATGTCGGAGGTGAGGAAGACCCAACTGGTAGCCATTTTGGGGGTTAGATTGGTACCACGGCATGACAAATAGTTGGGCTTGCCAGCGATGGGTGGGAAATCGAGATGGGAGCTATTCAGGGGCATTTGGGATTGGGTATGGGATAGGGTGACCGAGTGGAAATCGAAATTACTTTCCCAAGCAGGGAAAGGGGTGTTGATAAAGTTGGTTCTGCAGTCGCTACCCACATATGTTATGTCTTGCTTCATGTTGTTAGATTACCTGTTACGTCATTCGGAGTCTGTTGCTACTGATTTCTGGTGGCATTGTCGGGGGGAGAAACGGATTCACTAGGTGGCTTGGCATAAGCTATGTTGTCCTACTTCACAAAGGGGGTTGGGTTTTTCGGGGAGTGAGGGAGTTCAAACTAGAAAATGCTATATTTCAATTAATATACTGGGTGTTTGTAACAAGAACATGCAATTCATTTACGTCCTAGTCGATTAGGAGGGAAGCGCTGCAGATAGCAGAGTTTTACGTGATGCAAGACACCGACCGAATGGACTAAAAGTACCAACAGGTAATTATTTGTAAGTCACCTATGGCTTGTGACATTAGTAAGAGGTACTGGTGAAATAACTCTTATGTGATCCCTGGTTTGTTAGGCAATTATTATTTGTGTGACAATGGATATACGAACGGCGAAGGTTTTTTGACACCATATATAGGCGTTAGATATCATCTGAAGGAGTGGGATCGCGGTGCTGTCGGACCACAAAATAAGGAAGAGTTTTTTCAACCTAAAGCATTCTTCTGCTAGAAATGTAATCGAACGTACATTTGGATTGTTAAAAGTGCGTTGGGTGATTTTGAGAAGTCCATCTTTCTACCCTATAAAAGTGCAAAATAGAATTATCTTGGCTTGTTGCTTACTACACAATTTTATTCGTAATGAGATGTCAGATGATCCCATTGAGCTTGAAATGCCCGACTCCAACGGTATGGCGAATGAACCTATGGCTGAACATGTTTCTTTCATTGATACAAGCGCGCTCAGACAAATTGGCGCGATGAATTGGCTACTTCTATGTACAACGAGTGGTTGAACCGCATTGCCTGAACTTTCTGTTTGAATGTAGTCTTTGCTTATGTGAAATTTTATCCTCTTATATCTTTGTTTGTTAGCTTGGGGAACTTTGTAGTTCCATGTCGCTTGTGGACTCTCCAAACATACTATTTGAATGCTCGACATTAATGGTTTGATTCGTGTCATGATGGCCCAAGTGATATTTGTAATGTTCCATTATATCTTGCTTTAACTCATTTAGTTTACCCTGTTTCATTTGTGGTGATGTAATCTGCGTATGGTACGCTTGAAACCATACACGTGGTTTCTACAGTTTTACACATGCCCATAGCATTTGAAAATATTTTATTAGTAGTCACACAATTGCAGACAAATACATATATATTCTGTTGGTGACGAGTCGTCTGGACAACGAAGGTAATAGCAATTTCCGTAGACGTGGAGCACCAAAGGAGAAGGGTGGTGCGGCGGACATGGACTTGACGGGAGGAGGAAGTTCTTATTCATGGTCTTCGTTCGTCCTAGTCTCAGTCACATTTAGATTTAAAAGAAAACAGTACGAATTACAACCTCAAAAATTACATGCCAAATTTTGATCTATACTAGTATATATTTTTTTCGTTTTGGTTTTATTTGTGGGATATAAAGCTTTATGGAATTCACAACAAAACACATATTTTTAATTAAACTACTAGAAATTGTCATCAATATAATTTACATATGATTCAACTATGTAAGAATATTTACAAAAGAAAACATATCGAAATAAAACCTATCCGTCTAAATCAATAATTCTCACCAACTATACAAAACAAAAAAAAGCACAATGATAACGATTATCGCAACATTAAGTAGCAAGCAAAGTCACCTACATATATGAATTGATGGGTTATGTGTTCTACGAAGCATTTTGTAACAATATCGACGGACGACCCAACAGTGATTCAGTGTTCATATCATGTAATACAAACTTAACAGTCGAGTATATATTATACTAGAACTAAGCACGATAACACAAAAGAGTGCAAAAAAAAAAAAGATTAAATCCAGAATTTTATTTAACAGCCTGCAAGTGTGCAATGTGTTATGAAATAACACAAAGAACAAAGTGAAATAGCAAGTAATTGGGCCATGAATACACATGATAGGAAGCGAGATGCAGTCACTTATATGAACGCCCCAATATCTCACAAAATCCCCAAATTTTCAACAAGTGGTTCCTCCAAGTTTATCAAAAGGAAATTACCAAAACCAACAATATTGGGATGCCCTATCAAATGCGACGACGAAGGGAATAAATTCTGAAACGAGACTATTACCTGAATTTCTTTGACGGCAAACGTCTCTGCTAATCGGCCGGAGGTGGAAGAGGATACTCTGTTATAGTGGGTGTTGCTTGACTCTTACTTATGAAGTGGAAAAATTCAATCTCTGCCAATTTGCAAGACCAGATTCAATTTGATGAAGAGTAAACATGCTTTTCCCCCAACGTCAGCAGTGGATCATGTGACATGAAATGACCTTTCGTCTTATTCATGGCCAATATGATAATTCAACTAATTAATATATAGAATAGTCCACACAAGTAAACAGAACACAAAATTAACTCTAAAACTATCAACCAAACAAACACATCTAGTAAATGTTGTACTAAATAATCATTTAAGCAATAGTCACAAACATAATCCCAAATTAATATTTTGCCCTCTAATCCTATCACACATAGTAAGCATGCCCTAAAGGGATTAGCGTAATGGACATTCATGAGATAAAAGTGTTGGGAAGTGGCACAGAATATGCAGCTGGAGGTGTTGGTGGTCTTGGTTAATGCAGTGCTAGTGTTGAGTTTCTGTTCATGTTGGGTTCACGTAGTGGTGGTAGTGTATCTTTATAGTCATAGTGGGTCTACTTTTTTAGTTTCTTTGTAGTCTTAGTGGGTCTACTTTGTTTAGTACCTTTGTTGTCATGGAATCTACTTTTTTAGTGTCTTAAATTTTGGACTTGTGTTGTTAGGTGTTGTTTCTTAGTTCCTGTTGCGTCTTTGCAGAATTAGATCTACGAGGGTTGTGTTTGTGTGTGGTTTGTTCGGTTGTTCTTTTAATGAAATTCATCGCCTTTCATGAAAAAATATGGGGCTACAAATATTGTTAGCCATATACTTTGCGTTTCTATTAAACAAATGATTGATCTACATTACGTAGATGTATAATTTAATATTGCCATTAATGAGTTATGATATCGTCAAACTATATATATACATGTATGTTATTTCACTTATTGAGTATGAGTGCACCAAAGGTTGGTACTACTAATTTAACTTAATTGACTCTTATATAATGCATAAGATCCACAACGCAGTAGCAACAAGATTCATGAAATTCAACTTGCAATTGACTACTAGCATTTGGTTTATATGGGGCCAACTTGATGTTCTGCATATGCCGATGTTGCGCTGCGACATAGAATAGTAGCCACCTAATAATGTTAGTATGAAAATGCGTCACACTTTACATTAATGAGTTCATTAGTTTATATTGGAAGATATATTGCGGTGGCTAATTCTATAGTAGATGAGAAAAAGAAAATCGTGAATATTTTTTCGTACCTGTGAGCCAAAAGTTTGTTCGTTGATGCTCATTTTTTAGCCATGATAATGTAAACTAACAATATATTTATTTTTTTAATTAACTTAATTCTTATGTGGTTTTAGTTTTCCTTAATCATTGGATACCCAGTAACTATGTATGAACTATTTCAAAGATGGTGAGATTAAACGACCTTAAAGTCGGCACCAACATATTTTCTATTTTGGTATTTATTCATTATTTATTTTGTAATTGTTGTTTTTGAATTAATGAGCATATCACAAGTTTTATGATAAGAGTCAAATTTTTAATAAATAGGATTTTTCAAAATTAAGGGTTAATTTTGAAGTTGAAGAAAATTGTTTTTATCTTGTCATTAAAATTAATAACAAAATTATTTTGTATGAGTATCAATTAAATTGCATAAAAATATTTCTCATCACAATTTTGATTCAAGTAGTTCCAAGCGAAGTTCGACATCTTACCAATCAGTAGACCGATTGAAATAGATACTCTACCATAGAAATATTTGAGTTTAACTTTTAAGGCCTTGTCGCGGTCAATTTGTTCCAAATGTATAACTACATCCCAGATGTATAACTGGTATTCATAGGCTAAAATGCTAAGTATGTGCTATTGTTTATATGAAATTACCACCACATATAGACTTATAGTCCATCATCACACTTTATGCTATTACGGTAATCGGACTGCTACATATCATTAAATACTACCACTTATTTGATAAAACTTGTACTAGTGATCATAAATACTTGTACCTTATCTTAATATTCACCCCATTATACTTCACATCCATAAAACGTGTATCGTTTCCTAATAACATTGGTTCAATTACTTATTTGTATACCTTAATATACATGGATAATGATAAGATATGCAAATTACGTACATGGATATATGTCTATTTAAATACATTATATAAAGTGATACCAATCTACTCTCCATGGATCATTGTAATTACAGCATGGATAAGTTAATCAACGTCTATAATGATTTTGCACATGAGCACCAGTTGTATCTTAAAGAAACTTACTCAGACGTAGGATATGTACATTACTGTCGGAACTGTTGATTTTTGCTTAAAGATTACTCGTTGGATATTATATAAGATGATATATTCACAACCTTGGAAGACGTTGGTAAAGACGTTAAGCAACAAATATCCACGAGTTTTGTTTGATCGGGTCTCAGGTCACTTGGTCGAGCAACGGGGACCAAGGTCCTTGTTCTAGTTCAATTATGGAAACATTATAAAATAAAGGTCAATTCACCAAGAAACCTCCGGTACGAGATTCTAAAGCTTAAGTCAATCCTTGATCATGAAATTTAATATAAACTAGGAAAAATACTCATAAATGCAAATAAGAACTTACTCAATGAGTATTGGGTTGGGGGTATTTATAATTTCCGTGCACTTTTATGATGCCCTGTGTCTAGCCATCTACGGTTTGTGCTTTCAAGTCAACCTGAGACAAAGTGTGCGGATCTTTCATTTTCCTGCATAACATATATATGTCTGGAGGATAGCTGTCTTTTAGAATTTTTCCCATATCACTGTTATCAAACTTTTCGAAAAGAACGGTGATGTCTACCCCTCATGCCTACGGGCTTAGCATTTTCTTTACAAACTCAATTTTTTCCTGATCTTCAAGAATTTCATGATAGTACTAGTCAGATGGTTATCAAGGTTCTCACCGTGGCTTCAATGAATGGACGAGCCTCCAAGAGCAAGACCTCTCGAAGCTCTTCCACTCTCTTAACTCCAATGATGTTGTTGGAGGTGATCATACTGCAAACTTGTGCGAACTTGTTGACAAAAATATTAGGCACTGTTGATAATTAAACTACATTCATTGAAATCAAATAGTGTAGAATTTCCTATTCATGTATTTGAATGAATACATGAATGTTAGAATGTGACCAGAAAGCTAATTAGATTGGTTGTTTTGGGAAGTATTTGTCAATCTTTAACAAAGTAGTATTATACAGATGAATAAAGTAAGTATTCGTCATTGGCTAAATGTGTTTGTTGTGCTTACTATTAGCATCGAACGGCGTTTCAATGTCACAACAAATACCCACAGATCGAATGTTTTAAACCCATAGCGTTCAGTTGCGCATAGGATGGCGGCTACGAAACCAACTCCTGAGGGTCGGTCTGAAACATTTCAAGTCGAGGACCTTGAGACTAGGCCTCGAGTGTCCTATAGAGACTTGCACTAAGTATTGCATTCACTGGATGAGTACCAAGTTTTATCGGTGCCAGATGTAGGTCGTCTATGTAATTTTAGCGGGTCAGTTGGCAAGGTAATCGACTGGCTGAACTGACTCATGGGAATAGTCATATGGAAGCCTTGGAGGCTTGGTCAATATGACTGGACTTTCCCATTTTAATAGTATGGGATTAGTCCACAGACTTGAGCAATCATGACAGTCGCATGCATATGAAGGTTGTATCTTGGATCTGATGAGAGGTAACCATGTCTTTGATATGGTCATTATAAGCCTTGTCCAGTGCAGTCGGAGAATGTAGTGCGGACAGTGGATTCCAAAAAAAAAAAATCTGTCCCCTGTCAGTATTTGACAGCTGTGTCTCCTATGCGCTCTGAGATGATTTAAACTCTTCAAGTCAACGGCCATAGCAATTGGTCGAGTACGGAATGGTTCCCTAGGTCGATCAATATAGTAAATGAATCTTGAGTATGAAGCATAGTTGTCTAGTCCAAGATGGAAATCGACACCCAATTCCATGCCCTAGACTAAGGTCGAGATACGATCGACGAAAGGACCGTACCTGTATGACACTCGAAGCTTAAATGTTCACGCCAACATTCACTTACTGCCATGGACCATTGCAAGACGGCCTATGGTCATAGGGGTTTATGATAATGTTTATCAGAAACAATTAATTAATTGGATTTAATTAATCAGTTGTGTTGGACACAAGCCTAAGTCTAACTGCGGGTGAGCCTAAAAAGTCACACACAAATCACTGTGGAAGTGATGGAATTATTTTGGAATTAATTCTGGAAGAAATGAATTAATTTAATTAGATTAAATTAATTCCAAAAAAATATAATGATTAGATCATTTATTGGAAAAGTCCATTGGATGGATGGCCCAAGAATGAATTAATTGGATTTAATTTTGGCTTACCTTTAATTGGATTAATTTATTGAGTTTGGTTTAATTAATTGATTGGATCAAATAATTAGTGCTTGGACTTATGTTTATTTAATTGGATTAAATAAATTTTTGGATTTCAATATATTTAAATTAATTGGATTAATTTGAAACCCATGGATCACTTGATTTATTTGATTAAATCAAAGTCGGTCAAACCGGTCCATGACTTGAAGTCCAAGCTCAAAGGGTTAAAGCAAGTTGAGGAGGAGTTGAAAATCCTCCATGGAATGTGTGACATATGGGAGGTTGCACAAGTAGTACACTCATATAATGGGTAGTGGTGCACATGTTGTGCATAGTCTGTAGAAGTTATTTTCCAAATAACTTATTTTTGTATGTAATTCAATTACACTACACACAAGACAAGGATTCCCTAACTTGCTCTCTCCTCTCTTAAGCCACGAAATTTATCTCATTTTCTCCATGTTTTGCGTTCTCCTTGACTTAGAGTCAAGTTGAGAACAAGATAAATACGTATACACTAATCAATAGTGTAATACAGTTTTATTTCTTCCTCGATTTAGCTTCTACCTAGTAGTAGATCTAGATATGCTTCCATAAGTGTGGTGTGGGCAAATTATAGGGGCTCTAATTTGAGTCATAAAGTGAACAGGAAAAGGAACAAAAAGGGAAACAGCACTTGTTGCGGTGCAACATTAGAAAACAAAAAGGTAATGTTTTGATTTATATTTTGTGTAACCTTTTGTTTTCTCCGTTATCCACATTCACACATATTTTTATGATTGTTGATATATTTGAAAACACCAGACACCCGGAAATTAAAAGGAAACACCCTTTTGAAATCGAATTTAAATTATTTTATTTTACGCTTCCAGGCCGTTCCTAGGCCGTGCCAATTTTTTCAGTGAATGTGTAACTTCCTATAGTGGATGAATGAATGGGAATTAATATAGTGCATGAATGCCTTTGAGTTTTTTATGAACTTTACTTATTATGAGAGTTTGAAGGGTGAAATTCTGTAAGTATAAATACCCCATATATTGGGGTCATTTAAAACACAATAACGATTTAAGAAGTCAATTATAAGATACAATATTGCCTCCACTCTCCTTTGGTGTGTACGATTGAGTGATATATGCTCTACATTTTCTAAAAAATTGGTACCAGAGACAATCTGATTGGATATGAAACTTGAAGAAAAATGTAGAACATAACACTATTTGTAATTTCAATCCTCACCAAAGAAAATTATGATACTTGGTGCATAAGAATGAAAGCGTTGCTTGGAGCTTATAAAGTACAGAACTTTGTGGAAAGGGGGGATGAAGGGAATGATATCCAAAAGAATGATCAAAAGACACTCACACTTGTTCATGAAAATTTGGATGAAAACATGCTCGAGAAGGTTGATGCATGCAACGACCTCCAAGCAAGCCTAGGAAAATTTTCAAACTTCTTTTAAAGGTGTCGATAACGTGAAGAAGGTGCATATCCAAACATTAAGAGGTGAGTTTAA
The DNA here is from genome assembly GCA_034509735.1 of Sesamum alatum. Classification (NCBI taxonomy): domain Eukaryota; kingdom Viridiplantae; phylum Streptophyta; class Magnoliopsida; order Lamiales; family Pedaliaceae; genus Sesamum; species Sesamum alatum. The sequence goes on from JACGWO010000003.1 coordinate 17,015,182, forward strand.
ATCTCCAAATATGAAGGATTCCGAATCCATTTTAGATTATATTTCAAGAGTTTTGTTATTACAAATTAAATGAAGAGATATGGAGAGTACGTGAAGGATGATAGCATCGTCGAAATTTTTTTGAGATGTTTGGATCCAAAATTCAATAATATTGTTACCATTGAAGAGTCCAATTATTTGGACACCATAACCTTTGATGAATTTGCCGTATCGTTGCAAGTCCATGAAGAAAGATTGAAAAAACCAATTTAACAGCTTGTGGAACAAACTTTGAAGCCAAAGTTATCTGTCAAAGAAACAAATTCAGGCATCATAAACCAAATCAATCATGGTATGACAAGTGAAACATTGAGTCTATTGATTGTCATCGATTCGGTCATTATGCATGGGAATGTTCAAATGTGAAGGAGCTAAGTAATCTTGTGGAAAGGATGATAAAGAAGAAATAAATTCCACATTGCTGCTTGCTTATAAAAATAATCAAGATGAGAAAGAAAACCAGCCTTATCTTGATTCCCGCGCAATCAGTCATCTTCGAAAAGAATGATAGTTGTAGATGTCAATGAATCAATTCATGACAATATAACTTTTGAAGATTTTTCAAAGATTCAAGTCAAAGGAAATGATACAATTTTGATTCGTTGAAAAGATGGAAACCATCAATTTATTTCTAATGTTACTTTTCATGTTCCTTCCATGAAAAGTAATATTTTGAGTTTGCAACAACACTTGAAGATCAATTACGATATACAATTGAAAGAAAAAAAATTGAGGATGAAAGATGAAAATGGGAGATTGCTGGCCAAAGTTTCTATATTGAGAAATAAAATGTTTTTGCTAAATATTCAAAGTGATGTTCTTATGTGCTTAAAGTCTTGTTTTAAGGAACAATCTTGGCTATGGCATTTGAGGTTTGAACATTTGAATTTTGGTGGCTACAAAATGATAAGCAAAGAAAAAATAGTGAAAGGATTGCCTCCCATGAACCACCATAATCAACTTTGTAAAGGATGCCTTGATGGTAAACAAGCGACAAAGAGCTTTCTGAAGGAAGCAATGACAAGGGCTCAACATCCAATTCAAATAATACATATAGGCCATGTTTACCTCTCCCTATTGAATTATATAGAGTACAATAAATTTCCTATTATGTTCTGTATTAGTTCGTATAGGTAAGACTTCGTATTTGTTTACTTTGCAAACCTATTGAGGTATAGTGGGACTAGACTAATGTTCTATTTGTTTACCCCTATATACTACAAGTAGTATTGTATGGAGATTTTACAACTTTGTCCTCAAATAAGACAAGATGTCTTGTCCAATGAACACATGCTTACTTTGGAGGTCAGCGTTGATCTGAGCACCCACTTCTGCTAGGCAAGTTTAAATACAAAATTCGTAGAGTCGTTGGTTCATGAAGAGAGGAGGAGGAGAAACAAATAAAGCCCGAAACTGCCGGAGACACAAACCTAAGAAATTGTTGGACTGAAATTCTTTTTTCTTTTCACATCATGCCTTGATTTTGATATAGTATTTGTAGCAATGAACAACTATGGTCTTTTATGGTAGGTTTCTCGGCTACTGCTCCTAGTGTGCTTTACTGGTTGGCTCACTCTCGAACATACGATGACTCCCCTGATTCACCGAAAGCAAGCAACCTCCATTTCTACTGTCGGCCAGCCATAGGGAACGCATGCTCGATCTTCCGCCTAAAAATTTTGGTAAAGTAATTCCATATAATAATTCTTCCTTTGAATGCCATACACATATGATATTTGATTGTAACTAAACTCCATCTATTTGGGGATTTAAAAACAACAATTTTCTATGGAAGAAAATTGGCTAGTGAAAAAAAAAATGGCCAGCAAAAAAAAAAAAAACATACCTTGAAAGGGTAAGGGATGAGATAAGACACCACCTACCTCTGCAAGTTGAGATTAATGGCTTCTACAAATTCCAAGTTAGCTTTTATAGGGAGATGAAATGGAGTCAAATACTTTTTAGGCCACCTTTACTTTAGGTGACTAGCCATGATAACCAGCCCAATCCTACCTAATAATGATTTACTTAAAAACTGCCAAGCCCGTTATTAACATGTTGAGCCCGTTAGTTTTTAGGATTGAGATGTGATATGAATCATCTTTTTCAAAGGAGGATTTATGAGTTAACATGGCCCACAATAAGGAGACTAACTTTCGATTTGCAAGTTTATCTTCCATTTTCTCTTTTTCCGAACACTTTTGCCCTCCTACTTGTCTTTAATAACCCCACCAACCATTCTGCATGAATTGATATTTGGGCAGCTTTTTTATTTGAAAATTGACTTTTTCCTTTGTTTATTGTGGGCATGGTGTTAACATGTATATCTAACTTCATACACAACCCCCATTTCCCCTTCTTCACCACCTCTGTTTTGTTCTTCCATGGCCAAATTGACACCATTTTGTTAACTACATAAAGACGGTAATTTGAAGTAAATAACTTACACCAGTTGATATTTAATAAAGGGTTAAAAGCAGACAGCCCCCCAACCTTTGGATCGTTTTGCACTTTGCTCCCCAACCGTTTTTTTTACACTCGACCACCCAACTTTTCCTTTTTGTAGCACTTTGCCTTTTTTTTTATACTTTTCGGTGAATCAAAAGGGAATATTCTATTTGGGTAAATACACGCGCCCCAAGTTAATTTAGTGCTGGGTAAAATTGTAATTTTACACCCCCAATTTTTTTAAAAAAAAAAGAAATAAGTAAAGACAAAAAAAGTAAAAACGAAAAAAGCCTTCTTCTTCATCAAGCCACCGCCTCTGCCACCCATCTTCATCTTTCCCCACCATTGCAAATCTTTCTCTAATTTCTCCAATCTACCCAATAAATTAACCAATATTGCCAACAAAGAAATGATCTTACTACAAATTCCTTTTATCTCATCTCAAATTACTCTCTCTCCCTCTCTAGATATGGCACCAAAGGCAGAGAAAAAGCCCGTCGAGAAAGCTCCGGCAACGGAGAAAGCCACGGCGGAGAAGAAGCTCAAGACCGGTAAGAAGCTCCAGAACGAAGGAGGTGCAGCCGCCAGTGACGAGAAAAAGAAGCGGGTGAAGAGGAGCACCAAGACATCTTGAAGAACAGCTTTTGGGCATCATGAACAGCTTCATCAACGACATCTTCGAGAAATTGGCGCAGGAGACGTCGTAGTTGGCGCGCTGCAACAAGAAGCCAACCATCACTAATGTAAAGAACGCTAAATTTGGTGAAACTGAAGACTGATTGTAGTACTGATTTGTATATATTAGGGTTTCTTCATTTGGTTTTTTAATTCATTATTTATTTATTTATTGAAATTGGGTATAAAAATTATATTTTTATCCAATACAAAATCGATTTTGGGCCGTGTTTTTACGCAAAAGGAATATTCCTCCTTGATTCGCCAAAAAGTGTAGAAAAAGGCAAAATACTACAAAAAGAAAAAGTTGGGTGGTCGAGTATAAAAAAAAAACGGTTGGGGGGCAAAGGGCAAAACGACCCAAAGGTTGAGGGGTGTCTGCTTTTAACCCTTTAATAAAATCATTACAAAGCATTTAATAGGAACTAGCATACTTGTTTGTTGCCACATTAATAACATGAAGAACGTCTAGGCAAAAACATAAGACTGATGTGGGTAACTCACCGAGAGTAGATAAACTCAACAAAATAAAATAGTGCGAAGAGGATGAGGTTTAAAGCCAGGGCAATGGCTTCTTCTACAGTCGGATGGATGAGAAACGTGAGAAATGGAAGAAGAAGAAGAAGAAGAAGAAGACTAGACGTATTTCTACAAAATGTTGCCAAAAAGTACAATAATGGGTTGTCATATCTATGTTTTTTCACCAAGGGCAATTATGTCAATTTACCTCATATGTACTGTACAAGGCATGAAAAGTCAAAATAATGCCTACCACAATCAATGTTTAATTCATAGTATAATAATACAAGTAAACACAAAACTAACCAATCAAATAATTTGTTATCAATTCCCCACTAATCATAACCAAATAAATAAAGGAGGCCTTAATGATTTATCTACCGAAAAGTTGAAATTAATGGATCATACAAGAGCAATATCGACTTTCACAGGGGTGTTATTGGGGACATTTACGGAAGTAGAAGTTAGTAGAGTTAATATGTGGGACCACATATTATAATTTTGGCCAAGGGACTTGTATTGTAATAAACAATTAGTAGGGCTCAATACCGGGCCCCCAACTTAGTACCAGGCCGAGTAACCATTATGTAAACATTCTACTGACCTAGATAAGCAGGTTAATATGGGCTAATAGGCATAGGTAAACACAGGCTTAGATGTTTGTAGACCTATAAAACCATCTTCACAAGAATAACTGTTCATTGGTGATTATTCTTGAAAAACTTAGAAGTATTTTTTAAGGAGAAATTGGAGGTGTCTAGAACCTTTAAACGATTCAAGGCCATAGTGAAAAACAAAGTAATTATCAAATTAAAGCTCTTCAACCTGATAGAGGTGGTGAGTTCACATCAAATGAATTTTCAATTTTGTTTTTAGAGAAAAGTGGGATTCATTGTCCTATGACAACTCCATATTCACCGCAACAAAATGGAGTAGCCGAGCGAAAGAACTGACCATTCTCAACATGGTGAGAAATGTGTTGAAAAGAAAAAATATGCCGAAGGAATATTGGGTGCAAACTGTCTCTCGTGCAGTCTACTTAATGAATCGAAGTCACACCAAAAATGTTTATGGAAAAACGCCTCAAGAATCTTGGAGTGGCTATAAGCCAATTATTTCACACTAGCGGGTTTTTGGAAACAAAACCTATACCTATAATATCAAAAGAAAAAGAACAAAGCTTGATGATAAAAGTGCAAAGTATATGTCCATCGGCTATAATCAAAGTTCCAAAGACAAGTTGTATAATCTGAGCAACGGGGAAATTTTGATAAGTCGATATGCCAAATTTGACGAAGAAGGTGTATGAAAACGGAATAATCAAAACAAAAATGATCATTACAGTTCATTCTTTGATGATGAAGAAGAAGAAAAAATGGCATAACCTATTATACCACCATCAACATCACTGCCACATAATATTCAAGCTGATGAGACAAGCTCGAGTGAGAACCTTCAAAGATTTAGAGGACTACGTGAGTTATATGATGTAGCCAAATAGATAAACAAACTTGAGTGGTTTTACTCAATTTGTTTATTTGCGGGAACTGGGCCTGTAGATTTTGATGATGCAGAAAATGGAGAAATTTCATGGATGAAAAGATTAAAGTAATTGAGAGAATGAATAACGGGAGCTTGAATCATTACCCAAAGGGAAAAAATACAATTGGCGTATGTTGGGTGTGTAAGATAAAAGAAATGGTTAAGACGAAAATAAAAGTAAGACTAGTGACAAAAGGGTACAAACAAAAGGTTAGAATTGATTACGATGGGGTATTTGCATCGATTGCTTGTCTTGAAACAATTAAATAGATTATTTCCCATGCAACTCAAAATCTTAGAAAAATTCACCAGTGGGCGTAAAATCTGCTTTCTTGAATGGAGTTTTGGGTGAAGAAGTATATGTTGATCAACCCCAGGCTATATGGTAAAAGATCAAGAAGATAAAGTGTTAAATTGAATAGGTTTGTCTATAGCTTAAAACAAGCCCTCGTGCTTGGAATAGTCGAATTTATCACTACTTTTAAAAAATGGTTTTACCTAGTGTACACGTGAACATGCTCTCTATGAAAAGATGAACACAAAAAGTGATATCTTATTTGTTTGTTTGTATGTATATATGTGGATGCTTTAATTGTTCCAAGAAATAATCCAAAAATATTTGATGATTTTAAAAGAGTTATGGCAAAGGAGTTTGAGATGACGGACATCGGTTCGATGTCCTATTATCTCGGCCTTGAAGTGAAACGATCGATGGAATATTTATTTCTCAAGAAGGATATGCCAAGAAAATTCTCAAGAATTTTAAGATGGAGAATTGCATGGCCATGAGCACTACCGTGGAATATGGAGTCAAATTATCTTCACATCAAGATGGTAAGAAATTAATTGCATATAATTTAAAAAGCCTTGTTGTAAGTTTGAGGTACGTGACTTGTACAATGCCAGATTTTCTTTTTCGTATTGGACTTATGAGCCGTCACATGGAGCTCCTACTATAATACATTTGAAAGTTGTCAAAAAAAAAAAAAACTTTGATACATTCAAGGCACGATTGATTATATTTTTTTATAATCCTTCTCATGATTTCAAGCTCGTTGGCTATTGTAATAGTGATTGGGCCAGTGATGTTGATAGTTGAAAAAGTACAACTTGATTTGTGTACTTTAGCCTTTATGAAAAATTCAGCATTTATGTAGAATTTGAAGAAGCAACCTATCGTAACTCTTGCTACATGCAAAGCAAAGTACATTGCAATTACTTCTTGTATTTGTCATGCTATTTTGTTAATTCTAAATAAAAGGAACCGATGGAAATTTATGCGGATAATAAGTTTGCTATAGTGTTCGGTGAAAATTCGATATTTTATGATAGGAGCAAGCATATAGATACGAGGTATTATTTTATTTGAGAATGCATGTCGAAGAAGGAAGTGAAGCTTGAGTACGTGAAGTCACAAGATCAAATTGCTGATATCTTCACAAAGGCATTGAAGTTTGATGTTTTCAAGAAACTGCAGGTTTCACTTGGAATAATGAATCTAGTTTAAGTGAGTTTGTTGAATAACTAAACTACATTCATTGAAATCAAAGAGTCCAGAATTTCCTATTATGTATTTGAATAAACACGTGAATGTGTCACTTCCTATAATAGATGAATGCATGGGAGTTAATGTAGAGCATGAATGTCTTTTGAGTTTTTGATGAACTTTATTTATTAGAGAGTTGAAGGGTATATTTTTGCAGATATAAATACCCCATATATTGGAGTCATTTAAAACAGAAAAACAAGTAGAGGAGTCAAGTATAAGTAATATAATATTTCTTCCACTCTCCTCTTGTGTGTAAAACTGAGTGATATGTGCTCTATATTTTCTAATAGGCACTTCCAAAAATACATTAGCCAGCGAGCCAGCCTGCCTAGGGACGATGCCTCCCCCTTCTTCTTGCCTACCTTGTGCACATCACTTGAGGGCTCCATGTTGTGGGCTGGAGGATGCAAACCGTCGACATTTATAAGGCTCATTTATATTCTCTCTCGGAAGGAAATCGCGTCCCATCTAGAATAATATCTTCATGGTGGTAGAAATGGTGGGTTTGGTGAGCTCTTGGCGAGTCAAATCAACTCAATTATTAGTTTGCAGCTCAAGACAATCTAGCAGACGATAAACTATTGGCAACCTTGACCAATATATAAGAGATGCATGGCAGGTCAGCCGATTGCCAAGGAACTGTCAGCATGCAGTGAGGCCAGTACGAAAGTGGATGAGGCATTGAATGCCCTTGTCGTCTCCTTGACGAATGTGTTGGGAGAGGCTGATAATCTGCGGTGATGGAGCTGACGAGTATACTGACCCTAGTTCGCTCCGTGGACTTCATAGCCACGAAAAAAAAAAAGAAAAAACAAAAAAAATCATCTTTGTGTCCATGCATGGGGCAAGAGGAGGGATCGTGAGCACGAGAGGCACTAAAGCATCAACAGAAAAGGGAATGACTTATGCTTCCTCTGTTGTGTTCTTGTTTGTAGGAAAGATGCTTCTATATGGAGAACTCGACGTTGCCAAAAAAACCCCAAAAAATTGTTGGTTTTAGCATAAACCTCCACAAGAATACTTATTTTCCCTTTTTTTTTCTTGATGGTGTTATCTAAATTATTATTGAAGGATTCACCATCTTTGCATCATCTAGTTAAGATATTTACACCACCTGGCTCTAGCTGTTGAACTGATTACTCATAAGTCGCGTATACGTAAATGTTCGTGGTTTAATGTGTTATGGTAGTTGTTTGAAAGTAAATTGTCAATTGATCATTATTTCGTGGTTCCAAATTGCTTCAAGGAGAATCGTCCGACTTGTTGATTCATGTACATATATTTATGGATAATTATATTTACACCCCTAATTTATGGTCTATTTACATAAATCATACCTATCTTTGTATAAATATAGAAATAACCCCTGCAACAAAAAAAGTAACCATTTACACCTCTGGAGAAAGCTTTACAAAAAGAGAAAATAATTTTAAAATAAATGAAGTGTACTTACCATTTTACCTTTTGTTCAAAATTTCAAATTAGAAATATTTTTCCACCTTTTTTCCTTTTATATCTACGTATATGTTTTATATATATTACATATATATTTATATATATACAGAACAAGAAAAAAAAATCTTCCATCAATGAAGGGAGGAAAGGGGGAAAATTGCATTTTACGTCCCATAACTTACACCCGTTTTTTATTTTGATCCCATTAATTTTTGACGTAGCAATTTTAGTCCCACAAGTCCACAAACGTTGCAATTTAGTCCCATTGACAAAATTCATTAAAAAACGTTGCAATTTTAGTCCCATAAGTCAACAAATGTTTCAATTTTAGTCCCATAAGTCCACAAACGTTGCAATTTTAGTCCCATGCACGTGCTCCTTCTGTTAACATTTTAACGGATTTCGTCAATGGGACTAAAATTGCAACATTTGTGGACTTATGGGACTAAAATTGCTACATCAAAAATTAATGGGACCAAAATCGCACACAGTGTAAGTTATGGGACGTAAAATACAATTTTTCCGGAAGAAAGGGGTAGTGAGAAGGCGAGGGTGCGGGCTGGACGACGGCGATGAGAGGCAGGGGAAGGCGGAGGCGGCAAGTGCAATGGCAAAGGCAAAGGCGGAGGCACATGGGGGTTGGGGAAGAAGGGATAAAATAGTTTTTAAAATAATTCTAAATAATTTATTAATAAATTATTTAATAAATTATTAATAAATAAATTATTTATTTTAGTAATCTCAATAAGACTTATATAAAATACACAAAAATTAATCAATTTTAGTAAAATTTTGTTATAAATAAATAATAGAGGATAAATCATTATAATTTAAAATTTTAATGTACAATATTTTAATTTTAAGAATTTTAATTATCATCATTTAATATTAATATTTTGATTTTAATTTTAATTTTAAGAATTTAAGGATATTAATCTTAGTAAAAAAAAATTAAGAATTTAATATAATTTATACAAGTGTAATAATTTTTTAATAAAAATTTACAATTTAGTAATTAATTTTATTAATATATTAATAAATAATTTAATAATTTATTTATTAAAAGGTGTAATTTTATATAAAGATTCAATTAAAAAGAGTTAGTAAAATAGCATAGCTATGCCCATTTTAAACTTATTAAATAATAATTAAAATGAATTTTTAAAGAGTAAAAAGTACAATGCAGTTTAGATTTAAATTAAAAATTTGATATAAATAATAAAAAAATATATATATTATGTCCTATTACTCATCCTCATAAATATTACTCCGACACCACCTTTGCCTTTTGATTATTCCATAAACACCTCTTGAGGGCATTTTTATCCTAAAACAAATAGATTAATGTTTGATCGGGTCAACGGATGTATTTTTTGGATTTTAGTGGAATTTTTCCTGACATCATCAATTTTTGGGCCGAAAAGTGGGGGAGGAGTTGTCACTATAAAGATATTGACGTTTTTTAGTAGGTATATGTGTAAATATTTAAATACACAAGCATTATTTGTGTAAATAAAATATAGGTCAGTGGGTATTAATGTAATTCTCTCTATTTATAATTAAATCAAACTTTAGAGAAGACAGTTGTAATTTACTCTAATTTAAATCAAACTATTAATTTAGGGACTTCAATTAAAGGGATGAACATATTCGGGAATTAAATTTTTATGGCACAACTCAATAATATATTATCAATGATCATAAGATAACATATTTATTATTGCAAGTGAAGGAAATAATTCGTACGTCTCATAAATATTCTGAAAATTATCCTTTATTTGTGTTTTCTTCGACTTCTTAAAAAAATTATTATTTTCTTCTTTTTGATAAAATATGGAAATTGGCTAAGGCGAATACATACGGGTAGTGACAAAAATTTGAGTGATAATATAAAAAGTCTTACTATATACATTAAATGTTAAATATTTTAATTTGTCACATTACAATTATTAGTGTAGGAATTCTGCAAAAAGTGTTAATATTGATAGTTAATAACAAAATAAAAAGTATGTATGAATATATTGCTACAAAAAATTAGTGATACATGCATGTAAAGTTAGAATCCAATGACAACAAATATAATTATTATTATATTGATATTTTTTAGTATTAAATATGTCACTAATCAATAGCAATACCTTGAATAAAATTATTGTGATCACCAATCAATTTTGAAACATGTATTGTACTAAAATTTGAATTGTTGTTAGTTAATATATATTTTCAGTAGTAACTGCCAAAATGAGCATCTAATACTCATCACAACAGTCTTATATCCATATTTTTATTAAATTGGCAATACAAATAAATAAATATCTATATTTGTGATGTGTATAAAAATGACTAGCCCAAAGATGCTCAAATGGTCCAAAAGAAAGAAATAGATCGCACAAGCCCAAAGGAATGCAAGGCATAAAGTACCTCCCAAGGGGTCCAATTTGTACCTCCAGACCCAGGGAAGGACCAGATTAGGCCCCCCAAAGGTAGTCAAGACCAGGCCCAGGGAATGATCGGATCAGGAGCCCCCGAAGGAAGTCAAGACTAGGCCTAACCAGCCCTCCCCCCCTTCCCCCCGCGCAGAAAGAAGGTACAGGGAAGGAAGGCCCACAGAAGAGGGTCTGACCCGGCTACGTAGGAAGGATAAGGTTATCCAGCCCTATCCTTATCTGAGCAAGGATCTGCAACCACCTCCTCCGAATCCGGGGGGAGGTCCACAACCGCCTCCCTAAAAATCTGGAATGACATCCAAGATTCCTGCCAACTACCTCCTACTTGTCAGGAGGCCTCGCCCCGCAGGACTCTAGGAAGGTCGGGTAATTGACCCTCCAAGAGTCCAAGGCCACGAAGAGTCCTTCCCACTCAAGAAAACTCCTCTATAAATACCAGCCCCTTTGGCTGGTATGGGGGGACGGGTTTTGCTGCCTGCTCAAGCTCAATAATGTTTTTCTACTCTCTAAGCTCTCGAATTACTCTCTACACTCACACTACTCATTTTATGCTCACTTCACACAAATTCTCATTATTGCTCATTACATTCAAGCTTATTTCTTCTTCAACTGTTTACTGACTTACGAGTTGGAGAGCTAACGCTCTTTTTGTAGGTCCCCTTTCCCTAGCTTGAAGAAACCCAAGCCCACTCCGCTCGAGTCCAAGAAATCAATTTGATTGAGCTCTTTTTGCTCACATCAATTGGCGCCATCTGTGGAACACATAACTAAGATGTGAGGACAATGGAAACCACCAACAATGGGCTAGACAAGCATAAGGCGGCCGGAGCCGCCACCGACCCTCCAGCATTGCAAGTGGGGGGGCGCCCTACTGATCCCCCTTCTGGCATGCTGGGGACAGATTTTCTTGTCTCTCCAAACCGTTGTCGGGCCCCCCACGGGACAGTACCCCCTCGAACACCTCATCTGATAGGTTGTCCCCAAGAGTGATGGCAGTTGTCCAACAATGATTACCTCCGTCGTACGGACGCAATTGGCAGCGGTAACTGTAGACAAATTAAATTTGTGCTCAATAAAATTGTGCCACGTGGAAAATAATATATTAAATATCAATTTCTATTTATATTTTGGGAATTTTAATTAAATTTAATTCCTAAATTAAATAGTCAATTAATTGATATTAATATTTATTTTTCGGCCAATCAAATGACGCCAAGTGTCAAATTTCATATTCTTGGCAAGTGGATCAAATATTCCAAATCAAGCAAGTGCAAGTCAATATGGAAATAAAATCGCATCTTGCAAATATGGAAGCAAATGACGAAGGGCCAATCAAATCGCGCCACTTCATCAAGTAAATATGGAAAAGTCTTCTACCCTACAACTATAAATAGGGGTTCTCTACGCAATTGAAGACACAACACAAACAATTGAAAGCACGAGCAAGAAAGCATTCAAGAAGCTTCAAAAATCCTCTCAAGCAGAAGTCAAGGAGAATCTACGGCGTTCAAGCAAAAATTCAAGGCGTTCGTTGTAGAAATCATCCAAATCCAACGTTTAATTCGAGAACAAGTCAAAGGACCCACGGATTAACGTTATCAAAGCACAAATCCACCTTGGCGGAAGATCAAAGATTCAATTCCACCAAGAAACACAAAGAGTTCAAGTCAAGTCTTCCAAAAGTATAGCGTTTAATTCGGGAATAAGTCAAAAGACCCCCAAATTAACGTTATTGAAGATCCAAGTCAACGTCGAAGAAGATTAAAACGTCAAGTTCCTCCTTCGAAGTTGCCGAAATTGAAGATTGCGAAGAATCAGAGGCTTAAATTAGAGATTTCGCACCCACAAGACATTTGATTAAATTCAAAATCATTTGTAATATTTTTCTTGTTTCAATAAATTTAGAAACACGAAATTTGCATTACAAATTTCTGGCATGCCCAGTGGGACAATCTCTACCTCTCATCTTTTCGCCAAAGTTTTGAAGTTTCGCATTCGACTGGTACACTGACTTGGAAGCCAACTCAATCGATAGTTAGGGACAATTGGAGCAAGAGTTTCTCAACCGCTTCTACAGCACTCGTCGGACAGTCAGCATGATCGAGCTCACAAACTCGCATCAATGGAAGGAAGAGCCAGTCATTGACTATATCAACCGCTGGAGAAACTTGAGTCTCAATTGCAAGGATAGACTATCCGAGACTTCAGCAATCGAAATGTGCATCCAAGGAATGCATTGGGGTCTCCGATACATACTGCAAGGGATCCAACCTAGAACATTTGAAGAACTAGCTACTCGAGCCCATGACATGGAACTAAGCATGGCTGCAAGTGGAGCTGAAGGACCACCTATCCAAGAGTCCCGCAAGTTTAAAGAAAAGCACGAAACCAGGAGAGGGGGCAAGCCTTCTTCCAAACCTCCGGCCAAAGAGTCTATGGTAGTAACTACAATCCCTTTCAAGTTGCGAGGAAAGTCAAGCGATATGAGTGGTGAGAAGAAAGAAGTCCCTCAAGAAAAAAGGCAAATAAAATTGACCCTAAGAGAGATGCAAACAAAACAATACCCTTTCCTTGACTCTGATGTCTCCGGGATTTTTGATAACCTGCTCAACGCGAATCTCATTGAACTTCCTGAAATGAAACGACCTGAAGAGGCAGGAAGAATTGATGACCCGAAGTACTGCAAGTATCATCGACTAGTGGGACATCCAATCCATGACTGCTTCATATTCAAAGACAAGGTCATACAACTAGCCCGCCAAGGAAAGATCTCGCTTGAAGAGGATAATGCGGCCCCAAACCTTATCACTATCACATTTGGATCATTTTACGTCGTGACGCAGAATAAAGTTAAACTCGAAGAAAAAGCTTCATGCAACACGACGCATGCAGAAGAAACTCCTTTTGGAGAAGATTGTCTCTCCAACACAAAGACCTCTGATGAGGAATGCATGTCAGCAATGACCTTTACTGATGAAGATTTACTACTTGGCTCTAAACCGCATAATAGACCATTGTTCGTAACTTGTTATGCACGTGAGCAAAAAGTCAACCGCATACTAATTGATGGAGGTTCTGCTGTCAATATTCTGCCGTTACGCACAATGAAGGAATTAGAGGTTTCCATGGACGAACTAACAAGTAGTCATTGATGATCCAAGGCTTCAACCAAGGAGGACAAAGGGCTCTCGGCATCATACGAATGAACTTGTTGATGGAGGATATGTCGTCAACCGCCTTGTTCCATGTCATAGATGCCAAGACGTCATACAACATGCTCCTCGGCCGACCTTGGCTACATGAAAATGGCGTCGTTCCTTCTACTTGGCACCAATGCTTCAAGTACTCACGTGACGGTGTTGTGAAGAAAGTGCTCACTGACGATAAGCCATTCACCGAAGCTGAGTCTCATTTCGCCGATGCCAAATACTACCTTGGGAGTACAAAAGCTAAGCAAGACTCATCTACCGGAAAGTCCGAGATACAAAACAACCAAGGTGAAGAAAGTAAAAGTAAAGCGACCTCTTCAGCGGACGACAACAAAAGTAGTCCGAAAGAAAAATCCTCTCTCATAGGGTTGGACTCACTAAAAGAGTTGGTACTTCCACTAACAAGTCTCGATGCAAGGAAGCCCCAACCACTCAAAGGGTTTGTACGACCAACCCAAGGATCTGAAATGGAACATGGAGGACATTCAGAGCTGAAAACTACAGACGGCTTCGACCCCAAAGCATACAAACTTCTTGTCAAAGCCGGATATAAATCCACAAGAAGGGGCTACTCTAGGGAAACTCCCACCGGAAGCCAGCGGTGAACAAGTACACGGACTTAACGCAACCCAAAGAATGTTAAGAGAAAAGGGACATACTGTTCAAAACTCTCGGTTAGGTTTGGGATTCACTCCACATATTCCCGTTCGCATAGCTATCAAAAGAGCTAGCACCAACTACATCGTTGAAGATGAATGTTCGTCAACAAGAGACGACCTTGGCAATAAAGAAAGGAATATGAAACGCACATCTGTCTTCGACAGGCTTGGACCCCCTAGAAAATTTAGATGTAGGAGGGCACAAAAATCAAGGGTTGAGCATCTCTACAAAGTCCAAATACCATAAGAAACCTCGTGGACCGCAAGTACTTCGAAGCTTGATTCCATCCCGCATGAAGCGATGCACCAATCTGATTATATCATGCGACAAAGTTTTAAAAGTCAAGTTGCAAACTATTGTCTTCACGAGAACCCAAGATGATGAAGATGATGATAAGGAAAGTGTAGCTTCATCTTACTATATCAGTAGTAATAAAGAGACAATTGGTCACGTTGAGGATGAGGTTGTGACAACACATCATATAACTCTGAGTGAAGAATATTCGGTTGAGGAAGAGGACGCAAAAGCTGCTCCTCCCGAGCTCGAAGAAGGTGTTAAAGCCACCGTTGATGAATTGAATGAGATCAACTTGGGACACACTGAAAATCCTCGACCAATCTACATCAGTGCTTTATTGACCGCCAACGAGGAGGAAGCATACATTGAATTACTGCACGAATTCAAAGATGTGTTTGCATGGTCATACAAAGAAATGTCCGTCCTAGACCCAAAGGTAGTCGTTCATCACTTGTCAATCAAGAAAGGAGCTCGCCCTGTTAAGCAAGCTCAACGACGATTCCGACCCGAGTTGGTCCCTTTGATCGAAGTCGAAGTCAATAAACTCATCGAGGTTGGATTCATTTGAGAATTCAAATATCCGACATGGATATCAAGTATTGTCCCCGTGAGGAAGAAAAATGGACAAATTCGAGTCTGTGTCGATTTTAGAGATTTAAACAATGCGTGCCTGAAGGATGATTTTCCCTTACCTATCGCGGAACTCATGATTGATGCCACAACCGGCCATGAAGCTTTGTCTTTCATGGATGGGTCATCCGGGTACAACCAAATACGTATGGCGCCGAGGGATGAAGAACTAACGGCATTTCGTACGCCGAAAGGGATATACTGCTACAAAGTAATGTCGTTTGGCTTGAAGAACGTCGGCGCGACATACCAAAGGGCCATGCAAAGGATATTTGATGATATGCTTCACAAAAACGTCGAGTGCTACGTCGACGACCTTGTTGTAAAGTCCAAAAGAAGACAAGATCATCTCCAAGATTTGAGGAAGATATTTGAACGACTACGGAGATATCAGCTCAAAATGAATCCATTGAAATGTGCATTCGATGTCACTTCGGGAAAGTTCCTTGGGTTTATCGTACGCCATCATGGGATAGAGATCGAGCAAGCCAAGATCGACGCAATCTTAAAAATGCCCGAACCTCGAAACATCCACGAGCTTAAAAGCCTACAGGGAAGGTTAGCATACCTTTGAAGGTTCATTTCAAATTTGGCTGGACGATGTCAACCCTTCAGCCGCATCATGAAAAAGGGTGTTCCGTTTGAATGGGATGAAGCTTGTCGTAACGCTTTCAAAAGCATAAAGTTCTACTTGATGAAACCTCCTGTATTGGTGGCACCAATACCTGGACGCCCACTAATCCTCTATATAGCCGCTCAAGAATGCTCAGTCGGGGCTCTACTTGCACAAGAGAACGACAATGGAAAAGAGAGTGCTTTGTACTACTTAAGCAGAATGATGACGCCTAACGAGTTGAAATACTCACCAATTGAAAAGATATGTTTGGCTCTCATCTTTGCAATCCAAAAATTGAAGCACTATTTCCAAGCACATACCGTACGACTTGTGTCGAAGGCAAATCCACTAAAATACGTCATGTCGAAACCGGTTCTATCTGATAGGCTTGCAAGGTGTTATCTTCAGCTGCAACAATTCGAGATTATATATGTTCCTCAAAAGGCCGTGAAGGGGCAAGTATTAGCGGACTTCTTGGCTGATCACCCCCTCCATGCAGAGTGGGAGTTGTCTAACAATCTCCCCGATGAAGATGTCCTTGTCATTGAAGTCACCCCTCCTTGGAAGATGTACTTTGATGGAGCTTCACACAAGGAAGGAGCCGATGCCGGAGTCATATTCATCACATCCGATGGAGAAATATTGCCATATTCCTTCACTCTGACTCAGAATTGCTCCAACAATGTCGCCGAATATCAAGCTCTTATCCTTGGTCTCAAGATGGCGGTTGACATAAAGCAGTTGCACCTTAAAGTGTATGGGGACTCTAAATTGGTGACCAATCAGCTTCTCGGATTATAGGAAGTCAAGAAACCCGAGCTATTTCCATACTTCGATTATGCCAAAAGACTCATGGGATGGCTTGGAGACGTAGACATCGAGCATGTGCCAAGAAAAGATAACAAACAAGCTGATGCACTTGCCAAACTTGCCTCTAGCCTCACCACACTCGAAGATAATACTCGCATTCTAATATGCAAGAGTTGGGTGGTGCCTCCAATTTTTGATGATGTTAACAGCGAAGAAGAAGAAGAGAATCATGCTGTTGAGGTATTTGAAATAGAGAAAGAAGATTGGGGCCAGCCGCTCATAGACTACTTGAAGTACGAGAAGTTGCCTGATGACCCGCGTCAAAAATTCGACATTCGGAGGCGTGCGGCCCGCTTTATTCACTATAAAGACACACTTTACAGGCGTTCATTTGATGGGATCTTCCTACGTTGCCTAAGTGAAGATGAAGCAGTTCAAGCTATGGAGGAAACTTATTCCGGTGTTTGTGGCACTCATCAGTCAGGCCCAAAATTGCACTTTCGTATAAAGAGGATGGGTTACTACTGGCCTACTATGGTCAAGGATTACATAAACTATGCACAAAGGTGCCAAGCATGTCAGTTCCATGCCAACTTCATCCACCAACCGCCAGAGCCGTTACACCCGACGGTTGCGTCATGTCCATTTCATGCTTGGGGCTTAGATGTGGTTGGGCCTCTAACAAAGTCAAGCCAGATATTTATATATCTTGGCTGCGACCGACTACTTTTCCAAGTGGGCTGAAGCCGTACCCCTCAAGGAAGTAAAAAAGGAAAATATCGCTGACTTTATCCGCATCAACATCATCTATCGCTATGGAGTTCCCCGCTACATCATCACCGATAATGGGAAGCCTTTCTGCAACAGCTTGATAGACAAGCTCACCCAGAAGTTCAACTTCAAGCAGAGAAAATCCTCGATGTATAACGCGGCTGCAAATGGACTAGCTGAAGCATTCAACAAAACTCTGTGCAACTTGTTGAAAAAGGTGATCGCCAAGTCAAAAAGAGATTGGCACGAGCGAATGGGCGAGGCTTTATGGGCTTATAGAACCACTTACCGCACACCTACTCAAGCAACCCCTTATGCCTTGGTGTATGGGACGGAGGCTGTCGTCCCTCTCGAGCAACAAATCCCATCGTTGAGAATAGCTATTCAAGAAGGGTTAACTCAAGAAGAAAATGCACGCTTGCGCCTTGAGGAGTTGGAAGCTGTGGATGAAAAGAGGCTAGAAGCACAACAAAGACTTGAGTGTTATCAAGCTCGTCTCTCAAGGGCATTTAATAAGAAAGTACGATCTCGCTCTTTTCAAGATGGCGATCTAGTGCTTGCTGTGAGAAGACCCATCATTACCACTCACCGTACTGGAAATAAGTTCATATCGAAGTGGGATGGTCCTTATGTCATCAAGGAAGTCTACACAAACGGAGCTTACAAGTTGGTCGCTGAAGATGGTTTGAGAATTGGTCCAATCAATGGGAAGTTCTTGAAAAGATACTACGCATGAGAAAAGCAAAGAAGAAAATGCTCCATGACGCACGAGCCTAAACTGCATGTTACTCCTGGCCCGCATGAGTATAAACTACGTACGGCACCCCTTGTAAACAAAAAAGAAAAAGAAAATTGAAGTTTTTTTGAACTACGTTATGACTTGATCCCTTCACGGGGTACGTAGGCAACTTAGATATTTTCTAAGTTCAGTCATAAATTTGTAATGAATTATATTTTCCATGTTGGACAATTAATTTGTTACAAAAGTTTGAGTTACACTATTTCATATGGGATAGTTGATTTGTCATGTGTCCATTCTATCTCATGAACTTCAAAGTAAATATGCACAAAGATTGCAAGATAGAAAAAAAAAAAAAGAACTTCTATTATGTAATCTCAAAAGGAAACAGCGAGGTTCATGACTTAGAATAAAAGGACAAATAAAAGAATTCAACAAGGATAAAGGTCCTAAACAAATCTCAAACAAAAGGACTCAAACTCTTCAACTCTTCCTTGAGGGCTTCCAAAGTTGCTTTTTGAAGACTCCAAGTTCTCAACCACGTCATCATCAAGTGGGGTCGTAGTCTCAAGCGCTGCAATTTCCCCTTCGATCCCACAAACTTCGACTTGAGCACTACGGAGAAGTTGTTTTTTGCCTCTTCAGAGTGGCACACATGTTTGTTCTTTGCTCCTTCAAAGCCACAATCTCCTTCTCAATGCGCTCTAAACTCATCTATAGTGGATTGGACCTTGGAAGCCTCTTCACTCTCTTTAACTTGGGCATCCCGGAGACGATCGTTGGCTTCCTTTAACTGTCGCTCAAGAAGACTTGTGGATAATTTTTCAGAAGACGATGACCTTGCTTCATCATAAGCGGCAGCCTTGGCGAAGAACACGTTCAATGACTCTTCTACTTTGGAAATGTCAAACTTCTGAAAGCTCTTCATAGATTCAAGGACGAAGTAAACGTCTTCTTTAATTGATGAGATGAAGTCGATCGGGGGTCTTCGATATTTTCGCGAGAAGATCACCCCACAACTTTTGAAGAAACTCCTTTTGGTGATTAAGGACGAATCTCTCGCCTTCAAATACGGACACTGCGGGACGACAAGGAGTTTGTTTTGCCTTAAGTCTCATTCCAAGTGGGGGAGGCCCCAAAATCGATCCTTGGCTATCTTCAGAAGTTTCGTCATCTTCGGCTGCTAGGACTTCATCCTCTAACTGCAATAACGCATCAACTTAAGTTAGAAACGAAAGAAGACGTTAGCACTCCAAAAAAAATAAAAAAGAGAGTTAAAAAAAGACCTCCTTAGCAAAATTCAACATTGATGGTGCACGACTTGAGGCATCACCATCTCCATCAATGTATGTTGGCTTTGAATGGTCGAAATCTCTCTTCGGCCTCTTCCAATGACGATCGAGTATGCTGCTCCCACTTTCCTCCAAGGGTCGAGAAATGCTTTTCCTCTTACTTACTTCAAGAGGTTCAACAACTTGGGGATTATACTTAGGAAGAGGAGAAACAACATGCTCACGAGGCGAACCTTGAGCGACTCCTTTGCCACGTTCTTTGAGATGAACTTTACTTGAGCTAGAAGCAAGCAACCTCACCATGTTCTCTTCAAGATAACCACCGTGAGTTTTGGCCCACCATTTTTTGTACGCCTCCGAAGAAAATTTCTTTGCATTTGGGGGCAAAGAAGGAAACCACACCTTTTTCATGGTCTTGGACGAGATACATAAACGCCAATGGCGAATTCCATCTTCCAAGGAGGCCTTGCGAATGTCTAGCGAAAGAATGCCCGGCACTTCTTGAAAGAACCCAAATTGGCGACCGAACCGATGGAGGCTATACGGCTCAACTAAAAAGTGATCGCCTTGACGCAAAGGAAGGTAATTTGAACGAATATCCATGAAATAAGTTTCTTCAACTTCCTTGGCATGCCCATCATCTACAAATGAGAAATCCTTTTCCTTCGTGATCATGTTGTAAGTCCAAGCAACAAAGTCACCTTTGTGAAGTCGTTTTCTCGCCTCTTGTGGGTCGTAATATTTCGCTCCACCTTCACCGGAGAAAAGTGTCATTTTGGGCCCACGTATACCTTGCAAAACTTTGTAGTGAGTCTTGAAATAGTGTGCTATCCAACTATAAACGAAATAAATCGGAAATGGAGAATACACACGAGTCGGTCTTGGAGAGTTGGAGATCTTGTTCAAACCTTTGTAAATACTCGCCAAGATAGGAACAGCGAGACCAACCTTTCTACTGGATGCCATGATACTCGCCACTTTGAAAGTGCTTGGACGTATTGAACCAATGTCATCAGTGGGAAGAACGAAAGTGCATAGCCAACACACCAAGTATGCTGCCAAGAACGTCTCTTCTTTTAAGCTCCCTTCAATGCCAAGTTTCGAAAATATCGGTTCATCTGCGGTGGACCACTTGCCATGCACTGCAAAGGTTCCGGAAGGATTGTGAGTTGACTTGGGACGAACCGCCTTTTTCTCTTTACGCGGAGGAGGCTCGCATTACTTCGTAGTCCTTTTAAACCAAAACTTGATCCATTTGTCGGCAGAGACTTGAGAAATTTGACCGCCGCTACTACTTCCTTGAAGCAAATGATAGGCGTGGAGCAAGAACCTACAAGACCGAGGCACAAATCTTCGTCCCGTTTCGTCAACACCGTCAAGCTCCTTAGCACTTGGAACAACTTCGTCATAGAGAAGTCCGGTCATTGGAAGTCCAACGAGGGTATGCAAGTTCCATAGTGAAATCGACAACTCCCTAAAGGACGTCAAAAGAGTGTTGGTTGATGGGCACCACGCCTCGCAAAACGCTTTGACGACATCAGAGTTGCGGTCATAAGTGAACAACGAGGCATACACTGAGTCGTATACTTGAGTAGCAATTAGTTTGTTCTCGCATCGGCTAAGGATGTCTTCAGTCCACTCCCAATAACCTTTGATATAGCAAAATTCACCGGAAAATTGAATGGCGTCTCCCCACTTGGCTTTGCCTTCAATGATGCGGCGGCCTAATGTTGATAGGTGACTTGGTTCGTTGGAATGGCGGTGATGAGTTACTTGCAAAGACCACGCCTTGGATGTCTTGCTCAATGGAACCTCTCGAGACCATTGCTTCGTGTAGAGTGGATTTGTTAACCTCGGCCATTGTTTCGCATATCGACCAATAAGAGGAGCGTGAGTCATCAAAGTTGTCCCCTTCTCCTCGGATTGCTTCTCATCGTCAAGAATAACCAAATGATGCACTCCGGAAGAGGAAGATATATCCTTGAAGTGAACCATCTTTTATACCTTGCAAAAAAAAAAAAAGCAAAAGAAAGGATGAGCTTATAAAAAAAAATGTATTATCATTCTTTTCAAGCGACTCATGATTCCAATCATTGTTGGAGTTAACTTTTATTCGATGAGCTCGATAGTTTTAACCAACAAGGCTTTGAAGCCTTCAAAAGGAACATAAAAAAAAAAAAGAGAGAGAGAATCAACATCTTCTCATCATGAAAAAAAGGGAGATAAATGAGATTAAAGATTTAAAGAACAAAATGGGCTTCTTTTGATCAGTTGAACAAATAGCCGTTTGCAAAAATTCGGAGAAGTCTTCCTATCAAACTCGCGAGCACCGATGTCGAACAAGTAAATTTCATAGAGTCTACTCCTATCAATCAAAAGAATAGCAAAAGATGAGAGGCTTTTGACCACTTTACTCACCGAGCAAAAAACAGAAAAGAGAAAAAGGGAGGTAAGCACAAATAGAGCTATCGCTGTATTGATATTAGGTTGGTGTCGTGACGAAAAGAGGGCGCTTGATACGCTGTTTTTATAGCTACAAGGTCTAATCGTTTAGAGGAATTCTCCGGATATTTTTGGGACTTTTCGAAATTCTTGCCATAAGCTGTGGAATCGAAGAATCTTCACACAATTTCCATCTTGAAAGCCTGCAATTCGGCACCTAAAGTTGCCAAAAGAAACAAGAAAGAAATCCCTCCTCAACTTGGCCTTGAGATCACCCAATCTATTTCCAGAGCCCGTGGTTGAACGAAAGAAATCTTCCAAAAATATTACAGTGCTATTCTCCCCCTCAAAAGGTGACAACAAATCTATGTTCAGTGTTTGCCGAAGGTCATTCCGAAAAGGAAACTTTCCTTGTAAACGGAGGAATATTTTCACAAGTATCTCTGAATGTAATTTGCAGCAGAGGCACCCAAGAGAGAAGAATCTCGGAAATAAACTGTGTGTGTTTTGCCTCTCCATTTGGTACCACTGAACGAGGAAGAAAACGGCGTATATTCCTTGGAAAACAAAGCGGTGCCGCGACTCAAAAATGGTAAGAAATTGCCCAAAGCTTTGGCTTAGTCTTTGAAAGGAATAAAAGGCATCAGAATGGAAGAAAATTTTCTTTTGCCATTAAGGAAATTCTCGGCAGAGATCAAATGTTGAAGAGGTGAAAGAAAAAAGGGAGGAAGAAGAAAAAAAATGGAAAGAGGAGAAATATGGAAAGGAATAGGGAAATCGGAATAGCAAAATAAAAGAAAAGAAATAGAAAGAAAAAGAAGGAAGAAAGAAGAAGCAAAAACCGAAGAGAATAAGAAAAGAGGAAAATGAAGGAAAAGAAAGAGAAGAAAGAAAAGGAAAAGAGAATCAGCAAAGAAGAAGGCAAGGAAGAGGGATGAGGAGAAGCAAAAAAAAAAGAACGGAAGAAAATAAGGAAAGAGAAGGAAAAGGAAGGAAAAGAAAGAGAAAAGGGAGAAAGAAAAAAGAAACGAGTGTGCAGCTTTTGAGGAAAAAGGAAATGAGATCAGATGTGGTTGGTGCAATGCACCATTAAAGTGGGTTCAAGCTAATCAATGGGCTGCAGAAAAACAGAAAAAAAAAAAAAAAAAAAAAAAAAAAAAAAAAAAAAGAGGCCCAATACCAATTCGGCCACTAATTATTGGACTCTCTCAAACGAACCAGCTACATAAAAAAAGGGGGCCGAAAAGGAAGACCTTGGGCTGTAAAAGGAATAAGCCCACACGAAAAATTTGGGCCCTTAGTCTAAAAAAAAAAAAAAGAGGACTTCACATGTGCAAAAGCCCAAGTTGCATATAAAAAAAAAAAAAGGAGGCAAAAAGAATTTCGTGACTTATTCACTCCAAGACGCGCTTCGAAGCATTGTCCGTGAACAAGTCTCGAGGGGGCATTTGTAGACAAATTAAATTTGTGTCCAATAAAATTGTGCCACGTGGAAAATAATATATTAAATATCAATTTCTATTTATATTTTGGGAATTTTAATTAAATTTAATTCCTAAATTAAATACTCAATTAATTGATATTAATATTTATTTTTCGGCCAATCAAATGACGCCAAGTGTCAAATTTCATATTCTTGGCAAGTGGATCAAATATTCCAAATCAAGCAAGTGCAAGTCAATATGGAAATAAAATCGCATCTTGCAAATATGGAAGCAAATGACGAAGGGCCAATCAAATCGCGCAACTTCATCAAGTAAATATGGAAAAGTCTTCTACCCTACAACTATAAATAGGGGTTCTCTACGCAATTGAAGACACAATACAAACAATTGAAAGCACGAGCAAGAAAGCATTCAAGAAGCTTCAAAATCCTTTCAAGCAGAAGTCAAGGAGAATCCACGGCGTTCAAGCAAAATTCAAGGCATTCGTCGTAGAAATCATCCAAATCCAACGTTTAATTCGAGAACAAGTCAAAGGACCCACGGATTAACGTTATCAAAGCACAAATCCACCTTGGCGGAAGATCAAAGATTCAATTCCACCAAGAAACACAAAGAGTTCAAGTCAAGTCTTCCAAAAGTATAGCGTTTAATTCGGGAATAAGTCAAAAGACCCCCAAATTAACGTTATTGAAGATCCAAGTCAACGTCAAAGAAGATTAAAACGTCAAGTTCCTCCTTCGAAGTTGCCGAATTTGAAGATTGCGAAGAATCAGAGGCTTAAATTAGAGATTTCGCACCCACAAGACATTTGATTAAATTCAAAATCATTTGTAATATTTTTCTTGTTTCAATAAATTTAGAAACACGAAATTTTCATTACAGTAACCTCTGCACCTTCGATGTCTAATGGCCCCGACACCTCTAGTAGCCCCTCTAGCGGCCGAGGCACCCCCTGTTCGAGGTCCCCAGATCCACTGTCAGGCCCTCCACGCGATAGCACCTCCTCAGATACCTCTTTCGAGAGGCTGTCCCCAGTGTTGTTGGCAATTATTCAACAGATGATCACATCCGCCATCCGGACGCAGCTGGTTGCGTTAATTGCAACACCTTTGGCGGCTATGGCTCCCATGCCTCAGGGAGCCCCCTGGCGGCGGAAGGTCCAAAAGAAGGCGACGGGGCTCCCCCTGTACGGAGGCCCCCAGTGCTCCTGGAGAGGGGTCCAACTCCTCCTCCCCCAGCGTGGAATAAAGCTCCCCCTTATTGGGAGGCTCAACTAGAGCGTTTGCGGAAGAGTTTGTAGGATGTTCAACATAGGATGATGGAAATCCCGTTGGAGGCATAAGGCGGCATCCCTTTTAGTGAGGAGGTCATGGAGGACGACCTCACTCTCAATTACCGAACACCAGCTATTGCGGAGTATGATGGCACTACCGACCCGCAAGAACACTTGTCCCAGTTTGAAAATGCAGCTCTCCAGCACAGATACACAGACATAATCAAATATCGCGTGTTCGTCACAACTTTCGCCCGAGCGGCCCAATTTTGACAATCTCCTAGCCCAAACCCAAAAATACATTAACTTGGAGGAGGCTAGGGAGTATAAGAACAAAGTCTTTTGGTGAAAAATGTAATAAACAGGAGGGCGAGACCTTACTCCATGCAGCCCTCGAGGAATAAGCCCTCATCCATGGAAGCACAATAAGTCCTGATCCAGGTAGGAGCCTTCTCAAAGACATTTTTCTGCCCCCCGGCAGGAGCCCCCCAAGCATAAATCCTACCCCCAGGCAGGATCCCTCGGAAGGATATTTTCCTGCCCTCCCAAGCAGGAACCCTCTCAAAATAAGTCCTGCCTCCGAGCAGGACCCCCTCAAGACAAGATACTATCAAATAGCTACAACCCTCTTTTTTTTTCAAAATATTACTTTCACGAGTAACTTTATTTCTTGAAAAGAATTCTCAAATGCAAATATCTACACATATACTTTTTGCTCTTGGCAAGAAGAAATGTATAAAGCCATGCTCCACAGCAAGCATGCTCTAAAAACAAAGCCCTGCTCCACAGTAGGCATTCGTTAAAGACAAGCCCTGCTTCAAGCAGGAACCGCCGTCTCGCAAAGAGGAGTAAAAAAGCCCTGTCTTCCACACAGGCACATAAGCCCTCCTCCACGGAGGCATCCAAGTCCTCATTCGGGCAAGAACATAGGCACTTCTCCAGGGGACGTTTAAGCTCCATTCCGTGCAGGCACAATAAGCCATGTCTTCCACACAGGCACACAAGCCCTCCTCCGGGAAGGCGCCTAGGTCCTTGTCCTGGGAAGTACATAAGCTCTGTTCTACGCAGGCACCTAAGCCCTCCTCCGTGGAGGTACCTAAGCCCTGCTCCGGACAAACACTTATTACTTCTCCGGCGAGGTCCCAAAGTCCTGCTCCGAGTAGGCGCCCTCAAGAAAGCCCTCCTCTATGGAGGCACCTAAACCTTGCTTCTGTGGGACACTTATTCCTCCTCCGGCGAAGTCCCTATGTCATGCCGAGTAGGCACTCTCAAATAAGCCCTCATCCGCTAAGGCATACAAGCCCACTTCCGTGGAGAGACATAAGCCTTGCTCCGAGCATGCACCTTCTGAAAAGCCCTGCTTGTTAGAATAGGTGACAAGAAAGTCAATTGGATTGGAGGTTTTGGGTACTATTTAGCAATCTTTATTGACTTGATGAATATAGTAAGTATTCATCTGTGGCACTATGTGTTTGTTGTGCTTACTGATTACGTTAAACGACGTTTTAACGTCACAACAAATGCCCACAGACCAATTGGATAACCCATGTAGTTGAGCTGCGCATTGGATGGCAGCTATAAAACCAATTTATGAGGGTTGGTCTGAAATGTTCCAAGTCGAGAACCTCGAGACAGGGCATCGAAAGTCCTACGGAGACTTGCACTAAGGATTGCATTCATTAGATGAGTGTCGTGTTTCATCGGCGACAAACGTTAGATGTCTATGCAATATTAGTGGGTTAGTTGACAATGGTGTTAGCTGACTGAATTGACTCGCGGGAATCATCATATGGAAGCCTTGGAGGCTTGGTCGGTATGACTGGAATTCCCGGCTCCGATAGTACGCGATTAGTTCTCGAACTTGAAGAATCATGGCAGTCACATGCATATGAAGGTTGTATCTAGGATCTGGTAAGAGATGTCCGTATCCGGGATACGTTCATTATAAGCCTTATCCAGTCCAGTTGGAATAGGTATTGAGGACGGTGGATTCCAAGATAGGATCCGTCACCTGTCAGTATATGACAGTCGAGTCTCCTATGCGCTCTGAGACAGTTTAAACTCTTATAAGTCTGTGGCCACAACGATTGGTCAAGTAGGGAATGGTTTCCTACGTCGATCGATAGAGTAAACGTGTCTTGAGTTACTTAGCATAGTTGTCTAGTCCAGGATGGGAACCGACGCCCAATTCCATGCCCTAGACTTAGACCGAGAGACGGATGATGGAAGGACCGTACTCGTATGGAACTCGAGAGCTTAAATGTTCACGCCAACATTCACCTAGTCTCTAGTGCCATGGACTGTTGCTAGACGGCCACCCATGGTGACAGGCGTTTTCCGATTAATGGTTAATCAGAAAATAGTTAATTAAATTGGATTTAATTGACCAGTTGTGTTGGACACAAGCCCAAGTCTAGCTGACGGTGAACCTAATGAGTCACACACAAATCACTTTGGATTTGGCAGAATTAATTTGGAATTAATTCTAGAAGAAGCGAATAAATTTAATCGGATTAAATTTATTCAAGAGAGAAAATAAATGATTGGATCATTTATTGAGAAATCCATTTGATGGATGGTCCAAGAATTAATGAATTGGATTAGTTAATTTTTTGGACTAAGAACCTTTAAATTAATTGGATTAATTTATTGAGTTTTGGCTAGAATAATTAATTGGATCAATTATTCTTAATTTGGACTTATGTTTATTTAATTGGATTAAATAAACTATTGGGATTCAATTGGATTGAGATTAATTAGATTAATTAATGCCCAATGGATACATGTTTGGACTTTATTTAATTTGATTATCCATGCAACTTGAAGCTAGTTAAGGAGGAGTTTCAACTCTTCACATATCACATGATGAGCACGAAAATTTGCTGATTTGTGGGTGGTTTTATCTTGCTATCATGTGTAGTGGATGTGCTAGAAGTGTGTGTATGTGGAAGTTGCCTTGGAGGTTACGTATGTAGGTGGTTTTTTGAACTCTACATTCTACATACACAAAACAACTTTGCTAGACATTTACTTACTAACTTGCTTCATTTTTGCTGGAGATTTAAGCCATAAACATCTCTAAAAAATTCTCTCTAAGTGTTCTTTTCTTTTGGAAAGATAAGAACTTAAAACATTCTAAAGATCACTAATTGATAGTGTTGCTTTGGAATTGTTTTCTTATTCTCTTCACTATATTTTATCTAGCAATAAACTATAATTTGGATCCTTTGTATGGTGTGGACAATACTTAGAGGAGTTCTAAGTTGAGCTCTCTAGTGGACATACGAAAAAGGAAAAGAAGGAACAACGTTAGAAGCCGTTCTACGTAAAACGAACAAAGGTTGGTTTCTGTTTAAATTTTATGTATCTTTTGTTTTTAATCCTTTAGCCACATGTCCAGCATCTTCTCCTCTTTTATTCATGCTCTTGACATACACCAAACGCCCGGGAACTTCAAAGGGAACACCCTTTTGAACCCGTTTTATATTATGCTTTAAATTCACGTTTTTTACGCTTCCGTTGCGTTCCCGAGCCGTACCCGATTCTTTCACTGCTCTCTACAGGCACGAAGTAAGCTCTTCTCTTCCTATGCATACTTGTGCTGCTAATATTCCCTTGCAGGAAGGCGCAAAAGAATAAAGGACTCCCTCTTCAGGCTAGTCTCTTGTCTCTGTGAGGAGAAAACGCCTCCTCTAATAAGTAACGAAGTCCCGAGGATCAAAGGCCCCTTTGCGGCCCCTAGAAGACTCCTACTCTAAAGGAGATCGAATGCAATCTCTCCCCCCTCAGAGTGTGGGGGACTGAATGATGTGCATAAAAATGGCTGGCCCAAAGAGGCCCAAATGGTCCAAAAGAAAAAATAGATCGCGCAAGCCCAAAGGAATACAATGCATAACGTACCCCCCAAGGGGGCCCAATTTGTACCTTCAGGCCCAAGGAAGGACTGGATCAGGCCCCCCAAAGGTAGTCGAGACTAGGCCCAGAGAAAGACCGGATCAGGGCCCCCCGAAGGAAGTCAAGACTAGGCGTAACCAGCCCCCCCAGAAAGAAGGCACAAGAAAGGAAGGTCCACAAAAAGGAGGCCCACAGAAGGGGGTCTGGCCCCGCTACGAAGGAAGGATAAAGTTATCTAGCCCTATCCTTATCCGAGCAAGGATCTTGCAACAACCTCCTACGAATCCAGGGAGGGGGTCCACAACTGCCTCTCTGAAAATCTAGGAAGACATCCAAGATTCCTGCCAACTACCTCCTACTTGTCAGGAGGCCTTGCCCCGCAGGACTCTAGAAAGGTTGGGTAATTGACCCTCCAAGAGTCTAAGGCCTCGAAGAGTCCTTCCCACTCAAGAAAACTCCTCTATAAATACCAGCCCCCTTGACTGGTATGGGGGGATGGGTTTTGCTGCTTTCTCAAGCTCAATAATGCTTTTCTACTCTCTAAGCTCTCGAATTACTCTTTACATTCACACTACTCATTTTATGCTCACTTCACACGAATCTACATTCAAGCTTATTTCTTCTACAACTGTTTACTAACTTGAGCGTCGGAGTGCTAACGCTCTTTTTGCAGGTCCCCTTTCCCTAGCTTGCAGAAACTCAAACCCACTCCGCTTTAGTCAAGAAATCAACTTGATTGAGCTCTTTTTGCTCACATCAATTTGGATTGATGGATTTGGATTTTAGATAAGTATATGAAAAAAAAAATGATATCAAATAGCTCCGTATTAAAAGAATTTGAAATCTAAAAATATTTAACAAAATATATTCAAATTTAGAGCTGAAGAATTTAAAGCCCTTTGAATTTAAAATTATTCAAACAAATTTAAGGCAACATTTGGATCGATGAATTTGAAGTTATGGGTTTCAAATCCTTAACAAATTCTTTGGATTTATTTGGACAATTTTAAATTCAAAGGATTTAAATGCATTTCAATCCTAAATCCGAACTATGTTTTATTGAATATTGATGGATTTCAAATTCCTCTAATATGAAATCATTTGATTTTAACTTTCCTCAAATCCAAATTCATAAATCCAAACACAACCTAAAGGATTTGTTACTAGTGATTTGAAATCCAAAACTTCAAATCTATCAATCTAAATGTGGTCTTATATAATTTTATCGTATATTTAGTCCAATTTTGTCCTATTGTCTACTTTCTCATTTTTTATAAAACAAAGTAAACGAGCGGGGAAATAACACTTTTTGTCCCAATAATTAGGGTCTTTCCACTTTGATCCTATTAATTACGGGATAATCAATTTTGTTCTCGTAACTTTTAAAAAGTAATACATTTAGTTCCATGCACTTAATGGCCACGTGGCCTTTTTCGTTAAATTTCTAATGAAAATGTGTCATGGGACCAAGAAATGTTACTTTTTAAAAGGTACGAGATTAAAAGTGAAAATTCCGTAACAAATGAGATCAAGTAGAAATATCTTAAGTTACAAAACAAAAAATATTATTAAACGAGCCCCGCCCTAAGTTACGGTACATCGGTAAACTGAACACTTGAACTCTGATTATGGGCTTCATGGATCCAATGGATTTTGGCCCAAATTATAAGCAAAATGGCCAAGAGCATACTGTTGTTCTTGAAGTGGGCTCAGCCCAAACAGTGTAAACCTGGCTGTTCTTCTAAATGGTTAACAATTTCCGATTTTTTTTTAAGAAGAAAAAAACTTTCCAGGTTTCGGAAGTTGATAAATATTTTTCGGAGTCATAAAATTATATTATTGAAGCACATTCAATATATGTGTATAAGAAAAAAATTTATTATATATTTAATTGAAATGAAAAAAATAATAAATAATTGATCATAGATAATAATGTAAATTAGTTTTAAATGTATATGAATAAAAGTTATTAGTAAAATTAATTAACGAAAAAATGGTAATTTTATGAGAGAAATAAATATATTTAAGGGCATTTTAGGCAATCCATAATTTGTCAACCATGGGTTCTCCGCGAACAAATGGTATAGATATATATGTCTTATAATGTTTTTGCAAATCTTGTTATATAATCATAATTAAAGACCCCAAGTAATATTCTTTTAGTTTTTGAGTGAAAGGAAATCTGTTTAATGATACATGATTTGATCGTATTAATATTTTATGTATAGATTTGATTGATTAATTAGAGGGTATTTGACTAAACTTATTTTAAAAATATCTTATAAGATATTTTTTAAGCTTATAAGATGGTAGAATTGTATTAAAAGTAAGCTTTTTCAGTATTTTTAATAAAATAAAATTATATGGAGTTTATAAAATATTAACAATGACAATTTTGTAACTAATATGATCAACATTGAATGAGCTTATAAGTTGATATCATCTTATTTATTGTTTTTATAAGCTCATTTTTGTTAGTTGAGTTCTTATTAGGGGTGTATGCAATTATTTTATTTTTGTGGTGGGAATAAGTTTAAAGAACGTTGCAAGTTTAATTGTCATGAAAGTTGAAAGTATTTAAAAATAAAATAAAAAGTTGAAGTTAGAGTGTCTGAGAAAAAAGTTTAATATGTACAATTTACCAATAAAACTATAAAAGTTACTAAAGATAAACTTATAACTTTAGCTCAAAATGAATCTAAATTTAAACAGTTCAAAAGCATAAATTATATAAAAAAAGAAAACCCTCTTTTCGACTTTTTTTAACAAAAAATGATAAACACTTAAGCTAATATATTACAAAAAACCCTAATATCGCACTTAAACTCTCCCCGCTTCACTGTATAACAAAATATACTATTCTAGAAAATAGGATGCAGACATCAGCAGAAAATTTTACGACTACTTGCCCACGACTCTTATACACTAAAAACATACACAATAATTACAAACTAAGGAAGTAGATAATTGCAATCTAGACCCAAGATTAAAAAAAAATCGCCCTTAATTTAATTAATAATGATAGTGATTAACATGAAAATGAAGCTAAGCAACTTTAATGGATTAGGTTTGACTTATATATATATTGATGATGATGAATGCACATGTGACATCATAATTATTAAGCAAAAATGCTTTTATTTTGTGATGGATGGATGTTGCATGGGCACTACAAAGGTGCTTGTATTTTAATTATTATAGGAGAAAGTATCATAGAAAGGTGACTTTAAAAATGCCTCACACTTTTTTGCATACAATATCTCTTTTCTTGGTGCATCATCATAATCATCATCTATATCTCTCCACTACATTATAGATATAATTAAGAATAAGCTTTAATTTATTCATTTATAAAAATATTCTTTTTTTAAAAAATAAAAATAAATTACTATACTAGCTTCATATATATAGTAATGAATAAATTACTAATGATTCTTGCTTTCTATGCCACCTTCAAGGAATAATGATGTGCACATGTCCTACACACATAATTACAACACCATATACAACAAAAATCAATTCTATGAATTTATATTTGTATATAGATATGTGGAGAAATTTTAATTCGAATTGAATTTGATTGGACTCAAGCGAATTATAAGATAAATGAATTGTATTTATTATGTGATTATTATAGAAGATTGTAAACTGCTCGATCTTGAAACCAAGCAAATGTAATATTCCATTAATTTTGTTTAGGCCGGGGATTTATTTGGTCGAATGTATGGTCAGCGCCCACTTAGCCAAGTGGGCTGAGAAATTAATGAAGTACGAAAACTTAAAAAATAATCAATCACATAAAAAGTGCGATAATAACTATTATTTGTTTGATTGGGGTATGACTAACTCTAATAATCTATTATATAATTGTTAGATATGATCAAATGTAAATTCTGCTAAAATTTTGTATATAAATAGGAAGGTACATGATTAAGAGCATGCTTGGCTAAATTTATTTAAAAATCTTATAAGCTTATACATCAATAAAATATTGTTAAAAGTTCATAAAATATTATATCTTATTTTAAAAATATAAATATTAGCAACAATAATTTTATAATTATTAAAAACAAGCTAAAGTCGAGCCTGTAAAAAAAGAAAAAGGAGCTCCTTGAATTTTAGAAAGAGTATACAAGCTCCTAATATATGACATTTTGTTGTTGTAAGTTTCTTTTCTATTAAAAAAAAAAAAAAAAAAAGATCTACAACATCTTATAATTACAGCTTTTAAGCAGAAAATTTATAACTCATCAAAAACATCTCTAAATATTATAAATAAATTATTATTCTCTATATTATTAATGTTCATAGTTTAAAAATTATAGCAAATTAATATTATTTACCACGGAAAAAAAAAAAAATAGAAGCAAAAACTTTAATTTTGACTATGATTACTTACATTTGTTATGATTTTAACTGTAATCAAAATATTTGTCATGATTATTAACTGTGTTAATTAATATTTTGGTATCCGCCTGCGAAAACAACAGTTAATAGTAATTGTGCAAATATTATTAATCAATATTTTATAATTTTTATTTTTGACCATGTAAGTGATATTTTTTTTCCCGAAAGAAATATAAATACGTGAAGATAGGGACAAATAGTTATGCGAATATCGATAAAAGTAGCCCTAGTTCTTGTAAGATTCTACTACAAATATTGATGTTACCTAAGTGATAATAGTCAAACAAGAGGATTAATTTAATTAATCAATCCAATTATTATAGGAAAATGAGAAGCCTACTAGATGACATTTTAATAATTATTTGCAGGCAAAAAGACAAAACAACCCTTAATTAAATAATTATTTAATGACACCTAGTGGGAGGGCACCAAGAAATAAAAACAAGAAATTTTTCTTGGGGGCAAGAATTGTTTTTGAAAAATGAGAAATTAAAAAGGAATAAATGAAAAGAAAAAGAATTTAGAAAAAGGTGAGCTTTCTAGTTGACTTGCCCCATAAAGTCTGGCAAATTTAGTAGTAAAAGGGAATCCTATACCTTTAATAAAAGGATTCCCACCTTTGCTAATGGATCTCTACCCTAGCTATACCTACTTACACAATGTGCATGTATATGTAGAGGGTCCTTTTTTCACACTCAAACACACATTAAAAGCACACACAAGGTGGGCTTTGTGAGGGGTGGGGTGGATTAGGGTGTATGTATATCACTGTGTGCAAAATAGTGGAATTCGTTGCTAATGTAGATTAGTAAAGAATTTAAAAAGAATTTGACTTGTCAATTAGTTCGACGCTGATTTTAGCATTAAAGTATTCGTAACTAGTAAATTATTTCGTTGTGGCGTATATAAAGAGTTTTTTTTTTTTTTTCATACTAAAACACACACAAAAGAGGGTTTTGTGGGGGTGGGGGTCTCAAAAGGAGGTGTGAAATGAATAGGGGTCACTATCTTGGTTCCTAGTTGATGTTCTTTTGTGGGGGAGGGGGAATAAAGGTTGTTTATTTATTTTTTTTAATAAATTTTAAATTTTCTTGGAGCTTAAAAAGATATAGAGCATTTTCTCCTTTTAAAAGGTTGTCTTTTTGAGGGAGTAAAAAAAGTGAAATAAAGTGGAGGGAATAGAGAACTCCACTACTCAAGATCAAATTATGTTGCATGCTTCTTTTTCTTTTTTTATAAGAAAAATTAAAGGAATTTATAAATATTTTATTTATTTATTTATTTTGGGATTCTGCACTAATTTTGAAGTAGGAGAGGATAAGAGAGGTGTTGGTCAAGATTCTCCATTTGCATTTGCATGGTATACAATTGGACAATTCTTGGCAACAATTTAATGGAGAGATATGTTCTTATTCCCACTTGTTTTCTTCCTTAGTGCTACCACCATTCATACATGGGAATTTGCTACCACTATAATATTCCTTATACATATATATATATATATATATATATATATCAAAATATTATATTTAAAATTTAAAATTTAAATACAAATAGTTGGATCATTCACGATATGAGAATATGAGATATTAATGAAAAAGTATATTAATAGCAGTACTATGTGGGGTTCTGTATCGTATAGATACTACAAGAAATATGATTTTTTATTATGATTAATTATCATGACTAAAAGTGAAAAATTACAGTGAATTGTAATTAACCATTGTTTTTCAACGGCTATTGACTGTTATTTCAGTAAGAGAGATTAAGACGATAGTCATGGCTGAAAATCATGAGAATTTGTTTCGATCATGACTAAAATTATGGTAAATATTAATTAATTATGATTAAAATTTAAGTACTTATATTAATTTGTTGTATTGTGGTTGATAGAATCAATTTATTATAGAATGTCTTCTTCTTAAGAATCGTATTCATAATATAGAAAATAAATTCATTTTAAAACACGTGTCGAGCTAGCAGGGACACAAGGCGCGTATAACATTTGACTTGTCCAGAAATTGATTATAACATAAGACACAGTTAATGACACGTTCAATATGTTTTTGGACACAAGTAAGTTTTGTTCGTACTTTTTTAAGGTTTAGGTCTATAATAAAACATTATCAATAATAATTAAAAAAAAAAAAAGAATTCTTAAAAAGTAAATAAAAAAATAGTTTTTATTTATCCATCAAAACTCACTTGCGGTACGTTCTTGTATTTTCATCTCGAAGTACCAACATGAATGTACGTATATTCTTTTGTATAAAACTTCACAAAATACGTATATACGTGTATATACATATGCATGTATATATATGATATGTAAATATATAAATACATAGGCTTAAATGAGGTAAAATGCTTTTTTGGTCCCGTAATACTAGGGTATTATTTATTTTTGTACCACAACTTAGGTAGGTGGCTGTTTTAATCCCATAAAATACGTTTTTCAGTTTTTTTGATCCCAAAATGTCACGTTTTTCAATTTTTTTGGTCCAAAAATGTCATGTCCCATGTGCAAGGCACATGATATTTTGGGAAAAAAAAACTGAAAAATATATTTTATGGGATTAAAACAACCGCCTACCTAAGTTGTGGAACCAAAATAAATAATCCTCCTAGTCTTACGGGACCAAAAAAGTATTTTTCCCGGCTTAAATGCATTTTCCATCCCGTATATTTTGTATTTGGGTATTTTAGTCTTTTATCTAATTTCTAGGGTAGCAAATAAGTCCTGTAACTTTTTAATTTTTCCCTTTGATCCTTCAGTCGCCGGAGTTTGCCAATGTTGCCGCACTAAAGCTTGCGTCCCCACGTATTTTTTTAAGTTTGGAGTTTTTGTTCCCATTGGTCAATTTCTGCCAGCATGGAAGCAAACTTTTATCCTGTATTTTCTGAATTTTCACATTTTAGCCCTTTATCTTTCCAAGGTAGCAAATAGATTTTATAACCTTTTAATGTTTCGTGATTTTGGTCCATTAAGTAGACAAATGGGAGCAAAAGCTCCAAATTACAAAAGCACGTGCAAGCTACATGTTTTATTCCGATAACATTTTTTGCAAACTCCGGCGACTAACGGACCAAAATTAAAAAGTTACAAGACTCATTTGCTACTCTAAAATGAAAAAAAAATTAAAACACCAAAATAAAAACGATACACAACAAAAATTGTATTTAATCCTATATACATATATTAGGTATATTGATATATCATAATTATATAGGGAAAAATACAAGGACCCCCTGTGATATTGGAAATATTCAAAAAAAATCCTCTGAAAATTAAAGTATTAATTAAACCCCTTGTGATATAAAACAAAATTTAAAAAACCTCATGGAACCGATGTTGGTGGCACACGTGCGTTGACTGCGGCTGGGGGTCTGAAAAGTGCCTTTTTTGACAAAGGACCCCCCTGTGATATTGAAAATATTAAAAAAAATCCCTGTGAAAATTAAAGTATCAATTACACCCCCTGTGATATAAAACAAAATTTAAAAAACCCCCTGAAGCCGATGTTGGTGGCACACGCGTGTTGGCCGCGGCTGGGGGTCTGAAAAGTGTCTTTTTTTGACATTTTTGCCCTTATGTTCTCCACCTAATCTAATATATAATATATAATAATATAATATAGTATTATTTATTATAATATAGTATTATTATAATATATTATATATTATTATATAATAATATAATAAAATATTATTATATGTAAATTAAATTAAATTAAATTAAATTTAAAATAAAAGGGGGGCACCAGCTGCGTCGCCGCCGCCGCTCAGAGGAGGGCGATGCCGTCG
This sequence comes from Sesamum alatum, assembly GCA_034509735.1. Taxonomy (NCBI): domain Eukaryota; kingdom Viridiplantae; phylum Streptophyta; class Magnoliopsida; order Lamiales; family Pedaliaceae; genus Sesamum; species Sesamum alatum. The sequence goes on from JACGWO010000003.1 coordinate 17,052,145, forward strand.
CCCTCCCTCGCTCCGATGGGCGATTCCGTCGCCCATCGCAGCGAGGGAAGGCGATGCGGCCGCCCTCGACTGGGCGACCGCTCGCCCTCCGCCGGATGGGCGACGCCGTCGCCCTCGACTGGGCGACCGCGTCGTCCTTCGCCTCTAGGCGACTAGCGTTGCCCAGACGAGGGGCGGCGACCCCTCTGTTGGGGGCAGAATGGGTGGGAGGGGGGGGATGGGGGGAGGGGTTTATTATTAATTTTTTAATTATGAATTACAATAATATGTATATTATAGATAATTTATTGATATCAGAAGGGTATTTTAGTCATTATTTTAAAAAAAATCAAATTTAGGTTAATTAGGGGGCGGTATGAGCTATTGTTTATAACATGGGAGTGCTTTTTGATATTTAATTTTTTATAGGAAGTTTTTTATATTCTTTTATATCACAGGGGTCAAAATGAATTTAACCCTAATTATATATATTAGAGCTTAGATTTCTTCATAGATTTGGAGTTATGATCATGGCCGTACAGTGTCCAATGTTGATGGATGGAGACAATTCAAAGTTTGTTGGATAGCAATAGTCAAATACACGATTAGGACAAATCATCAAGTGATGGAAACTATTCTAAGGTTGTTTTAATTCTGACATATGTTGTTGTGGACCATGATAGTTGGCAAGACTATTCCTTTGAACTCTATTGTCAGCATGATGGTTTGAACATTTGTAATAACCAAGAAACCACCTAATTCGGTTGGTGTGGTTAAGATTGAACGTTGTCATATTTATAATATAGATTTAAATTCTTAACAAAATGTTTAATGGGGATAAACATTTGTCTTGAACTGTATATATATTAATTATCATGTGATTACGTATTAGTTTTTGTCGACAATATGTCAACTATAGGAATCATATATAGGTTAGGTTTTGGTTCCTGTACTACAAGAAAATTGTTCAATAACTACGAAAAAAAATTAGCGTCGAACTAATTAGCATGTAAAAATTCGTTGCTATCTATATTATTTCATATAACAAATTACTTGCTAATGAATTTAGCAACGGAAACTTACTTGCTAACGAATTTAGCAACGAATTGTTTAAAATATATATTAAGTAGTGTAGATTGACAACGAAAATTTTACTTGCTAATTAGCTCAACATTGATTTCAACAATAAATTTTTTTATTGCTATTGAGTCATTTTCTTATAGTGTTGGAGACAATAGGCCAGATATAGGGATTTTGACTGAACAAAGCGTTTACACAATCCTCTTGAGGGTTTGTCCAACATAAGTCAAATATAGAGACCTTAAATTAGGTTTCGATTTCTGGCAAAAAATATGTAAAATATAGGGACTTTACAAGGCACAAACGCCGAATCAAATTTTCTCTTACAAACCATGTTCTATCTTATACTCCAGTCAACATGCACATGCCACATGTATAAAGATAACATCATGGTTTTAATTTAGGGAAAGATTTTATACATGTGGCACATGTATATTGAATGGAGTGAAAGATGTAACAGGGTTGCAATAGAATATTCGATTCGACGGTGCAAACACAATCCAGTATAAGGGTTAGTTTGGGATTTTAGCAACAGTAGGTCAGTATAGGTGTCAAAGGTTAGGGTCTTAGTTTATGGTGATAATAGGTCAGATATAGAGACTCTAACCAATACACAAAATGCAGAGACAATCTCCCCTATGGATCTTTAAGGTATCATTATTGTTTTTCCATTTTATTTAAAAGAAAGAATAATGATAATGAAGAATAATAGTTCTGGATTGAGTTTATAAGCATCAATCAACTACTGCAAATCCCAGTTAAATACATGCTACACATAGTATTTTGTACATCGAATATATAGATAATTGACACATAAATTTTAATTTAAAAAAAAAATGAAGCATGTCTCAATTATTTACATACCTATTCGGTCGGTGTATTATATATCGAGCGTAGCATCTACAAGGTACTAATTCAATCTGAAGGCATATATTTTGAATTAGGCTTGTCAATAGACGGGTATCGTCCTACTCAGACCCGGACCCAACTAATATCTATGGTCATTTTTTCGTACCCTACCCTATAAAATATTCATTGGGTCTTACCTTATACCAATGAAATTGGGTAGAGTTCGGGTCTTACCCATTTAAGACCCATTTGCTTTTCTCTTTTATAATATGTTTCAAGAAATAAAAGTTCTCAATAAATTTAAATTCAATTCAAACAACGGACATTACTAAATTAATTTATTAGTAGTATTTCACCACCCGTCGGTTGCTAAATAAGAATTAATTACATAAACTTTCAATATTTGCAAATTGGTCATCATTGAAATTTAAATAATGAACTTGATTTTGTCCAAATGATGAATTGAGATTAATTTATTAAAATTTTATATAAGATTCTTAAACTAATCCAAATCCAGATAAAAAAAATAAACTAATCCAAATGATGGACCGATAATATTAATTGATTACGAATGAAGATAACTTTAGAATAAGAATTAAGACGTAAGAATTGATAAAAATAAATGAAATTAAGTATAATATATCTAACTTTCATCCAAATCTCTTTAAGTATCCATTGGAAACATTTGCATTTCGATTTGATGATTTTTGAACCATTGAGTTCACACAAATTTCATTTATTCATGTATTAGTCAAATTTAACTAATTTAAGTTTTGTCCGTATTTTTTTATTTTCTAAATTGTCAAGTTAAGTTTTAATTAATTTGATTAATATAAAAAACTCTAATATATTTTGTCAAAATTTCAATACGTAATCAATACAAATAAAATATCTGATGAAATGATTATATAATATTTAAAAAAAATTAAAAATTAAGTAAATTTTGCGATTGAATTACTAAGTTTATTCATTTAATAATTTCAAATTAATGGATAAATTAACATTTTGAGACATTGAACTATATCAATACCCATGAATATTTTAAGGTATTTAGCCATTACCCATACCCATAGATATTTTACGGTATTAGACCCTATCCATACTCACTCATTTAATTTTATGGGTCTAGGATCGGGTATTTCATGGGTCTAGGATCGGGTAGGTATGAGTATGAAAGTTATTTTTGGGTATGGATAGGGTAATACCCTACCCATTGACAAGCATATTCTCAAAAATGCAAATGGGTTATTTAAATAAAAGAAAGAAAGAAAGAAAAAATAGCTATTCCAATTTGGGAGCACATATTCTACATAATGCAAATATGTCATCATTCCATATGATGTTGCTCATAATTTTGATACTTGTATATTTATTAATTATTAAAAAATTGTTAAACATTTGAGAAATGCTAAACATATTGAGAATTTAAGGGTCTATTTATTAATGTTTTTATTTTTAATTTTTAGTGAAAGATATTTATTTTTAATTTTGTATAAATTTTCGTATGAAAATGAGAAAATATTTGGATTAATTAATAAATTTATATTTTGTATTGAACTGTGATATCAGATCAATATATTTTCAATGAGACTTATTTATAAATAAATATTTTTATTTTAATTATTATTTTAAAAATTAAAAATTGAAAATCAAAACATAAACAAATATGCTATAAGTTTTCTTATTTGGGTCAAGTCGACCCGATGTCTAAGTGAAGGAAAAAGAAGAAAATACAATGATATACGCAAAGGAAAATAAGTTTTTCAACCTAATAATTTTCTACCATATGAAATTTGATAATTCGTTCACAATATCTTTTACGTATACGATCCGTTTTGAGGTAAGTAATAACCTAGCGCGCTTAATCATACGCCTGCTATTTGAGGTAGTTCTACATCTTATCTCGATCTGGACGGTGGATTGACCTGCAACATAAATCATTATGTATGCTAGGATAGTCCCAGCTAAAATTCTTTGAAATTTAAGTCAATTTTCTTAAATTATATTGCGATCACAAAGCTAGACCTCATAATTATAAATTCATGTCTGTCTTGTGGAGCCCTCCAAATATTTATAAGAGTCAATGTGTCAGGGGGTGTACGGATCCATGTGTTCGATGGTCACCCTTAGATGAGTTCAAGATCAAGGTGTACGGATCCATGTGTTCATCGCTCATCCTTAGATTAGTTCAAGATCAATAGTTGTTATGACAGGTTGTCGAGTAAGACCCGAATCTTAACAAAAAGACACGGACATTGTCATGTTTAGTAATTTTGGAAGTTATAAGGAACGGTTCGCTTTTTATTAGAATTTTTTGAACTGTTTAACCCCCATCAAAATATATATACGTACACATACATACGTAGAAATGTGACAAAAAGAAAAGTTTGGGCACGGAAAATTATTAAGAAAAATAAATTTGTGTGCCACATTATTTAAAGTTTTACACTTGAATGTTCTATAAGTTTTCTTTTCCCATGCATGCAAGAATAGTATTTATTTATTTATTTATCAAACAAATTAGACAAATATGGTATTGGTAGTTGCAATAGTTTCAATTGTGATATATATATATATATATATTAAAAATAATGGTAGATGGTGGGACTGAATTAAAAAAAAGGCCTCGAGTACCAAAACTTTGACTAATGCCGCCGAAATCGATGACCTTCGTACAACACTCCACGCTTTGAGCTACCAAACGTTGATTGCTTACATCAAAATACACACACACAAATATTTCTGATGTATACATGTATCTACTCATATATTTATACATATATTTCTGATTTTTATTTTCGTCTAACATATAGATCACATAATTAATCAAAATTTATCGAATTTGCTGATATTAGTACAAACATTAAATAAAATTTCACATTTACTCTCAAGTAACTTATTGCAGGTCAAAAAAACTTTTTCTAATCAAACTACAATTTTAAGAGTGAAAATTCGTTTGACCTGGAATAAATGAGTAATAAGTTAACAGGGAATAAATACGGATTTTCATTCAATTTGTCAATATCATCAAATTTGGTGAATTTTGAACAAGTGGGTCTATTTGTTAGATGGAAATAAATGTTAAGGGTAGTAAATGTAATTTTTCAAACCACAGGAGATCTGCGTGTGAGTACACTAAACTTCAAGGAACGACGATGTAATTATCCCTAAACAATGGTATTACTAACAAAATATCATGTAATAATGTTAATTAAAAGTTGCCGCCGATAATATGTAGTAAACGATAATAAGTTTGATCTTATCATTATATAATTATTAGTAATGAGAAAATATGCATAAGATTATGTAAATTGACAATTAAGTAACAAAACAAATACAACTTACCACATTAATTATTTGTTGTCACTGGTCATCAATATATATATACATGTATTACTAATTATTTTTAACATAAGTTATGCCCAGATCTTTTGTGTATAAGTCTTAATAGCTTTTATAAAATAATTGTTATTATTAAAATACTAAACGCATTATTGTAACAGAATAAAAAATTATCACTTAATACATATAATTAATGAAATATTAAAATTATCACGTAATTTTTCAAATCACTATTTCCTCCTATGTACTGTATCTCTAAATTTATATTATATATATGTGCGTAAAAATACGGAGGGATCGAATCAGAATTGTTTATTTTTTTTTCCGAGTAAAATAGATACATGAAATTACACGAAAAAGGTTAAAATTTTGAAATTTGTATAATTTATGTATAAATTTTGAGATTTTTTTAACAATATAAATTTTAGATTATATATACAATATATATAAATATAATTCATTTCAGCTTTATGATTTAGGATGGAAAATGTGTTGAAATTAGATATTGTAGCTAGCTGGAAAGTTCAACTTTTGTGTTGTGAAGGCTCTTTATTTTCCCCCAATTAGTGATCATTAATTTTTTTTATTTAAGTTAATTAATCTGCATTTGACTTTTGGTTGTGGTAATTAATAAAGTTTGCCATATGGACCCAAAAGGCCAAAAACATACTAAAAAAATTGATTTGCTTAAGATTTTAAGATAAACACAAACAAATTTCAAATAAGAAATTTATCGAACAACGTTAATTAATAATTATTACAGGAGTTATTATTTTATTTTTCAAATTAATGCTATTAGCGCGTAATCAAACTTCTATATCGAGAAAATAACAAGTTGAGTTGAATAATGTATTGTTTTAGGAATATTTGCAATAACTTTTATTTTAGTGGTGTGTTTAAATTATAAAGAAAGTTGTAAGTGACGCTGATCCGGGTAGAATATAGCGATCTCTGGAGGTTCCAGGTAGCAATTTCCTGTGTTCACCCAAATGTTATATGGTCCCTGAGAAGATAGATGCACGTTAGGCTAACCGGGATGGTCCCCGACGAAAATCCTCCGTTGTTTAAGTAAGCTCAAGATCGAGATGTATGCGATCTCAAATGGTAAATGAGGTAGAATATGATAAATGAGTGTTACCATCAATGCGGTGGAATTGAGTATTTTATAGACCTAAACGTATATACCTGTTTGGTCCACGTGGCTTCATCTCATGACTTATGCTATCAGATGATAAACGGTCCAGATCTTGGGTCTTCTTGAGCGGGTCTCACTCCAGGGCACAAATCCGGGTCGGGTCTCATTACCCGACTCAACTGCATTGTTGCCAGATATTGATACCTATATGCAATTTTAACCCATTTTTAGGGTTATTTGTGTCTAGTCCATGTATGTGGGATACAACCCCTATCAGGCGCAGTAATAAAAGTTATGAATGTTTAAAAACAAAAGCTAAAAATGAAAAAAGTTCAGATTAAACTGTTTGAAAAAACATCTTACTTTTACAATTTTACTAATAAGTTGTAAAAGTTGATAGATAGTTGCTTATAAATTTGACTTAAATCAATTTAAGTTGAAATTAAAAAACAAAAGTTGTAAAATCAAAATCTTTTTTTTTTAATTTATTTTCAACAATAAATTGATAAACTCTCGTTTTAAGCACATACAATACAAACAGTGCCTTAATCAATTAAATCGAGACAAGCTTTTCATGTACAATCAGTTTTCCACTCGCAAATGCATTGATTGATCGACCTTAATGTTCACTCTTGAAATAATTGGAGTAAACCCTTTGTTATATTCCCAATGAAATGAGCAAAAGAAACAATAAGGAAAAAATAAATAAAAATAATCCAAAATGGGACATTGCTCGAGTGGTGATGTTAAGATTTCACAACCGAAAAATTATGGATTTGATTTATACGAATGTTTATATAGTCTACTTTTATAGTAATTTCTCATTTATCCGTGTTTCTTTGAACATGTTAATTAATTTAGATATATCGATATATTGAATCAATCTTTGAACTGAATGTACCGGATGATGCAATAATTAATCTTATAAAAAATGAAGAAAAAAGAGTTTTACCACTCAAGAAATTTTAGTCTTTAGGGTAAATTACTTTGAAACCCCTTAATATTAAGTCCAAATACACATACATTCTCTATTTTTTGTAAAATTATAGGTACATCCCCTTAGGGGTATTAGTGTAAACTTTTAATTTTGAATAAAAGTGTAGCTGTAATTACACCTACAATTTCAAAAAATATATTTATAATTTTATAAAAGATAGAAAATATTTGTGTATTTTAACCTAACATATCGAGTGTCAACACAATTACTCTAGTCTTAAGATTAGTAATGATTTGCACGTGTGAGAAAATTGAATCATCAACCCCATGTTTTTATCAAAGACAAAAAATAATAATAATAATTTTTCCCCCATTTTGACCAACAATTTTGCATTAAAAAAAAAGTGATATTCACTCAATTTTACCCATTTGGAATTTCGTATTTTTCTCCAAAGGGTATGATTATAGTGAGCATTCTTGGTCTATAATGGAATTATGTCAATCATATCCACTTGCCCTAAACTTTTTCATAGTCAATCAAATTTTGGGGTATGACAAACAAGATTATTGAACTCTTGTGCTTTTATTGTTATTTTTTTTAAATTAAGAAATTATTATTTTTTTTAAATTAAGAAATTTACTATATTATGAATTTTAATAATCAACAACGATAACAATAAATATTATTTATCAATTATTAAATATTTATTATTGTTAAAGTAGATAAATTAAGAATCATTGTTAAAATATACCAAAATTTATATATAAGTGGAATTTAAGCTTGGATAGAATAACATTGAAGAGTATTTGTTATGGTATATTGGATGTAGATTATAATAGTAATAATCACTTTGGAAGTTTCTAATAATAACGATGTTGGAAAAAAAGTCAAAATTTCACCTAAGCTAAATTTATTTTGAACATTAATTGAAAAACTTGTTGTGATTTATCATAAGTCAAGTAGATCGAAAACTATGTAAATATGGTGCATTATTTCAAGAATTCACTCAAATACGGGCAGGATTTAAGCTTCGATACGATATTAAAATTCATAAAAATAATACACATAATATTTTCTTGAATACATTTTTTGAACTAGATTGGTGAATACTAAGTTCTATTATTAATTAACATAATTTTATCACATGAAAGTTGACAATTTGAAAAAGACCAAATATTAATAATAAAAAAATAAAGATCTAGTAAAGGTCAAAGACCCAAAAAAAAGAAAAAAAAAAAACTCTCCCAAGAAAGTACATTTATGTATACCTAATATATTGTACTAATTTTGTATATATATATATATATATTTCTACATGTATTCTTCAGACAAAACCATATGCGAGGTCAAAAACCCCCCACCCCCCTACCCTACCCACGCCACCCCACCCCCCAATCAATACAACCCGCAAAGTTACAAAACAAACAGCAAAGGTCAGCTCACGTCTCTCCATAGTCCATTCATTTGGTGTTATTCAACTCCCCTCTTCACTCTCTCTCTCTCTCTCTCTCATGGCCGCCAAGAAGAAGAGTGAAGCAATTTCCCTCTTGTTTAGTAGTTTTATAATAAGAGTGTTTCTTCAACAACCGTAAAAACACAGCCCGCATCCAGCTCTCTGTGTTCTTGAGTCTTGATTTGTGTGCTTGGCTCTCTCTCTCTCTCTTATCTCTCTGGTTCAAGAAAAAGGGCTGTTTTTTCTGTTTCTAATGCTTGTTTTAGGGGAATCCCACTTCAAGAACTGAGTTTTCTCTTCATTTTCTTGGATTTTCTTGAGAAGGGTCTCTTGTTTTCTCTCCGGAGAGAAATTTTCATTTCAAGGAACAGCAATATCTTCTTGGGTTTTCTTGGGAAAGGGTGTTTTTCCGGGGGGGTTTAGTGTGATAAAAGGAAGAAACAAAGAAAGATTTGAAATGGGAAGTAAATGGAGGAAGGTTAAGCTGGCGCTTGGATTGAATCTGTGTGTGTATGGTCCTAACAATCATGTAGTTGACAATGATGATGATGATGAAGACTCCCTGCCGCCGTCCGAGAGGCGGTCGGACGCCGCCCTGCTGTCTCCGCCGCCGGGTGACTGGACGTCTGCTCCGCCGACGCCAGCTTCCAATAAGCTGAGGCTTTCCAAGAGCCTGAGTAGATCTTCTTCTAAGGTTACCTTTTGTTTCTTTTCTTTATCTTCTTTTACTTAAATATTTCTTGGTTTTGTTATGGATGTGTTCATGTTGTAGGAATCTTATGTTTGATTGTTGCTTGGTGTTTGATTGCTAATGGAAGGGAGTAAAGTGGTGAAATTGTTGACATTACATGAGATGGGATTAAGATTTTTGACTTATTGGATAGCTGATAAAAAAGGGAATCTTGGTGGAAAATGAAATTTTTCGGGCCGTTAAGAGGATGGATTATCTGCAATATGCAGCCGGGGTGTTCGAGTATAGATGGGGTTTGTGGTTCTCTGTTTTAAATTGAAGGTTAAGAGTTTCTTTTGGTGTGTGGTTGATTTGTTTCTTAACATAGGAAGAGTTGTAAGGAGTTAGACAACATTGTTGTTTTCATTTGTGTGATGTTTATGACTAAAGTTGGAAGTTTGAAAGAGATAAGGAATAATAAGGATGCCTTTTCTTTTGATTTCAGATAGATCGTTGTAAATTTCGTTGATGCGTTCATCTTTTTCGTCTTAGCTTATTCTTGTGTCTGCTATTGGTAATATTTGACTTGTCATCATTTCCATAGCTGATGCGTGTTGTAAATCTTGGAAGAATATCCGAGTTTTGTTACTGGTCTACGTTGTGATCAAATATTTTCATCTGCATCATTCCATGGCCATTTTTGACACTATCTCTGCAAGTGTTTTCGCTTTTGAGATCAATCACATATTACTGAGGAACATCTATCCATTAGGATCTGAAGAGCAGATCAGTGCCGTGTCATTGTTTGATAGTCTTTCGTGCTGATGGAGTTTGCCATTGTTTAGTTTCACTTTCTGCTTGGAGAAAAAAAATTATATTTTGATGGTTTTCTGTTTGTGTAGAAAAAGTACAATATTAGTAGACCTTTGCCAGTTTAGTTTTCATGTTATTACAATTTGTTGGCTGACATGATTTCTGTTTTTCATTTTCAGAAGACCTGCTCAATATGTTTGGCATCAATGAGACGAGGAGACGGGCAGGCTATATTCACTGCAGAGTGTTCGCACTCCTTTCATTTCCAGTGCATTGCTTCAAATGTAAAGCATGGAAACCAAATTTGCCCTGTTTGTCGAGCAAAGTGGAAAGAAATTCCCCTGCAAGGCCCCAACTTGGATTCTCCGGCTGGAAGAGCAAGAATAAATCCGGTCGATTGGCCCCAAAATAACGACATGATGACGGTTATCCGTCGATTACCACCTCCTCGTTCAAATTCCACTCGGCATGTTGCACCACTATTTCAGGCCCCTGAGCCAGCTATCTTCAACGATGATGAGTCATTGGATCATGAAACCAATTCTACAGACAGAAGCTTTTCTAATAAGGGTCCTGTGGATTGTGATGATAACCGGAGAAAAGTTAGTATTATGACGTACACAGAAGTTTCAGCTGTCCCAAGGTCCAGTTCGTCTGACAGTTTTACTGTCTTACTTCATCTGAAAGCTCCTGTTTCAAATTCATGGCACAATACCAGCCGGAACGATGCAACGCTGCCCAAAATTTCCCAAACGCCTCGAGCGCCCGTTGATCTTGTGACTGTTCTTGACATCAGTGGAAGCATGGCTGGTACCAAGCTTGCGCTGCTAAAACGAGCTATGGGGTTTGTGATACAGAATCTTGGACCAAATGATAGGTTGGCAGTAATTGCCTTCTCGTCAACGGCCCGCCGCCTCTTTCCCCTTCGTAGGATGTCCGAGGCTGGACGGCAACAAGCTCTACAAGCTGTTAATTCCTTGGTTGCCAATGGAGGAACTAACATTGCCGAGGGCTTGAGAAAGGGCGCGAAAATAATGGAAGACCGACGAGAAAAGAATCCTGTTGCCAGTATAATATTACTATCTGATGGCCAGGATACATATACCGTCAATAACATTGGTGGCAATCAGAACCGACCGAATTACCAGCTGCTCCTTCCTTTATCGATTCGCCCTGATGAAACCTCCGGTTTCAAGATTCCAGTTCACGCCTTTGGCTTTGGTGCAGATCATGATGCATCGTCTATGCATTCAATTTCTGAGATTTCTGGAGGGACGTTTTCTTTCATTGAGACTGAAGGGGTAATTCAGGATGCATTCGCACAATGCATTGGGGGCCTTTTGAGTGTTGTCGTTAAGGATCTCCACGTCAAGATTGAGTGTGTTCATCCGACAATTCATCTTTGCTCCTTAAAAGCAGGAAGTTATCCGAACCGAGTGTTGTCCAACCAACGTGTAGGATCTGTTGATGTTGGAGATCTTTACGCAGACGAGGAGAGAGACTTCCTGGTTTCTGTAAATGTTCCTACTGAAATTTCAAGCAACGAAACATCACTTTTGAAGGTAAGTTGTGTCTACAACGATCCATTGACAAAGGAATCAGTGACCTTGGAAGGTGAAGAAGTTAGAATCAAGAGAACCGACGTGGCTAGACAAGAGGATATCTCTATCGAAGTGGACAGACAACAGAACAGGATTCGAGCAGCAGAGGCAATGGCACAAGCGCGAACAGCAGCTGAAAATGGGGATCTGGCTGGTGCCGTTTCTATACTCGAGAACATCCGAAAAGTTCTCTCAGAAACCGTGTCAGCTAAATCCCACGATAGGCTCTGCATTGCCCTCGATGCTGAGCTCAAGGAAATGCAAGAGAGAATGGCGAGCAGACACGTTTACGAGGCATCAGGAAGAGCATATATTCTGTCGGGGCTGAGCTCACACTCTTGGCAGAGAGCAACAGCTAGAGGTGATTCTACAGACGGTTCAAGCCTCGTTCAGGCCTATCAAACCCCTTCAATGGTCGAGATGGTTACTCGTTCTCAGGCTTCATTGTTGGGCAGCCCTTCAGCGCAAAGGCTTCTCCGACCGGTGTGGTCGTTTGCTTCACAACCAAAGCCAAGGTAGTGATGTGGGATCGTTCAATCACTAGTAACATCCCACGACATCATCAACCTTTTTTCCGTCTTCCTTTGTTGTGTTTCCAGTTTTGTTTAGGGGGTGGGTAACTGGGAAGAAAAAACAAGGTGATTTTTGCTCTTTAATACTATTCCCATCTAATTTTGTGAAGGAATAAACTCTGTAAAGGGTGCAGTATATTGGGGGAAGGAATGGGGACATCATGTAGCTAGGATAACAACAAGTCTTTGGGTTAGTTGTGTGATTGTTGGGGGTGTTGTAGATAAGGGGTATATGGTTTTGGAGATATAATGGGTATTAGTTTGTAATTGTGGGGGTCTTGTCTAGTGAACTCCTGTCCACCTCTTAATGTAAGAATTTGCAATGTGATTTTCATCCACAAGTTCTATTTGTTCATGTTCTTGTTGTGAATGCTTCGACGTATCTAATGATGCTGTTAGCGTCTTGAAAACATGCGTTTATCAAGGTTTGTTTCGATTATCGTCTTCAAAAGCATCTTGAAACATGCGTTTATCAAGGTTTGTTCGATTATCATCTGCAAAAACACAAGCTGCTAAGAAAATGACCTGTCTTGATTTGAAACATGCGTTTATCAAGGTTTGTTCGTCTGCAAAAACACAAGCTGCTAAGAATGACCTATCTGACGTTTTAAGGACAAGGCATAAGAAAGCAGCTCCATTACAGTGCATTTCCCAGTTGACTTGAACCTTGAGGATAAGAAAGCAGCTCCATTTTCTCATTCACTTTATCTATTATGCAGAGAGGCCCATGTGCAAAGCTCACACTAACCATCAATGGCTTTTCAAATTCTGCCCATCTAACCTGCAGTTGCCTTTGCCAATTCTTGCATGATTGCATCATGCATGCTCCACTTTTCCGGGCACCAGCATATTATACAAGTTCTTACCCATCAGACAGGAGAGAGAGAGAGAGAGAGAGAGAGAGAGAGAGAGAGAGAGAGAGAGAGAGAGAGAGTATGCCCCTTTTTCTAATATTTAACACTCAAATCAACAAGCTTGATAGTCACATGTACACACTAGTTCAAGTGAAAAGAAATACCATTAAACCAGAAGCACTCTTCGGTTTCTTCTTACAAGAGTCAAAATTGAATAATTAAGGTAGAGCAAATTTTCAGTTAGATATATTTGTCAAGAGCTGCACTAAGTAGTATGGTATGGTCCGCAAACAACCAAATCAAAACCAAAATCAAAAGGAACATGCAGACCGGTGCAGATTATTTCTCTCGGAAACCTGGCTGACCAGGGTATGCAGACTACTCTCAAGTCTGAACCAATTCAAGTCCCTCAAATGTCGAGAAGAAACTTCTAACTAGCTTCATTTGCTTTCGTTTTGCCTGGGAATTTTTTTGTATTCGTAGTTTTCTATGTCGACCTTTTGTTGCAAAGCCTGCAATAGACATCCTCTTAGGTATAGATTCACCACAAACTCCATGCAAAATACATCAGCAACAATATATAGGTACCTTCAGCTCTTCCTCCAGCGAAATCTTTTTAGGTTTGTAGGCATCCACAGGTCCTGTTCTTGATAGTGCTTTTCTTGTCTCAATAATCTCCCATTCTTGGTCATCCTTTATTTTAGCAATATCCTTGCTGAGTTGGAAATTTCACTCCATCAAATTCAATAATACACACATAAAGTACTTACATCCAAAAATATATTAACTGTGTAGATGATATAATTTAATACCATTTTCATATGTTATTATGATATTACATAACACAAAAGTTGTCCTTACAGGTGAGAACATGTAATCATTAAAACAATTTTACCATGATCGTCAAACATAAAAAAGAGTACAACCACCAGGGAGTTAAGAATCGATTTACAAGTCCAATCCCAATGTCTTGGTTTCTAGTGGCAAGACACCGTGTGCCCATGTGTATATATCATCAGCTAATACATGACCAATTAATGCTTGGAAAATCCTTTCTGGTATCATCTCATTCTGAGGACTCGCAGAAATACCATGGACGGTGCCAGAATCAAAACTCCAGACAATGCAACCCAGAAAAAGAGAAGGAAACAACTCGCTCCCAAGTCAAGGAGGTTACTGTAAACAATACTGATCCAAGAATTTTGCACTAAATAGACTCTCTTGGGATTAGTTGTTCATTTGAATTACAGTCTTTCACTCTTGATGCAGTGTATATAATGAACCTAGACATTATTCCCGTCATAAATTGAAATGTGCACCTCAAAGCAAATATATAAGATGAGGAGAGAAAATACATCATTTTCTTAGAAGACGATAGCAATGAATATATATATATATATATATATATTTTCTTCCTGAATCTGTTTCCCTCAGCTGTCTGAAACATCCAATCATGTATTGGCACTAATCACAGGGCCTGGAGGCAAAGTAGAATATATAGGCTCAGTTTGCACACAATATCCTCTTTAAGCTCTAAATTACCGAGCATAACCTTTGCATTCTGTTGTTTGGGTTAAGATTCTTCAAAATGGTACACTAGAGTTAGATAAGCAATGAAACTCATGCGGAACTTAGCAAACATGAACAAAGACAGCAGAGTTTATGATGCATCCCTTCATTGCTAAGCAGAAACCAAACCAATAATACATGAAGACAAACTCTGATTCAATTGTCATTCAAACTAACCTTCCTTGCAATAGATGGCCAAGTCCAAGAGCTCCAAGAACAGTGAGTGAGATCATTGGAAGACCATATCTAACAAAAGGTGATTTCCTGCCCCAACGTTTGAACTTCTGGGCTGAAGGCTGAGACCTGGCAGTGGAGGGTGCTGCTTGATTGTCTACCTTGGGCTGATCCGCTGTCGAATGAACAGTCGTCATTTCTGCAGACCATGAAGTCCACCGACATAAATTTCCATGACATTTCCACAAAGTATAAACGCAAGGATCTCAAGATACCCCCAAATTCTCAAACAAATCCAATAGCTAAATCATTCAGCAATGATGCACTACATATGGAACATCGCCGTGTTCTTTAGGTAATAAGCTAAACAGTATATATTTCATAAACGGGAAAAATGCAACCAACCCCCCTGACAAATGTGCAAATTACCCCCTATGAAAAATAAAAAATAGCAATTTGACTCCCTGTGTTTTTCAAAATGAATCAATTTACCTCCCTATGTTATTTAAAATAGAGCAATTCACCTCCCTAGACATTGACACGATACGATTCATACGAATATCATTTTATCCGGACCATTCATACGCACTCCATTTCAAAATATGAAAATAACAATTCAATATTTCAAGTGTTCATTCACTACAAATAAAATCAAAAAGTTTGAAGCTCTGTCAACTTTGGGAATCTTGACTTCTTGAGTGAAAAGTGAAAACCCGTCGAACCGAGATTGAAGCTCCGTCCAATTGCCAATTTCAATTGCCAATTTCACAGAGACCCAAATCCAATTGCCAATTTCACAATTTCACATAATTTCACAATGCAAAACACCAAAATAGAGGCCCAATTTCAGCACAAACACAATTTCAACACTACAATTTCACATAATTTCACAATGTCTACAATCACAATTTCAATTTTCAACACTAGAAATTAGAAAATCAAATTATCAAAATAGCCAAAAAGCAAAAATCTCACCTAGTCGTAGTCGGTCCTCGTCTCTCTCGCCGTCGCCGTCGCGGTCACGTCTCTCTCTCGCCGTCGTCGTCGGCCCGTCGCGGTCACGTCTCGCCCACAGCACAGACAGAAGTTCTCGCCGTCTCTCGTCGTTTCTCTCTCTCTCTCTCGTCGTCTCTCTCTCTCGTCGTCTCTCTCTCTCGAAGAAGCAAAAGCCCTCGTCGTCTCTCTTCTCAGTTCTCTCAAGCTGTCTGTCTCTGTCTGAATGAATAAGTGAATATGTTTTGAACTTTGAAGTGAAGTAATGAATTCACTTCAGAGTTCAGACAAATTAAGATTAATAATTTAATATATTATTAAATATTAATATTATATTTAAAAAAAATTCGATTTTTCGGTTCGGTTTGGTGAACTGAAGCATTTCGACCAAATCGAACTGAAAATCGATTTTTTCAAAAAAAAAAACCGAAAATCGAACCGAATTTTTCGATTCGATTTTCGATTGAAACCGAATTATCGATTCGGTCCGTTTTTGCACACCCCTAATACAAGCATAATATAAAAATATAGCTGTTGCATATTTATATCACGTGTATATAGCATGTTTTCATCTATACATTATCGTGGATAGAGACTTATTTATGATCCGAAGTTACGAGTTACTAACTTGGATTTCTTACAAAAATAATTAAAAGTTGATAAAAGCTAAACCGAGTTGTGTTTGGAGGAGGGAAAAAACACTTCTAAAATAAACTTTTGTCTAAAAAAATACTTATCATTTATTTTGTTATTTACCAAAAGCGTGCTTTGTTACTTTAATTTATAAAAGTGAAGTGTTTATATATTACATTTGTCTATAGATAAAATGCATGCATATATACTAATTAATCATATTTATTTACGGTATATAAATTTATACATGAATCCATAAATCATAATTAAGAAAATAATGATTTAGAAATTCTAATTTAATTATAAATAAATCATAATTTAGAATTTGAATATTTTAAAATTTTACGAGGACTAGAACTTTATCAAATTTTAAGGGTTAAATTAAAGTAACTATAGGAAATAAAATTAATAACTATTTTACAAGTTGTAGCATTTTAAAGTATAAAATATGCAGACTCTAGTTTAAATATTTTAAATATTTGTTTTAATAATTCTTGCATTTTTTTTTATAAACCATGTACATTTACCGTATGCAAATGTGATGATGTATGCAATATCCAAATATGATATACGTATGTTTTTAGCGTTAAATTATATGAATTTAAAAATTAAAGATCAAATTACTAAAAATTATATGAAACTTGCACGTGGCCTTGGGTTTTCTTCCAATGTATAGTAATATATGTATCCATAGTTTTTATATATAATTGAGTAACTAATTGATAATAATTAAAAAAATTAATTTAATTATAAATAAATCATAATTCGAATTTGAATATATTAAAATTTTACGAGGACTAGAATTTTATAAAACTTTAAGGGTTAAACTAAAGTAACTATAAGAAATAAAAATAATAAATATTTTACAAGTTGTAGCATTTTAAATAAGTAACGAAATATGCGAATAAAATTTTTAGCGTTAAATTATATGAATTTAAAAAATTAAGGATCAAATTACCAAAAATTATATGGAACTGCACGTGGTCTTGAGTTTTCTTCCAATGTGAGACCTATCTATAAACTATATATTGATCTTATTTAGAAAGTTACAATAGATATTGTTATTCTTTTTATACACACTAAAAGTACCATCTATAAAATGCTACAACAAAAAAATGCAATTTAGAGACAAATAAAAGATATCATCAGAACGAATTTAAAATTTTTTTGTTGATTTTTATATATTAAATTTGTATATAGATATTTATGAATGTGTATTTAGATAACATATTTATACAATTTATTCTCACTAATATAATATGTTTCAAATTACTGATTTGTCAAAGTGGCCACATGATAAATATTGTGCATTGATATTTGTGCTGAAGTGTGAACAACTCTTTTATCTCCCGTTTTCAGCAGGAAAATAGCAGTAATTTTTTCTGCAGAAAACAGTTGTGATTCTGCATTCACTGCAGAAAAATAGTGTTGTTTTTTTCTACAGAAAAATGCATAAACTGATGTAAATCTTGATTGTGGAAAACCTCAGTATAACAAATTTTGGTAAGTTTTCTTTTTTCAAGTTAATCATTTGTTGTTGTTGTCGGGTTGATGCTCAGTTCCCCTATTTATGTAACTATTTTAATCTTAATTATGTGACATCGAGCACTGTACACAAATTTCATAAAGAAAATATGAATTAGCTCGGTTCCCCAGTTTATGTAGCTATTTTTAATCTAATTATGTGACGTTAGGCATTGCACCTATATTCTTGTCATCCACTAATTCACTATGCAATATTCTATTACAAATTTCATAAAGATAAATGTGAATTAGCCCAACTCCTTGTTTGTAGTAATTTTAATCTTATTATGCGACGTCAGGCGTTGCACCTGATTCACTTTTCATGATCAAAAGGAACATAATCATATTTTTGTATTGTGCATTAATATTTGTGAAGTGTCAAAACAATACAAAAAAATTGCATTAACTTTTTATGCAAAAAACAACTCTGATTTTTTTGTATTTACTGCAGACAACAGTTATTTTTCTGCTGAAATTGGCTGTTTTTCTGCTTTAAATAATGAATAAAATTATGTTCTTCAGATTGATATTATAATTATTCCTCATAAGTTGTTATCTTTATTCATTAGTTTGTATATCATGTTTGGACTTTTTATGTAGATTTATAATGTTTTTAATATTCGCTATGATGGTATATATATATTAAAAATAATATAAATTGAAGTAATAATAGGAATAGTAATCAAGCATGCTTTTTACAAAAATAACAAATAATTTAAAGTTCTAGATTTTTTAGAGAATGAGATTATTTTAAAAACGTTCAAAATATAGAAATATAATTCATACTTTATCGTTAACCGTCGTTTATGAGTGGAGCGAGTTTTTCTTATATTAGTATAGATAAGTAACACAAATGGCATTTAACTTTAACAATTACAAGACTTTAATAAATAATAATAATAATAATAATATTTAAACTTTTATTATAATTACTTAAGAATAAAATAAGTTTTATTATTATTATTATAATATTATATATTATTAATTAATCTCATTATTTAGTTTCATAAATATTGTAATACACTATTACTTCTCGCTAATTAACATTTCATAACATATTAGGTACGTTTATATTATGTATAATAATTTAACTATGCTTGTCTCTAATTAACATTTCGTAACATATTAGGTACATTTATATTATGTATAAATATTTTCATTTATTGTTAAGCTTAAATGCCATTTCGCCCATATCGCCCTTTCTCCTTCTCTAAAAAACTAATGAATTCTTATTAAAATTCAAGTATTTATAATTTAGCAATTAATATTTTATACAAATATTTATGTTTTTATGATTTTTTATTTATAAAATTATTAAAATTAAATGCCATTTGTGTTGCTTAAATGAAGGTCAGCAGTCATAAATTAAATCAAAAAGTTCCTAAAATAAATATTATGTAACTTGTTTCTTTAAAATTAATTTTTAGTTTTCTTACCTTGTCGGTTAAAAAATTACACTAGCACCATAACCTTTGAGTTTCGACCATTGGATGTGATCAACTATTTATAGCCAAATTTTAAATTTTAAGAATCAATTGTCCATATTTTAAACCTTTAAAATAAATAATAAGATTAATTAATAATTTATAATATTATAAATAAATAACAATAAAACTTATTTTATTTTTAAGTAATTATTAAATATTATTATTATTATTATTATATTTATTTGAAGTCTTGCAATTGTTAAAGTTAAATGCCAGTTCGCCTATATCACCCCTTCTCCTTCTTTGAGCGACTGCGAAAAACTAAAAGTAAATGTGTATTACAACATTTGTGAAACTAAATATTTTATTTTAAGTAATTACAACAAAATTTTAAATATTGTTATTATTATTATTATTTATTTAAAGTCTTGCAATGTTAAAGTTAAATGCCATTTTGCCCATATCGCCCCGTCTCCTTCTCTGAAAAACTAATAAAATCTTATTTAAAATTCAAGTATTTATAAATTATATTAAATGAATTGTCTTAAATTATATTACTAAAATATGTATTAAATTCCACATTTTTCCTAAAATGTGAACATTATTTTCCTAAAATGTGCACTAAATTCCATAATTTTCCTAAAATGTGCACTAAGTATTTTTTATTTTTTCTAAAATGAGACCAAAACCCAACAATTTTTCTAAAAAGTGTACTAAGTCACAATATTACAAAAAAAGTTTCAGAAAATAGTTTGTAAATTACAGAAAATTACACAAAATTTGGAAAAATTACAGAAAATTTCAAAAAATTACAGAAATTTCTCTAAATTTAAGAAAATTACAGAATTTTCAAAAATATAGAAAATTACAAAATTTTCACAATTTTCAAAATCCCAAAATTACAAAATTTTCTATAATTCATGAAAATTACCAAAAAAATTCTATAATTCATGAAAATTCTCAAAAAATTATAAAAATCTAAGAAAATTACAGAAATTTTCAAAAATAAAGAAAATTACAAAATATTCACATTTTTCAATATCCCAAAATTAGAAAATTTTCAGAACTTTTTATAATTCATGAAAATTACCAAAAATTACGAAAAGAATTACAGAATAATTCTATGAATTTTCAGCTTCAGTTTAACAAAATTTCAAGAATATTTACAGAATTTTCAGAAAATTTCTTTAAGAAAATTACACACTAATCCCAACAATTTCTAGCAAATTTACACAATTAATTTACACAACATATTGCAGAAAATTAACAATAATTACACATGCAATTTATCCACTAATTTACACATGCAATTTACACACTTTAGCCTAAAAAATTGCTGAAAATAAAGAAAAGCAGAAAAAATTACAATAATATTTACATAAAAATTCAGAAATATCACAGAAATTTTCATATTTACAGAATATTTACCACAATATATTGAACCAAAAAATTACCACATGCAAATTTACAGAAATACATTCAACCAAAAAATTATCACAATTGTATTTACAGAAATACATATATACAATATTTACATATTTACAGAAATTATATACAAAAACTAACCTGGTGGTCATGGCGGTGGATAGGGTCGTCTGGTGGTGGTGGCGGTGGCGGTGGACAGAGGCATCTGCTGGTTGGAGAGAAGGAGAGGGAGATGGAGAATGATGAGTGGCCGACGGTGGAGGCAGTGGTGACGGTGGAGGAATGGGTGGGTGGGAGAGAGCGGGGGGGGGGGGGGGGGGGAGTGGGGGGGAAGATGAAGTGAGGGTAAGAGAAGAAATTTGCCCAAGTGTCCAATATATATAAAATTTTGGAACGACCATTTATAAAGCCGTTACAAAAAGAAAAAAAAACGACATCGTCGAAGGAACTGAGACCTATGCTATGACCATTCATACATCCGTTACAAATGCAGTTCCAAAATTTCCATCCTTATACGAGGCCGTTCCAATTAGAGTTACAATACATATGAACAATATTTTTTTGATTATCCGTATATGAAGCTGTTACAAAGTGTATTTCAAAACTTCTATACGATATTTTTCCCAAATTTAAACGATGTCATGTTGGTTTTCTGTTTATAAAGTCGTTCCAAAAGGAATTCCAAATAAAAAATATTTTTCAAAAAATAAATAAAAATTAATAAAAACCCGTAATGGACACGTTAACATTAAATAAAAGTATACAATATGTGGAACAACATAGTTGAAAACATAACACAATATGTCTGCATGCATTGCCAAGGAAAGGGGCATTGAAAGAGGGAGTGCCCACAACTCCTCTCCAAACCAGGTATGTTTGTGTTTAACAATCTAATTGGATTATGACTGCGGAACACAAGCGGAAATATGATAATCATGACAACGCACTGATATGGCATGCGAGGTTAGGTTATTTTCAAAGATAGGATAAGAAGGTTGGTGGACTCAAAGAGTCTAGAAATAGACGATTTGGACAACCTACCAACCTGCGAATCCTGTCTGAAGGAAAAGATGATCAAGAAACCCTTTGTTGGACGAAGCACGCTAGCCAACGGTCTATTGGATTTGATCCATATGGATGTCTGTGGCCCACTAAATACTCAGGCTAGAGGTGGGTACTCGTACTTCATAACCTTTACCGATGATCACTCACGGTATGACTATGTTTACCTGATAAGGTACAAGTCTGAAGCCTTTGGAAGGTTTAAGGAATACAGACTTGAAGTAGAGAACTAAATCGGTCGAAAGATCAAAGCCCTTCGGTCGGACCGAGGTGGAGAGTATTTCAGTGGAGAGTTTACTGATTATCTAAAAGAGAATGGAATTCTCTCTCAATGGACCCCTCTTGGAACACCACAGGTTAATGGTGTGTTTGAAAGGAGGAATGAGACCTTTTTGGACATGGTCCGATCCATGATGAGTTTTACCGAACTCCCCTTATCCTTCTGGGGATACACTCTTGAGACGGCGGCTAAAGTTTTGAACTTGGCTCCATCTAAGAAGATATCCCAGACGCCATATGAGATATGGCATGGCAAGCCTGCCTCCTACAAATACTTGAAAGTGTGGGGTTGCCCCGCATATGTCAAGAGATTAGTGGGAGATAAACTGGACTCGAGGTCTAGTTTATGCAGGTTCATCGGCTATCCGAAAGAAACTGTGGGGTATTATTTATATGATCCCTCCGAGCAAAAGATTTTTGTCTCGCGAAACGCAGTATTCTTGGAAAAGGGGTTTTCCATCGGATAGTCAACGCGATGAGATACTCCTTGAGGAATCAAGTGAGGTGCCCCATGAGGCGGCAGTGACATCTGAGCCGGTAGTTCCCACTGATCATGTTCCAGTCCTCCGTAGATTAGCCAGAGTATCCCATGCACCTGATAGGTATAGATTTCTAGGCTTGATCAGTCAGTTGGATAATGATCTAAAGACGTATGGAGAAGCGATGTCGGACATCTATTCGGATAAGTGGCTTGAGGCCATGAGATCCGAGATGGACTCGATGGGTACAAACCAGGTTTGGACCCTAGTGGACCCACCCAAAGGGGTAAAACCCGTAGGGTGTAAATGGGTTTACAAACGTAAGCTTGGAGCTGACGGGGAGGTTACAACCTTCAAAGCCAGGCTTGTGGCGAAGGGTTACACTCAGCGACCCGGGGTCGACTTTGAGGAAACCCACTCGCCTGTAGCAATGGCTAAGTCCATTCGGATACTACTTGCCATAGCAGCATGGTATGACTATGAAATATGACAGATAGATGTGAAAACCGCCTTCCTCTACGGTTTCATGGAGGAAGAGATCTATATGGATCAGCCGGAAGGTTTCACATCTGTTGGAGAAGAGCAGAAGGTCTGCCATCTCCAAAAGTCCATCTATGGCCTCAAACAAGCTTCTCGAAGCTGGAACATACATTTTGATGAAGTCATACGGGGATATGATTTCATCAAGAACGAGTCCGATCCTTGTGTATACAAGAAGATCAGTGGGAGCTCAGTTGCGTTTCTAGTGCTTTACGTGGACGACATCTTGCTCATTGGGAATGATGCTAAGATGTTGAGTACCATTAAAGCTTGGTTGTCAACGCAATTCTCCATGAAGGATATGGGTGAGGCATCCTACATCTTTGGCATCAAGATCTACAGGGATAGATCTAGAAGGATGTTAGGAATGGCCCAGTCCACGTATATTGATAAAGTCTTGAAGAAATTCAAGATGGAGAACTCAAAACGAGGATTCCTTCCTATGAGGCATGGAATTACGTTATCCAAGAAGCCGTCTCCTAAGACTGATGAGGAGCTTAAACGGATGTTAGACATCCCCTATGCTTTAGCTGTAGGCAGCATTCAGTATGCTGTCCAGTGCACTAGACCTGATGTGGCTTTCGCTTTGAGCGTAACTAGTTGATATCAGTCGTGTGCCGGGGAGGCACACTGGAGTGCGGTCAAGACCATCCTGAAGTACCTGAAAAGTACTAAGGACATGTTCTTGATCTACGACGGTGGAGAGTTGATACTGGAAGGCTATAGCGACGCTAGCTTCCAGTCGGATGACGATGATGCCAAGTCTCAGTTTGGTTTTGTATTTAGACTAAATGGTGGGATGGTCACTTGGAAGGGTTCCAAGTAGGCTACCACGGTGGACTCCACCATAGAGTTTTGAATACATAACAGCTTTGGAAGCTGCTAAGGAGATGGTTTGGTTGATGAGCTACATCCAAGGGTTGAGTGTAGTACCTAGCACTGCTAAGCCTGCAGTTATCTTCTACGATAACAGCGGGGCGATAGCGCTAGCAAAGGAACCGAGATCTCATCACGATCCAAGAATATTCTTAGACGCTACCATCTGCTCAGAAAGATGGTTAGCAGGGGTGACGTTCGGTTGGACCGAGTCAGCTCCGCAGAAAACATAGCAGATCCACTTGCTAAGCCCATGTCGCAAGTTGCCCATATTCACCATCTGGATAAGAGGTTCGAGGTCAATGGGTGATTGGCTTTAGGTCAAGTAGGAGATTGTTAGAATATGTGATAAGAAACCCAATAGGTTTGGCGTTTTGTAACCTATTTGACAACTTGATGTAATGTAATATTATGTGATGAATAAAATGAGTATTCGTCACCAATGGTACATACTTTGTTGCGCTCATTTTACATATGTTAAAACAGTGTTTTACTTATATCGCAACAAAGCCCACAGACCATAGTTAACACCTCATACAGTTGGGCCACACATTGGATGATGGTCATGAAACCAACTAAGTAAGAGTTTGGTCTGAAACGTTCCAAGTCGAGGACCTCGAGACAGGGCATCGAGAGTTCTATTGAGACTTGCATCAAGAGTCGTGTTGATTGGATGGGTGCCGTGGTTCATCGGCGACAGGCGTGGGACGCCTACACGATCTTGATGGGTTGGTCGACTGGGGTCGAGCCGACTGGACTGACTTGCGGGGATCATCATATGGAAGCCTTTGAGGCTTGATCGGTATGATTGGATTTCCCCGGTTCCGATAGTACTGGAGTAGTCCTCAGACTTGAGGAACCATGGCAGTCGCGTGCACAGGATGGGTGTATCTTGGATCTGGCGAGAGGTGATCATTATAAGCTTTGTCCAGTGCAGTCAGAATGTGTAGCGAGGACGGTGGATTCCAAGAAGAGGATCCGTTCCCTGTCAGTATGTGACAGAGGTATCTCGCGGAGACACATTCATGCTGTTTAAAGCTGTGGCCACAGTGGTTGGTCGAACATGGAATGCTTTCCTGTGTCGATGCAATGAAGCATGCGTAGTCTCGAGTATTAAGCATAGATGCCTAGTCAAGGATGGGAACCGACGCCCAATTCCATGACCGACTAAGGCCGGGAGATGGCAGACGGAAGGATCGTACCCGTATAGAATCGGCGCCTAAATGTTCACGCCAACATTCACTTAGTCTCTAGTGCCATGGACCGTTGCTAGACGGCCACCTATGGTAACGGGCCCTTGTGGGACACGGGCCCAAGTCTAGCTGAGGGTAAACCTAAAGGGTCATACATAAATCACCGAGAAGGTTGAGAGATTGACTTATAATCAATCTCGAAGGATAAATAAGTAATTGGATTACTTAAGGGATACTCTATTGGATGGACGGGCCGATATTGTATCGGGCCCTCGTTTAATCGGTAAATAAGATTTATCGATTAAATATGGAAAGTCGAGATGTTGGATCTTTTGATTAGATTAAAAGACGAACGGGAATAATTTAGGTGGACATTGAATTGGATTTAATTTTGGGTTCGTCGTAATTGGATTGCGATAAAACCCGGCCCATTAAATTTTGACCCGAGAGGAGAATTAATTCCTATTTTGGAATAGGAAGAAGTTGGACTTCTTCCCATATTGAGCATGGCCAAAAATTCTCCATTGGAGGAAGTAAAATTCAGTCATGTTGCATGCAAGGTGGCGGTTGACTTGTCTCTTTTGGTAAGAGACAAATCAATTCCAATCAAGCCCTTCCCTTTTGGTATGATTTGATCATACCTTAAAAGTTGATAGGCTTGATTGAAGAATTAATGGTGATTGATTGGAATGTATCTAGACATCCTTGGATGAACCTAGACACATTCTACATTCCAATAATCACATTAATTATATATATGAGTATATACAACACCTTGTGTAAGAAAATCATAATTCATCTTTTCGTGGAAAAGAAGAAGGAATTTTCAGCCCCTCTCCTCTCTCTCATTCTCGGCCTCTCTCTCCCTCTCCCACTTGTGTTCTTCATTTTATCTTGGATCAAAAAAGGAAGAACAAAGTAGGTTTTAGATAACACTAATTCATAGTGTTTATTCTCTTAAACCGATTCCTTATAAACCCATTTTCTTCTAGCAACGAGAACGTGTGTTTTACTTCTGGTGTGGTGTGGATCACCTTTGGAGAATCTATACGTTTGGATTTTGTGAACATTCTGGAGAAGGAACAAAGCAAGTAGCCGCGCACACATGAAGTCTACAAAAGTAACGGTTTATTACACTTTCGCATATTTATATTTCATCTATGCCCTATGTATTATATATGCTTCTATGTTAATACATCCTACATCGAACGCCCGCTTGAGCACCCAAGGGTAAACCCCTTGGATTATGTTTATTTAATTATTTTAAATTTACGTACTTTTATGCTTTCTCGCTTCCGCTCGCGCTCCCGGATGGATCTGCTTGTCCTTCAGGGGGGGGGGGGGGGGTTTGGCGTGGACCCCTACCGATTTATTATCTCAATCGAGAAAGGAAAGAATGTCCTGCACAATCTATAAGGCAATAAACAAGGAGTACTTACTCCCTTTACAGAACCTAACTAATCCTATGAAAAATAGAATCCTAGCATCCCTTATGTCGAAAGCAAGGGAAAAGGACGTTT
This sequence comes from Sesamum alatum, assembly GCA_034509735.1. NCBI lineage: Eukaryota > Viridiplantae > Streptophyta > Magnoliopsida > Lamiales > Pedaliaceae > Sesamum > Sesamum alatum. The sequence goes on from JACGWO010000003.1 coordinate 17,079,124, forward strand.
GTCTTTAAGAGGCAAGCGAGGTGCCATTGTGCGTCGTAGATGATTTTCACATTCCTCCGTTCACAGGCCTAGTTGGCTAAGTAGTCGGCGGCCGAATTTGCTTCTTTGTAGATGTGTGAGAAGTTAATGCAAAGCACCTTCCTCAGTTTCCGCGGAAGGGTGAGGAGCCCCTGCAAAGACCAATGTCCCTCCTCCTTCTTGATGATGCTCAATACTGCCGTAGCGTCAATTTCGACCCATAGATTATGTAGCTGGTGTGCCACGGCCAGTTCCAAGCCCCTAACAACTTTAAAGAGTTCAACAAAAGTATTGGTTTTCACGTTCAAGAACTCATGGAATGCGATCACCAACCCCCCGCTTGCATCTCTAATCACGCGTCCGGCGCCCGCAATGCCCGGATTGCCTTTGGATGCCCCGTCGTAATTCAACTTCAACCATCCCTCAACCGGGGGAATCCAAGGAATGAGCTTAGGGAGAAGTGGCTGCGGCCTGAAGAAAAAGAACCCCATTGCTCTTGCCGCCGTGAGGTCTCCTTTCCAGTGCTCACGCTGCAAAAGGCCAATGTGATATAGACGGCCCAAGAACATGTTAACTTGACGAATCAGGCGGTACGGCGAGAAGCTAGCATCTTGATGCTTGACTTCATTCCTGCTCTTCCACGTTAACCACATGATTGAGACTGGAATGAGGATAATAACGTGCCTCCTTTTCACAAATGGAGATGAACAGATCCAGGCCTGCAACATCAGCGATACATGTTCTGTCTGCGGGAGCTGGACTTGTAGCCTTTCAGCGAAATATTTCCACACCTCATGCACCCTCTGGTTATTCAGAAACAGGTGGAGAATGGTCTCCAAATTTCCCTCAGCCCCGCAGCATACACACTTGGATGGGAGAGGCAATCCCTTTGCCCGTAGCCTCTCATCGACTGGCAAAAAAGCCGTGCAGCAACCTCCAACAAAAAACCGATGCGGCGGGAGGTATGGTACAGTGCCAAACATACTCTAGTAGTTGTCGCTTAACTGCCCGCGCCCGACGATCGGCTCAAGCTGCCTTGATGGTGGAAAGGCCAGATTGGCTTCCTTTCCACCACGGTTGGTCCCTCGTGCCCTCGTCAAAAGGCACATCCAAGATCCGATTAAATATGGGCATAGGAACCAGCTGTTCCAGTTTCGTGCGGTCCTAGCTCCCTTCCGTCCAGAAATCTGCCACTTTCTCATGCTCCGACGTAGGTTGCTGAATCAAGTCTACTCTGGCCCCCTCACCTACCCAATTATCATGCCAAAAACACAAATTCCCTTCACAAATCGCCCACACAATAGATGGCTCCATGGTCGGTTGAATTCATTTCATGCGACGCCATTGCAGCGAACCTGTTGAGAAAATACGGGTGGAGGCGGACAAGAGCGCTTACAATACTTTCGTGTCATAAAAACAGCCCACAAGGAGGAACTCGTCCTTTAGTGCCACCATAACTTTTGCGAGAAAGCGTCCACCATGTCCGCTAGCCGTCTCACACCAAGCCCACCCTCAACAACCGGAAAACACATACGTTCCCAAGAAGCCCAATGTATGCGTTTACTAGCCCTTGTAGAGCTCCAGAAACTTGTTGAGCATCCTCTCCACCCGTACTAAAACATCGTTTGGTGGTTTCAGCACATACAACAAATGGATTGGCATAGCAAGCAGTACTGACTTAATAAGTTGTAGCCGCCCAACGTACGGTAACATCTTTTTTTCCCAACCCCCTATCTTCCCTGCCATGGAGTCGAGCAAGGACTATAAGAGTTCCCGTTTTCTACGGCCGACATATAAGGGAGCCCCCAAGTATGTGGTCGGGAAGGTCTTTAGCGTGAAACCCGTGACACGTTTGATTCTATTTTTTACCAAATCAGCGTGTGAGGTGCCACCAAAAAAGCGCTTTTCGCTCTATTGATTTTCTGCCCCGAGATCGCTTCAAATGTATCAAGGCAACTCATTATCTTGTGCAGCGTCCCTTCTCGGGAGTTAGTGAAAATGAGCAGGTTGTCGGCATAGGAGACATGCGAGACCCCTTCACTACCCGTGTAAGCTAGCGTCCTGTCAGCCTCGAACAAGTGATTAAGGCCCCTAGACAAATATTCCGACGCTAGAACAAATAAAGTGGGCGATAGAGGATCACCTTGGCGTAATCCCCTTGTGGATTTTGAAGAAATCATTGAGCCCACCGTTGATGATAACGGAAAACCAGCAATTGCGGACGCAATTCCGAATGAGGAGCAGCCAAAGTGGCGGAAATTCGAGCTTAGCGAGGACCCCCTCCAAGAAACCCCAGTCGACGCGATCATATGGTTTTTCCATGTCCAGTTTGAGGGCCAAGTTCCAGTTCTTGTGATTCGCCGTGATTGAGTGCATAAGCTCCTAGGCAAGTAGAATATTGTCCCCAATCTGCCGTGAGGGCACGAATCCGCTCTGATTCGGCGTAATTATCGTTCGAAGAATACCCTTCAGTCGCTCCCCTAGCAGCTTGGACAATATTTTGTTCGTGGTATTGCACAAACTGGTCGGGCTATATTCTGCCCACTACGAAGGATTCTTGACTTTCAGAATAAGCACCAAAGAGGTCGCCGTGAAACTTACTGGCAGCGCCGTCCCACTGAAGAAATTGAGCATGGCATCGAGCACATCATCCTTTACCACTGTCCAGCATTTCTGAAAAAAATAAACATTGAATCCGTTCGGTCTATCCGCACTCTCCGGCGCCATTGCAGCAACCACCGCTTCCACCTCTTCCATGGTTGGAATTTTACACAGATGCTCTGTATGTTCCGCTGTGATCAGCCTAGGGATGTGAATCAGCTCCTATCTGCCGACGGGAGCGGGTCCGACGTCAAAAGGGATCGGATAAATGAAACTGCAGAGGTCGTGATCTCTTCCCGGGCTGTTATCAGGCGGCCATCATGGTTGATCGAGGAAATCTGTTAGAATAGTTGACCATGAAGCCAATGTTATTAGGCGAATTGTAACCTATGTCTGAACAATTTCAAAGTTTTAATAAACTTTGATGAATAAGAAAGTGAAATTCATCTGGCTCATACTTTGTCTGTGTTCACTTTAACTGCTTTATAACTGTTCACTACACAAACAAAGCCCACAGACTAAGATTACATTTCGGGGACTGGGGCTACGCTTGGAGGTAGGTTCATGAAATCAGTTCCGCCGAATCAGTCTGAAAATCTCCAAGTCAAGGAATCTCGAAAATGGGTACCGAGAATCCACTTGAGACTTGCACTAAGCATTTGCTGTCGTGTTTCATCGACGGGTGACGAGGGTCGTCTAAGCAGTGTTAGTAGGTCAGCTTGCTGGGGAGCGGTTGACTGAGGTGACTCGTGGGAACCGTCTTATAGAGGACCTTGAGTAGGGTCGGCTAGGTATGACGAGAGTTCCCGGTTCCAACGGTATAAGTCAATCCTTTGACTTGAGGAATTGCTGAGTTTACCTGTACATCGTGACTGTATCTTAGGTATGGTGAGAGATGGCCAAAATACAGTTGAGTAGTCATAAGCCATATCTAGTGCAGCCACGGTGTGCAACGTGACAATAGTTTCCAAGAAATGATCTGTCTCCTGTCAAGAGCGTTGACAGTAGCGTCTCACTATACTCTGTGTCTTGTCCCTAAAATTTGTGGCCACAGTGACTGAACAGAAGGGAAGGATTCCCTGCGCCGTTTGGTATAGGACAGACCGACACTTAGGTCCAAGATGGGTACCTGCGTATCCGTGCCCTAGACCCTAAGTGGTGAGACCGTTGACGGAAGGATAGATGTACTGTAGAGCCTAAATGTTCATCCCCATGCATATTCACCTAGTCTCTAGTGCCATGGATCGTTGCTAGACGGCCACCCATGGTGACGGGCGGATTGTAGAAATCCGACCAAGTCTAGCTGAAGGTGAACCTAAAGAGTCACACACAATCCGCACACATAACGTATTTAATTTGGAATTAAATATTTGGAGAGAAGTGGAACGATTAAATTAGATTTAATCGGGTCTTTCTTATCTTGGGAAATTAATTCCTTTTATTGGATTAAAGGAATTTATCTAATAAATTAGATTTATTGGAAATTAATTTATGGGCTTAAAATAAATATTAATATTTATTTATTGCCCTTTGGATTATTTAATTAGATTTAAATACTCCATAAATTAATGAATGGTTGAGATTGGTGAGGGAAATCAATGGCTATGATTGGTTTGACCAAGAAGCTAGAAATTCACTAGGATTTGACCAGGTCAAATCTTATTCCAAGTGGAGTCTTCCAAAGAGTTGGAATTAGAAGAGGAATGGGATTCCTCCTCTACAAATATTCCTAACTCTTCACTTTGGAAGAGATGATGAAACTCTAAAACACACACATACACACACCACCGCCGGCCTCTCCCTCTCTCTCGGTCATTCCCTCTCCTCTTTCCCTATATACTCTCTTGTGTTCTTTTGTGTTATACAATGGAACAAAATGAGGGTTGATCTCGTTAATTAACTAGCGTTTGATCAATCCGTCCTCTCCAAAATATTATGTACACTTATTCTTTTGCTAGCACGAGGATCAAGATACGTGGGTGGATTGCGTGTACGAATTAGAGGGTCTCAAACTCGAGATCTTGGAGCAAAATGGGGAACAACGCGAGTAGCGGTTTGAAGTCGAAAACGACAACCGGGTAGGTTTCCTGTTTAATGTTTTCGCCTCTCTTTTAATCCCTATGGCCTCCATGAATTGTTTGTATGATTTTTATTCATGAGATACACCGAATGCCCGGGAGATTCAAGAAAACACCCCTTGAACGTCTTTATTTTAATCTTGTTTATGGCATGTTTAAATTCTTGCAATTTTAATTATACCGCGCTTCCGCATTCGTGCTACTCCCGGGCCGATCCACACGCCTTTGCTAGGCTTTCAAAATCAGCATTCTTGCCCTTTTCTTTTTGACCAATGAGTGAAAGAATTTCGTGTTTCGGTCTCCTTCGCTTAACCACTTACATGCCACTTTCTGCCGCCAAAAATCCTCTTCCACTGAAATGGCTTGCTACATTAATACCGTGAGCCTATTCATCTCCAACAGATTATCGTCCGTTGGAGCAGCATCATATCTATGTTCAGCACGCCTCACCTCCTTCTCGGCTGCCTGTAAATTCTCAAAGATGTCGCCGAACACCTCCTTGTTCCATGTTTTCAGTTTTTGTTTAAGCCGTTTCAGCTTGGAGGCGAGGCACGCCATTCCTCTCCTCACCGCTGGCTCACTCCAAGATGTGGCAACCAACTCCAGAAACACCGGGTGCTGGCACCACTTATTCTAAAAACGGAAGGACGAAGGGCCGCCTAGTCCTGGGGGTCGAACTTGAATAAATAAAGGACAATGGTCCGATGTGGCCCGAGGTAAGTGTTGCACCGTGGTATTAGGTAGAGCATCCAGCCACTCGCCAGAGAACAAAACTCGGTCTAACCTCTCCCATATCCTATGATCGATCCATATGAATTTGGTGCCCGCGAAGCCCACATCAAGGAGCCCACAATCAAAAATCACCTCGCTAAACTCCTCAATGGAGTGATTCGCTGGAAATAATCCATCCGACCGCTCTGTTACGGATGCGATAGTGTTAAAGTCACCTCCAATGAACCTCGGGGCGCTATGTTCGCTGATCACTCACATGAAATCCCAAATACTATGTCTGGCTCGCTTATCACATTTTCCGTAAACCAAGGTGCAGTAAATTGACTCGGGCCGAAATGTCACTTCTAGCTTAAGGTGCAACAGCTGATCCCTATCACACTATCATGCAACACTTCACAACCTATGGAGTCATCTAGCAAGCACCAAATCCGATTATTGCAATTCCGTATAACTGTAGCAAAGCCAAGTCGACGACAAATGAACTGGTTTTCCCACCTCTGTCTTGGATCAATAATACCCATCACATTTAACTTTTTAGCTTTCCTCATATTGCGTACTATTTCTGTTTGTTTCCTACTCCTCGGGCATTCCAAATGACCGCGTTCATCATCAAAATTGGTCTGATAGTGAGTTGACACGGGCATTACTCCGTGTGACAATGCGCTCCTGCCTCCCCCCCGAATTACCTCTCCGATGCCGCCCTCGGATTTTAGCCTCCAGGAAAGCGTCACCATCCGCCAAAGTATCCAGGGATGGCTCCATTTCCTGATGCCCCAAAGATGTAAGATGCTCCCGCACGACATCAGCCGGTCTGCTTTGCGCGCTGTCTGTGTTCGGCACAAACACGCAGATTGTTTTAATGGGATTAGTGTCAGCCTCCTCTAACTCCATCGGGTCCCCTCTCTCAGGCGGTGAGGCTGCCGCTTCTCGCCCCTCAGGATCCTCATTCGTCTCCAATCCCAACATGGCGTCCCAGTCTTGATTGTTGGCCTGATTAGCCGGTAGAGTGTGCGGCTGACCAGTTCTCATCTTAGCGGACGTCTCGGCTGCACCAGTGTGCGATCCACCGTCACCAAAGTTCATTGGTTGTTGCATTGCTCCGTCCGGGGTAGGCTGTTTAGCCATTCCTCCCACAGTATCATTTGTCCGTTTCTTATTTAGCAACACCCTCAGGTCTTGCTGTTTCGTCGGGGGATTAGTTGCTTGATATTCCTTTCCTTCACGACATTCCTCGATCGCATGGCCAAGGTGTCGACACCGTGTACAATATTTGGGGCATTTTTCATAGAGCACTGACTGGGGAACGTATGACCCCTCAGTTCCAATCCACACGGCAGATGGTCGCTCTTTCATCAGATCCACTTCCACAAACCCTCGCGACACTAGGCCGAATCCCATCTGACATATGCATATGGATGATGTTTTATAAGATATATTATTTCTTATGCCTCTGCTTTTGTGTGGATGGATGAGTTTGTTGTATGGTTATGATGCATTCTAGATTGGCAAAGTGATTTAAGCATAAGAACTTAAGCTTGCTGCATATATATAATGCATGCAGTTAAATTTCACTGCTAGACTTTTCTATAGGATGGACTTGTAAATCACTCGGTCTTTGAGTTCTTTTTATTAGATTCATTGAGTTCTCTTTCTTTATAAACAGGGAAAGAAAGTGAAATTTCTGAAAATATACATCTTATTTACTTTTGTTACTTAATTGAGTACTATATAATGTAATGATACTTGGACCATGATGGAAAAATGGTTTTTTGCCTGAAGTCCGAAGTGATGAAAATTTCAAAAGAGTTGTCTCTTGTTATCTTTTCATATGCTGTTGTATGGTTACTACTTACTTACACTGTATGCTCCTATTTACATTCTTCCTTATAAATTTAGTGACTAGTTAAACTAGCTCTACTTGTTGTTGGTGGACTTATTGCATGTAGAAAAATTCTTTAATATGCATGTATACTAGAAGAGGCCATATTTCTCTTTGAAGTTAATATTGATCGTCTACTAGAAAGGACTATGTAAGTTGAGCAATTTAGTGTTACTGGCTAATTGTTGTTAATGGACAGAACTTGTTGTCATTTGTCATATAATAATGGATAAATTTTCAAGGTTCAATGTTCATTGTTGAGTTTAAAGATGGAATGTTTGAGCCCTTTAGTTGGTAGTATAAGCATTTCGTTTTTGGGCTATCTCTTGTTGTGAGATGCCATTTTCTATGCAACAGTGAAATTTGGGTTGAGATGTTGATCTTGTAGTGAGTTCTATGTTTATCCACAGTCAATTCTATGGTTCTGTGTTACATGCGTTACTAGTTGTTGCTTGTGGGTGATCGCTTTTTTGGTCCTGTATTTTAGGAATTTTTTTGATTTGGTTCAATTTGTTGCATTTGTCTCACATTTACTCCCATTTGTTCAACTTTTTTCTTAAATTTGGTCTCCAACAACATTTTCCGTCAAATTGTTAAAGGAGTCGTCAAGTCTGTTAGTGGGGCAAGACTCTGCCACTGTTGACGATTCCATTAACAATTTGACGAAAAATGCTATTTGGGACCAAATTTAAGAAAAAACTCTAGATAGAATTAGCTTGATGAGATATGTGAGGAAATACTAGGCATAGAGTTCTTTATCTTTTGCATTGCTAGCTTGATTTTATTTTATGCTATTTTCTTACTTACAAGTCATAAGTGCTAGTTTTATGAATTATTGCATCTATATATCATATTTGTCTAGCTCACAACTAACTAGAGAGCGGCTAAAGCGGGGTTTCTCTTGATTGAAGTTGCTGGAAATTTTAAAATTGCAAAAGGGTAAGTGTTTGATAGAGTTAAACTAGAATTCAAAACAATGTACACATTATTTCAAATTTGATTGATGCTTTGATTCTCCAACTTGACTACATATGCTTGACTGGTGCATTGATTCTCCAATTTAACTGATTGATACATCTTTTGAATGTTTTACTATATAAGTATGAATATCAAAATTGCTTCTCTATTCCACAGACTAGTATAATAGGCTTAGTGTGTTGGACGGAGGTGGCAAAAGTGTTGGCAGTAGTGTTTTGCCTCTGTCATGCTGAATAGAAACACAAATGTTGCTATGTTCGGCGATAATGTTGCCTCTTTCAGCATGACGAAGAAACAACATATTAAGAATATTGCTGCAGAAATTATGTTTTTCTGAAGGAGAAAAATAGAATTTCTACAGTAGAAAAATTGAATGTCTACAGATATTCTGCACAAATTTTATGTTGCAGAATAAAAATTTCTGCAGTAGAAATTTCTACAGAATAGTAGAAGTTTTTGCAATTTTTTGTTCTGCAGTATTCTGCAGTAGGGATGGGGTCAACAGGATGTTTGCCCTTTGGGTGCCCCGTGGAGGCTGAGCTAGCAGGGGCGGATTGAGGACTCTTAGGATGAATTCGCCGGGTAAAGGAGCCGGCACTAGGAGTCGCCTCCGCCTTATCTTGCAGCAGTTTATGAAACATTCTCCCTACACACAGCAGGTTAAACAAGCAAATACATCAATTTTTTTTTCTAATCTCTCCCTTGCAGCAAGGAAATAGTAAAGCAAGCTGCAAGAGGGTATACCGGCAGCAGGATCCATGCTCGCCGCCTTAGGGCTCAGGCTAAACTGATGAAGAATGGCAGGACATACTATCTTGTGGGGATCAAAAGGAGAGGCATTCAAACGCTCTAGTAGGGCCTGAAAAGCAGCAGGTCAATTGCTGGCAGAGTATTTCAATTGCTTAGGGGGATTCACAATCCACACCTGAGGAAATCACCAGGGCTTGGGGGAAGAAATAAAAAAGTAGTCACGTTTTCACTCCTTCACTGAGGTCTCGGTAGAGAGAAATCGAGCTTCCCCTCGGAGGTGAAGTAGAGCAAGCCCAAACCTGCTCTTTTAAGCATGAAGAAGGAGTAAAATTGGACAACAGAAGGGGTCTTTCCTAAATGTCTCACCAGAATGCAAAAGCCGGACAACAGGCTGAAGGACTTGGGGACAAGCTGATTCAAAAGATATTGAACAAAGTGGTTACCTCACAGAAAAAGGGGGAAATAGGAAAACGGTGACCTGCTTCTAGTTGAGCAAGGTAAAAGAACAAAAAACCAGAAGAGAGGAAGTTTGGGCGAGCAACGGGAGTAGGGACCTGGATCACGTGATCACCAAGTGCCCCATACTTGCTCCCAGTACCCACCAGATCCTCCTTAGTAAGCCTAGACCTATATATGCGGAAAGCATCAGCCCCAGTCACAACCAGGAGATCCTAGTCCTCTTCCTATCTCCGCCTCTTTACTGTTTCCCTACTCCTCGCTCTCACCCCCAATAATAATAATAATAATAATAATAATAATAATAATAATAATAATGATAATAATAATGATAATGATAATAATAATAATAATAATAATAATAATAATAATAATAATAATAATAATGATAATAATAATAATAATGATAATAATAATAATAATAATGATAATGATAATAATAATAATAATAATAATAATAATAATAATAATAATAATAATGATAATAATAATAATAATAATAATAATAATAATAATAATAATAATAATAATGATAATAATAATAATAATAATAATAATGATAATAATGATAATAATAATAATAATGATAATAATAATAATAATAATAATAATAATAATAATAATAATAATAATAATAATAATGATAATAATAATAATAATAATAATAATAATAATAATAATAATAATAATAATAATGATAATAATAATAATAATGATAATAATAATAATAATAATAATAATAATAATAATGATAATAATAATAATAATAATAATAATAATGATAATAATAATAATAATAATAATAATAATAATAATAATAATAATGATAATAATAATAATAATAATAATAATAATAATGATAATAATGATAATAATAATAATAATGATAATAATAATAATAATAATAATAAATAATAATAATAATAATAATAATAATAATAATAATAATAATATAATAATAATAATAATAATAATAATAATAATAATAATAATAATAATAATAATATAATAATAATAATAATAATAATAATAATAATGATAATAATAATAATAATGATAATAATGATAATAATGATAATAATAATAATAATGATAATAATAATAATAATAATAATAATAATAATAATAATAATAATAATAATAATAATAATAATAATAATAATAATAATAATAATAATAATAATAATAATAATAATAATAATAATAATAATAATAATAATAATAATAATAATAATGATGATGATAATACTAATAATAATAATAATAATAATAATAATAATAATGATGATAATAATAATAATAATAATGATGATAATAATGATAATAATAATGATGATAATAATGATAATGATAATGATAATAATAATAATGATAATGATAATAATAATAATGATAATGATAATAATAATAATAATAATAATAATAATAATAATAATAATAATAATAATAATAATAATAATAATAAACCTTAATCAACAATTTTAGTATGTTTTAATATTTTTTTAATATGTCACATATAAATTCTATGTTATATTTTAGTATTTATTTGTAATCTCTTATACTTTTTTAAATTGACAAGTCCTAACAATTAATTTATATATATATAAATATTCTATACTATTATAATTTATAATAATATAATTTTGTGAAAAAATTATACCAATAATTAAAAAATATACCAAAAATTATACCAATATTTACGAGCTCGAGCTCGAGGAGCTTGAAGTCAGCTGGAGCTGAATTTAACTCGAGCTTGAGCTCGTCCAATCGAGCTCCAGTTTGAGCTCATTAGGTAAGATTCGAGCTAGAGCTCGAGCCATACAATTCAAAATCGAGCTCGCCAAAAATGGTCGAGCTCGACTCATTGCCACCCCTATCGACATGTCTGCCAGAAAATAGAGGAGTAAGCAAGGAGGCCGTACCTAGACTCAAGCAGGAGGGAAGCAAGGATGATTGGAAAATCCCTAAAATCAAGTAAACCTCCAAAAATTAGGATATCCTCAGCAAAGTTTTCACAGATGAAGACAAAAAATTTTGCAGAAAAAAAGGGGAAGAAAACTTACTCTAGAAGCACGAAGATGGTGATTGACCTCCCTAGGAGGAGCCTTTTTATACCCTGGCAGTTGAAGAGTCCCATCCGCGCTGGGCTCGGTGTCGATTTTCTTGCTTGGTGTTGATGCCCTAATCACGGAGCGCATGCACGAACACGCGTAGATAAGTCTCGCTCTCTTTCCTACTTTATTGGAATGATGGCTCTGTCTCTTTCTCTGCAAAATCCGCGTGGTATCACGCATCTCAGCTTAACGAGGAGGAAGAAACACAACCGGACTTTTTCCTGCTTAGGTAAAGTTAGACCCTTGCTCTTCTTTGCAAGATTTCTTCCTGCTCAGCCCAGCAGGGTCTTCCCTCCTGATAAGCCCAAGTAGAAAGCTCTTGTGCTAGCGATCAACAGGTCTATTTAATTCTAGTCCACCATTCCGACAACAAGTCTCGCACTACTAGAGTAGGGGGAAGTGATGATGCCCCCTAAATCCTATCTGGTAAGCCCAAGAGCCCAGAGTGGACCTACGAGCAGAACAACCCAGCAGGCCAAGCACATGTGGCCCAAAACAGTAAGGTTCTTGTACATAAGTCCGGTTTTTGTTCACTGACTTGGCAGGCCCACGGAAAAGCCTCGTACAACAAGCCTAGTTATCGAACAACAGGGATTCCATATCATACAGGTGGTCAACTGTGGAGCCACATCATACTAAAAAACCTCATCCAAATTCCCATAAAATCGACCACAATCCGGATGTTTCTTAGCAGGTAACCACTTTTTCGGAAAATATGGTAGACATGACAAGATTGACTCAAATAACCATATCTTCTTCAATTCTACTCTACTTCTGGCATGGTTTATTGGGTTGAAAAGTTGATTTTCCAAAGATTCCAATGACATATGGATCTCAACTTAATTCCCCAGAAATCGGACGTACGGACCAGTATAAAATGACTAACATGCATAATCATTTTACCAAGTAACTTTTACCTCACTCCACTCACACACATTTTTCTCTCTATTCTCCAGGTATCTTCAGCACACTTTTGCACATTTCAACACTCCACAACACCATTTTACCATTATTCTCACTTGTTTCAAGTTTTTCCATTTATTTTATCAGTAGAATATTACTGACTTAACTATTGGAGTGCTAACCTCTCTCGGTAGGTTAGTATCTTAGGATTTTCTTGAAAGTCTCTCGACATTTTGTGGTGCTGTTGGACTTCTATATGCATCAATATTATTTTTTTCATGATGTTGGAAAGTTATTTTTCGCTACAGTTTTCTTATGTTTTCTTTATAAAATTTTAATATTTATTTCTCTTTTGGTGTTAGTTTTTCATATTTCTATGTTGCTAGATTTTGTTTTTCTAGGTGGAAGGAACTTATTTGGTGTTAATGGCTAAATATTTCTTTTAACGCTCAATTTGCATGATTCCATTTGATCAACCATTTAGTTTTTGTTTCTGTTAAATATTTATCCCTTTGTACCTTTTTATGCACCAATTTCTTATATATTATAGTTTCATCCATTAAAATTTTATTTTATAGTTTAGTTTTATTGTTCTTTTTCATATTTTTTATTTGTCTATTAATGATGTTACGAGATGGAAAGAATCACCATATTTTAATTTGTATTTAATTGATTTCTCCAACTATTTATATATGTTTTTATTTAATCTATGATCATATATTTTGCAAATCTTTACATTTACATGTAAATATATGTATTTTTATATGTGTGTGTGTGTTACGGCTCTTTTGAAAAAAAAGTTCATACATGGTTGCTTGAATTTTATTTTTCTATTTTGCATATTTTAATTTAATGGAGATATTTGTAGACATGTAATAGATTAATAATAAACACAGAAGTTAATTCAATTCCTTAATATATCTTAAGTACTATTTTTATCTTTCATTTTGTGATTTTACGTAAATGCTTAAAAGATGCATAATATTTTCTTTTGCTTTCGATTTATTTGTACTCATTTATATATGTGTTTGTTTTTTGCACTTAAACCATATGATAATTAGACAATTTTGTTCAATTAGTATGTGTATACATATATCTTTATCGTTAGGAATTAATACAATCAATAGGGAAAATTATTTTTTTAGTCCGCTAAGTATGTCTAATATTAATTTTAGTCTGATAATTATGCTCATTTTTTTCTAAGTCCATTAACTTGCAAAAATTGATGAGATTTAGTCCGAATTAGGATTTTTACTCAATTTTACGGCGATATTTTGAAATTAGCCGAAAAATGCACACGTGACAACAATTTGGTTAATTTACAACAACTTATACACGTGTACAACCACATGTATTAGTTTCCACTTGTACAACCACATCTATTAGGTGGCATTTCAAATTAAAATTTACCTCATTTCAATTTCCATATAGGCTTAAAAATTCTCAAAATATGTCCAGTTGGTATGCCATGTTATATTTCCGGCCAAGAAATCAAAAATCGACCACCGGATGACTAAATCTCATCAAGTTTGCAAGTTATTGGACTTAAAAAAAATGGACATAGTTACCGGACTAAAATTAATATTAAGCATACTTAGCGGACTAAAAAAATATTTTTCCCCAATCAATATTTCATAATTCCTTTTGACTAATTTTCTCATCAACATTCGTTTTTCTTTTATCCTCTCACTGCTTTATTGTAAAACCAATTATAAGTAAGTTAGCAGTGATTGTTTTATCAATTCATCAACTCTTTCTGCATTTTCCGAACAGGTTTACTTGAAAATTTTTAACATACTTTCCCATTCCATTCGTGAAACATAAAAATATATCTTATTTGGTATTAGAATTAAATTATAATAGTTTAGGAAAATAATTTATATTAGAGAAAGGACTATATATTTTCAATTGAACTTCGGGTTACTAGACAAAATTGATATTTAACTATGATTAATTGTCATGGTTAAAAATAAATAGTCTTTCTAAATAATCATTCATCACGGCTACACAATGGTTGTTGGCCATGGTTTTTGTGAGTGTGGTTAATGCATTTGTCATGGCTAAAAGCCATGGAATTTGCTATGGTTTTCAAGGTGGATGATCTAGGTTTTTGTAATGGTTTATGTTTTACATCGTTAATAATATTTATTTATCATGGTTTAGTCCATTACCAATAAAATTATAACCAATTGTAAATTTTCTTCTAGTGAGTTCTACAAATGTGGCTTTTGTTTCACTTATAAATTAATACTTGCATTTTTTTTATCTGAGGAATTATATTATAAAACTTTCACTTATATAATTTTACACCTTGATATTTTCCTTTTTAGCATCAATAGATTTTTCGTGTTTATTATGTTCGATAGGGTGCTAAAAATCAAGATTTGTTCGAGTAATTATACATTAAAATTTATGAGTAGATTATTTATTTATATTTTTGGATCCTTCAAAACTGAATAAAACTGACAAGAAGATAAAGTTTTAAAATTATAAGCATTTAATAAATTTAATATCAAGTGAAAAAGGGACGACTTTAGGGTAGGAAACTCAACATGATACTTTATTCACTAAAAAATAACTCGATTATTTTACAAAATGAAAAATAATCAATGAGCATGATTTCAACCAATGGGAATTTTTTTAGTATGTTATTAATGATATTAACTTAGAAATATATCTATAGTGTTACTTTATTACTTTCAAATATTGTCATATATTTATGTAGGAAATCAAAAAGTGATAAGAATGCTCTCTCTCTCTCTCTTTTTGTTACAAAACATTGATTACAAAAAGGATAATTTATTATGAATTGTATTTTCTTAAGAGAAATCCTCTCATATCACACGTTAATATATGACAATATCTTTTAAATTAATGTACTCAAATATTATTATTTTTATTTTACTAAAAACACATTAATTGAATAACAAGATATATATAGCATTTAAAACTTATAAAACAATTTTCTCAATGTCTAAAAACATGATAATGTTTAATGGTTATTTACAAAATATTATTCAGTAAATAAAAAAAGTTACTAAATAATTCCATATTGTTTATATAAGTTTACACTATTATATATAGTAAGATTGTCACTAAAATATGGTATATCATTATATAATTCTAAATTTATAAAAATATTATAAAATTTATAAGTTTTTGTGCGATTGTCATTAAAATATGATATACTATTATATAATTTTAAATTTATAAAAATATTACAGAATTTATAAGTTTTCGTGTGTAGCACGGGTTTCATACTGATTTTAGTATATAGAAAAAATTATAAGTTTTAATAAAATAAAAATATTACTAAAATTTCTGCACGTAGGTATTACGTGCTATAAAAGTATTACTAAAACTTATTACGTGCTCTGTGGGCTGGTTGTTTTGTTGGTGGAGACTGGATTTTTTGCAGGTATGACTAAAACCATTAGCTCCATGACACAGATCATTGCATTTTACATTGTGTTATTGCATAGATATTCCAATGTCATGAGATGGTTTAAAGACATTATTATTTTGTGTGCCGAACTATTCAAACTCAACTGTAAGGGAGTAGTACTCCTTATTTACCTTTATGCTCATATCAAATGTAAGAGAGTAGTACTCCTTGTTTACAGCTTTTTAGGCATAATTAGGGAGTCAGTACTCCCCGTTGTAAATTCCACACATCTTTTGAATTCATATAGAAGGGAAGGGGACCCCGAAAAGCTCCCCCCACCTCTCGGGTGGTTTCTTGAAAAAAAAAAAAAAAATACTGTATGCCACAATTTCTAATACTTTTAAAGCATAGATACAAGGGATTTGGGGCTTTGTTTAAGGCACGGCGATCTTGGCATTTTGATTGATGATTCCAAATTCTGATAGTTTGTGGTCTTTTTTTTCATTTTCACATTGTAAAGAGTTTATTATGTCAAATATCTTATAATTAAGCTCTAATATTTTATTTATCTAAACACATTAAAAGTTATTTATCATTAAAATAAGATCCAACATCTTTAAACTGTTAAAACATCTTATAAAATATAGGAACTCATAAGTTGTTTCAAATAAACTTAGCCCAATACCCTCTTATGATTAGTGAAACAACTTACACGAATACCCTCTTATGATTATGTGGATGAGATGCATCTTATAAGTAATATGATCATTATAACTACAAGATTTTGTTAAAATTTTAAATGAAATACAAAATATAATACCCTTTATAATTTAATAAAAAATTTAGATTTCATGGTATTCAATTACTGCAACCTACTTCCAACACTAGCTAATGAGGGTACAAGTTGGTTTTCTACTACACTATACTTTTAATATTTAGGGATTTAAGTTTATATCAAATATATTTTGAAATCACATCCCACAAAAGTTAGAAATTAATAAAATAAGTATCATATAGAATTCACGTGCATTTATTACATGTACTTTTTCGTCGAGTTATTCATAATTAAATTTCAAAATACACTCAATGAGGGTAGACAATTCTCGCATTCAACGAGCTCGCCGGCCAGGGAAAGACATATACATGATAATTATTTCTGATTTCGATGGCCTATACAAGTGTTTGAGGTGTGCGCTTTTTTTATTGGTGGAGTAGGTTATATATTTGTGTAAATTACAACATGTCGTGGGGTTAGGTGTAATTAAATAAATGCCCCTATTATTTGTGAAATTGTAAGTATAGCCCTGAAGTTATTATTATAATTCATATCGACACGCCCTTAAGGGTAAAAACTTACATCGACAACCCCTAAGATAAATTACATCAACACCCTCTCGGGAGATGTGTTTGTATTACATAGAATATGAAGTATTTGTATAATTAGATCTAACCTAAAAAAAAAAATCTCGGTATTGTATATATTACAATGTTATCGCAGGTTCATTGTAATTGAACAACGCTTAATTTTGAGTTAGTTGATTTATTTTCTTACCCTTAACATGTTTCAGATTAGAATAAAATATATTAACACCTCCTAAATCTAAATTTAATTTCAAAAAACACCCCTTGCACTTTACAAAACTATAAGTAGAGTACTTCTTAAAATTGTAGTTGTAAATTCAACTTTACTCCCAAAATAGTGGTGAAATTTTACACAAACACCCTAAGATACATTACACTAACACTGCTTAGAGGACGTACCTGTAATTTTACAAAGGGTCTCAAGGGGTGTCGATCTAAATTTACCCTAGAAATTAATATTCTTAGCAACAAAAATTACATTAATTACGTGTATTGCATTGTAGGCATTTTTTTTTTTTCTCTAGGTTACCATGTTTATACATGAAAAAATGCTAAGTTACCATGTTTTTTTCTCTAGGTTACCATGTTTAGAACTAAATGTGTTATTTTTTTTTAATTATAGTCCTCATTGCAAATTTATAAATGGAGAGGGTCAAAAGTACAGTCATAGAACACAAAATTGCATTTACCCTTGTTTATTCATACCAGAGTTAGGACAAAAATGTCAAATCAGCAAAATTGGCTGAAAAATTAAACATCCTAAATTAAAAAAATCACGCTCCAAGCATGTGCTAATTTTCAGCAAATTTAGCATTTTGCGGCGATGTTTAGACTAAATGTGTTTTTTGGACAAAATGCTTTTTTAATACCGTTAAAAAAGGTCATATCGTTTATGGTACCACAATTGTGCCAAGTATCGCTTTTGGTACCATTAAAGTTATTTTATTATATATATTAAAATAAAACCCCCCTTTCATTTTTGTAAAAGGAAAAAAAAATCTTATAATTTGTGGTTAAAGTTGGTCAAAGGTTTTTTTTTCGCCTCTTAATGATACAAAAAAAAGCATTTTTCTTATTTTTTTTTTGTCCCATTAAACAGGGCCTCACATGAGCCAACAAAAAGTTAATGACCATTAACGGCCATGTGCACGGCACATGGCATCTGCCGTTAACTTGGGACAAAAAAGGAGTATTTTCGTGTTTAATGGTACTAAAAACGACACTCACTATAATTGTGGTATCAAAAACGATAATGACTTTTTTTTACAGTACCAAAAAAAATATTTTTCCCTGTGTTTTTTATTTTTAATTATAATTTTCAATTGCAAATTTAAACTCGAAAAGGACCCAAACCTACTCCTATAAATACAAGACAAAAAATACATATGAGGTAAAAGTGATGAACTATTACTTATTTAGTAAATCGATTACAATCATTAATATCAAATTTTTATATCTAATAACTACGGACAACTATAACAATCATATGCTAATATTAATATCAGATAACTATATTTAATCAACAACTATAATTACAAATACAAAGACAACTACTATTACAATACAATAACAATCCACGTGTTGGTGGATTCAAACCCCTTTATAATCACAGGGTGTCAGGACCTCAACTTGACCAATTGAGCTAGGCCTCATCCTCATAAAAAAAGATTATGAGATAATTTATTTATGCACGTAATCATATTTTGAAAAAAAACTCAACCTTTAGAGGTTGTCATTTCTCGTGAAATTTCATTGTTTAGGCCACTGTCCAACTCTTTTTTTAGAAATTTTGTTTCTGTTTAGTGTTTTTCGGCCCAATATTTTATCAAATGCTTACTCATACACAACTCAATTTTGACTTGTTTGGTCTAAGTTAAAATCCTATAATTTAATTTTTTAAATACCTTTTCAATATTAAAGACAAGTATTTTATTTCCTTAAAAGAATTATCATTTTCCCACACACCACATTTAATTTCTTTACAATATCTATTTAATTTTCATGATATATGACGTGTACATCTCATAGCATATAACATTAATACAAGACAAGTTGCAGTTTATTTCCATGCCTTTTCTGGTGCAATAAACGTAATTATCCGTAATATTGTTATGTTATTTTGGTTTACTACTTTTATTATAGACATTGTTTAGGTTGTTATATGATACATCAAAAAATATATGCATTTTGGTGTCACTAAAAGAAGCAACTCAATTACTTTGATCTGAACAAATTACGGGACATATTTTTTCAGTTCAAATATCACAATATGATGAAATATTCACAATAAGATAAAAATTACAGGACAATTCTTTGGCCAAAAATGTAGAATTGGATAGATGTCATATTGGCACCAAACCCGAGCTAACGTAGAGAGTGAGTGACCCTCAGGATCTTGAACTCATTTCGAACAAACTAATCTTGAACACCTGTTAGAACGTGTGGGGAGGCCCCTCCCACTATTTTTTTGTTCCAACATGCCTTTCTCTATGGTGGACGCAAAAACAAAGATGCATATCTAGTTTAGAAAGGGCATAGGATCTTGTATGCAAGCTATTCGACTTGCACGCAGAAATACATTGGAACCAAAGCTAATCCAATGAAAGGAGAAGCTCAATTATAGCCCTTTACTCTAGAAAGCAACCAATAGATGAATACTCGTAGATCATTAGCCTTTACTTCTTGATTGCGCTCTTCATTCAATTATAATCAAGCTCAAACAACAAATGACTGCTTAGTTGATAGGCAAAAATGAAAAAAATTAGGGTAGGCAAGAGGGGGGGCCCACGGGGGGGTGGGTGGGGGGGGGGGTTGTGCCTTCGTTGATTCCTAACTAGGTCCTCGTAAGCCCAAAAAACGTGAGGGGACCCGGCACCGCCGAAATGAAGGTGCAGCTC
This sequence comes from Sesamum alatum, assembly GCA_034509735.1. Taxonomy (NCBI): domain Eukaryota; kingdom Viridiplantae; phylum Streptophyta; class Magnoliopsida; order Lamiales; family Pedaliaceae; genus Sesamum; species Sesamum alatum. Next base: position 17,099,277 of record JACGWO010000003.1, read on the forward strand.
CCCTGCAAAGCTAGAGGAGTTCAACAACAGCTGACCTGCTACTTAGAGGAGGGCATCACTGAGTGAGAGGGATGGACTAGGGCGGTAATCCAATAGTATATATATAGCTTGGACTATTCAATACTCGTGTCTATTTTTGAGTTATTGTAACTGAATCTAGCTGCTAGAGGCTTAGGGAGGGAGTGTATCCCAGTCGGAGGTCGCGAACGGGGTCCCCCCGCTTCTCCAGGACAATTACCTTTAATCCTTGCCTCTTAAAATCAGCCTTTTTAATCATGATTGGTGAAGTTATCGAGTGCCTTTTGATTTTTTCTTATGGAGCTATCTTCTTAACTGACATATTGATTACCAGACAAGACCAATGAACGGTATTTTACGAGCCTCCCATCTAATGATTAGTCATTAACATGCGAGTTACATGATTAATCTGTAAGAAAATATATTGATTGAATGAATAATTACCACTTTGGTTGTGAAAAAAATTGATAATCAATATATAGTTTTTTTTAATTATATAATTACATATATCCGCATCATTGTTGGTAGAAATGACGTAGATGGAACAAATCATGACATTTATCCTCGTTATCAAATTCGTCCATAATTGTTGTACCTGCCCCTATAGACATACACAAAAGGTGGTTGGCAACAAAAATGACTCTACGCTAAACCCCTCTTATTAGAATATTCTTTTTTTTTTTTCTCAATTATTTTTTCTATTTCTTTTTTTTTAATAAATCAAGTGTTGAACGATCAAACGAAAAAAAGAGTCACATTAATAATCATATTTATATATTTTTACTGATATAATATAATCGACACTAACAACTTCTTATTAATAATATTCTTTTATCGTATTCCAACATGAATAATTTTTTTTTATAATTAAAATTGCATAAGTTAAAGACTTTAGACAAAGTGATGTACCTTTTTTCTTTCTTGAGGAGAAAATTAAATATATATTATTTGTTACATTTAGGAAAAAATATATTTTCCGTCCATAACTTAGACTTTGTGCATTTTTAGTCTCATTGTTTATAAAATTTTAGAAAATAGTTCCATAACTTGAAAAATCATCACTTGCAATCATCCTACCAACTTTCGTTAGAAAAATTGATAAAAAAAAAAAAATCATATTCAAGCCACGCGGCCGTTTCTCTCCATTCTGAAAATATAACAATCATATGACTTGCACGTGTCTTTTTCTGTTAATTTTCTAATGAAAATTGACAAAAGAACTAAAAATGAGACGGTGGACATTGGCTACACATAGATGCCATGTGATACGGTCAATGAGTTGGGTGAAGTGATGGCGCGACGAAGACGGTGCCCCCGAAAAGATGGGAGGTGCCTGTGGAGGAACATCATGCCCCCGTTCACGACCTCGGCCACGAACCATCTACTTCTTGGCCTAAGGATGAACTAGGCAACTCTTCTCATGAAACATACCAAAAGCAAGAAACATGTATAATATGATCTGAGGATGAACTAAACAACTCCTCGTGAAACATACCAAAAGCAAGAAAAAGAATATATATATATATATATATAATACAACTTGAAGCATACCAAAACAAAGAAATATATGTAACTTGATAACTAATAAATAAATATATATGAAGCATTTCCCAAAGATGATAAACATGAAGCTAGCTTTGATAGTTGGGCTAGTTAAGCATAGATTTTGAGAAGATCAATATTTTACCAATTAGACACTAAAAAAAATACGGGAATTGAAACGGTAACAAGAACGGTTTTTTCAGTTTTTGGAACGGTAAGTAGTTCACTGGAACCTTTTGGACTGAAATTAGGAACGGTTGAGGAACGGGAGACAATCCGTGGCAATAAGAGGCGATCCTAACAATTAGGAACGGTTTTTGGCATATATTAGGTGTACCATTCCTAATTACCTTTGTATTTATAAATTTATAATTTTTACATTTGGAACACCTTATAAACTTTAAAAACGGTAGCATCAAAATCAATTCGCGCAATTAGGAACGGTAGTTTGAACACCTTTTGGAATAGTCCCCTTGTGTTGTAAATAAAATTTAGCATGGTGTCTGGAATACATGTAGGAACAGTTAGTTGTAGAGATTAGGATCGGTAACTGGAATGTATTTTGTCGCGAGAAGTAGGAACGGTTTTAGTACTCTAACTTTGGAATACCATTTTGGACCGATTTTTGGTATTGTCTTTAGAACGAAAGCCTAACCACGAAAGAATTAATTTTGGAATATATATAGGCACGGTAATTCCCGTCTTTAGGAACGGTTGACTTGTATAGTTGGATAGGTTATTTCATCGACAATGGGAACGGTAAATTTTTAAAACAGTCAAATATAGGAACGGTACTTTGCGCTGATTAATCGTCTAAAGTACCGTTCCTACCTAATGAATTATTAATTTTTTTATATTAATAATTTTTATCTTTTAATATAAATTAAATTATTAATAATATTTTGATTATATAAATTAATATTTAAATATGAAAAAATGCATAATTTAGAAATAAAAATTATATTAAATATGAATATTATCTGATTTAATTACAAAAAATCAAAATAAAAAAAATACATAATCTACTCCTCGTCCCCATCGGCCCCATCCATCTCGTCAATGTCTGGAAGGGTGGGGTCTCTAGGAGGCCGTGACGGGCCGGCACCGGAGCGACTGGTCTGTATGTCCTTCATCATGCCCATCAGGTGCGCCATCATCTCCTCGAGGCGACCCAACCGACCCTCCACGTTTGACGAAGGCGCTGGCTCTGGCGCGGGCGGTGGAGGTGGCGATGGCGGTGGTGATGGTGAGGTAACGGTCTGGCTGAGACCCAGGGCCTCAGAACCAAGACCAAATACTCGGCCCTTGTTCTTGCCCCCGACGCAAGTGAGCCACATCTGCTGCTCGGTCTGCACCACCGAGCCCTCTGATTCAGAAACAGGATCCTCAGGATTGCACAGGGCCTGAGACTGATGATCCTCCATCATGTTCTGGAACATCTCCTGCAAAAATAATTACAATAAATTAGAAAAATTTCAAACATTTAAAAAAATAAAGTAGAATGTATTAATTACAACTTACCGCCACCTCCGTTGCCCTCGACCCGCTCCAGCCGCCGTCGGCCTTCTTCTTGTAGCATCTGGAGAATAACTCCATCTGCTTCAGTGGCAGCCGAGCTGCTCCTCCTGTAAAAAGAAATGGGAAACAATTATTACAATTTTAATTCAAAAGTAATAAATAATTGAAATAACATTAGATATCTTACCATTTTCCGCTTGTGCATACCGACGGAGACAGATCCCCCGCGGTACACAGTAGCGGATGCGGCTGGGTTGGCGTTCCGGTTCGCCTTGTTCTTCTCGCGCTCCTGCTTGAACTCCGCGGAATCCCAGTACAGGAGGAGCTGCCGCCAGACCTCGCTCGCCAGCCATAGAGGCTTTTACAGGGACTGTCTAGCGAGGACGAACTTCTTCCTCAGGAACTTCCCCACCTAAACGTGGAAGATCTTGAACATCGACTCGTCGTCGGCGTCCAACCAGTACGTCATATGTATTAAAAAAAATATGTATATAAATATATATATATATATTAACTTAGATTGTTAAAATATTTAAAAACAAAAATTAATTGCCGTTACCTTCAAACTCTCAAACCAGAAATGATGGTGCTCTGGCGGCACCTTGCGCAAACTACCCCAAGGATGGGGATAGTGTCCTCGCACGACCGCGTACATGCGCTCGTGGATCTTCCGATCATGACTGAAATTATAAAATAATTAGTATGATATAAAAGTATTAATTTAAATTACAAAAAAAAAATATAAATATACCTCGCATCGGCAAGTGTGCGCGCGGATGGTGGTGGGAGTGGTGGGCCGGGTGGTGGTGGTGGTGGTGGGGCAGCCCATGGACGGGCCGGATCGACCGCTGGTGCGGTAGTGGATGGTCCGGGCTGCTGATTCGATGCAGCAGTAGACACGCCGGCCTGCTGATCCAGCGCAGGTGGTGCGGGTGCCTGCTCTGCCGGTGGTGGTGGTCGGAACACTGCTTCCCCATCCTGGGAAGCAACACCGGCAGACGGTATAGCCGGTGAGCCGCGACCGCGGCCACGTCCACCTCCTCGAGGTGGGAAATCCCGACCAGTCATGATCTACAATTTTTGGAAAAAATATTAGTCGTATGAATTTGAAAAATACGACTGCAAACTAAATCCTAAAATTATATACTAAGTCCCAAAATTAATACTAAAAATTTTCCTACAATATTGACTAAATCCTAAAATTATTTGAATAATGATATTTTTTCTAATTTTTTAAATTAATAATTTGATAATGAATCCCAATTTTTCCTACAATGTTTACTAAATCCTAATATTATTTCCTAAAATATATACTAGAACCCAAAATTGACGGTTAATTATACTAAATCCTCATATTTTTCCTATATATTTATACTAACTCCAAAATATTTCCCTAAAATTTCACTAAATACTTCTATTTTTCTATATATTTATACTAAATACCACAATTTTATCCTAAAATTACACTAAATACCAATATTTGCTCGAACTACCCAAATTTTCTTAAATTTCAGAAAATTAACAAATTTCATATATTGAGTAATTTTTTTTAAAAATTACAGAAAATTCTTAACATATGTTTGAAATTTATAGAAAAAGACATAAATATATAGGAAAATCACAAAAATAATTTAAAATTACAAATTTTTTTTCTGAAATTACAGAATTTTTAGAATTTCGAAAATTTACAGAAAAACTGAGAATTTTTTTAAATATACGAAAAATGAAAAATTTACAGAAATTTTGAAAATTTTCAGAATTTTAGAAAATTAAAATTTCCAGATTTTTAAACAGATTTTTTTTTTGAAATTTTTAATAATATTAGAATTTTTTTTAAAAAATAACATAAAATTACAGAATTTGCACCAGAATACCAAAAACAGAAAAATTACAGAATTAATTCCAAAAAATTACAGAAATTACAATTTTAATTCCAGAAAATTCAACAATTACACAATAATTTGCACAAATTACAGAAATTACATAAATTACACTACAATTTACATAAATTACAGAAATTGCCAAAAATTTACAGAATTAATACAAGAAAAATACAGAATTAATACCAAAAAATACGGCTACACTATCTTCCAATCTTTTACCTTGGCCACATCTAGTGTTGTTGAGCATAGGATATGGAATAGAAGGTTGACTTCCGTCAAGGCCCCCCACACGTGCTTTGGAAGCATTTCCCCAAAAGCAACCGGAATCAATTTCTGCATGAATACATGACAATCATGGCTCTTCATGTCGTGCATCCTCAACTCCTTCAGGTCAACGCAACGGGCCAAGTTAGAGGCATACCCATCAGGAAACCTAAGACAATGAATCCACTCATATATCTTCTTCTTTTGCTCCTTCGTCAGTGTATATACCGCCTTGGGCATCACGTTCGGTATCCTTTCGTCCACCTCAAGCTCCGGCCGATTACATATGATCTTCAGATCCTTCCGTGCATTCAGATTGTCTTTCGTTTTTCCCTTGATGTCCATCACAGTATTGAATATATTATCGAACACATTCTTCTCAATATGCATGACTTCAAGATTGTGTCGTATCAGATGCGCCTCCCAGTATTCAAGCTCCCAAAATATGCTTTTCTTCGTCCACTTATGGTCGACACCGTAGCCTTCTGGTTCACTCAACGGTTGTTTGACAGCCACACTAAATGCATCAACATGGGTTCGGATCTGTTTTCCAGTCAGCCTCGGACGTGTAACCTTCCTCTCCATTCGATTTTTAGTGAAGGCTTTCTTGTTCTTGCGATAAGGATAAATCGGTGGTAGGAATTGCCTGTGGCAGTCAAAATAGCATGCCTTCCTATCATGTTGTAAATAGAATGCCCGTGTGTCCTCCATACAAACTGGACACCCCATAACACCGGCGGTACTCCATCCAGACGCCATACCATAAGCAGGAAGGTCGTTCACTGTCCACATCAATGCGACATGCATCATGAATGCCTGGTTTGTCGCAGTATCGTGCGTACGTACACCCACATGCCATAAATTTTGCAACTCCTCAATCAATGGCTCCAAGTAGACATCGATAAGACGTTTGGGATCCGATGGGCCAGGGATCACCATCGTTAGGAACATATACTCAGACTTCATGCACATTCCCGGTGGAAAATTGTATGGTGTAAGTATCACGGGCCGACATGAGTAAGTTTTACCATACTGGCCGTGCGGTGCAAACCCATCCGTGCACAACCCAAGTCTAACATTCCTCGATTCAGCTGCAAAATCAGGATACGTCCGGTCAAAATGCTTCCAAGCCTCTGCATCGGACGGATGACACATGAATCCTTCCTCCGTCTGATGGCTCGCATGCCAAGTCATATGCTCTGCTGTGACCTCCGACGCATACAACCTCTGTAGCCGAGGGGTAATCGGTAGATACCTAAGAATGGCATACGGGGACTTCTTGCGTTTAGGATTTCTGTCCCTGGTGGGCTTGTACCTAGCGTCTCCACAGAACTTGCAATATTCCAAATCAATATCGTCCTTCCAGTACAACATGCAATCGTTTTTGCAAGCATCAATGTTTTGAACTAGTAAACCCAATTCTCTTATCAATTTCTTCGTATTGTAATAATCGGCGGGGAAAGTGTGATCGCAGGACATTACAGTATCAGCCCACTGACATAACCGATCATATTTATGCTCGAAAAAACCCCCTTCGGCCTTGATATTCACCAAAGAGGCAATTGACGCCAATTGAGAGGTGGTGCAGCCATTCCACAAAGGTTGGTCCGCAGCATGAACTACATAAAAAAAACGGTCTGACAAGCCAGACACATAATCATAGGGCCCCGAATCGTAATATGAACTAGGACCCACATTAGACGGACAATACCGAGTACCATCATCAGTCGGTCCCTCCTGGTTGTACGAAGACCAGAATGACGGCCCGGCGGCGTCGAATACCATCCTCAGCGCCCAACCTATCTAAGCCGCATCACCCCAATGCGAACTACCCTCCTCCTGAACGGGTGGCGTTTGCTGCTGTTGCACAGGGGGCGCTGTCAATGCTTCAAAGTATTCCTGCACCGTCTCCTCACCATGCGAAGTCCAATTGTAATACTCTGGCATAAACCCTTTCATACACAAATCAAAATTTACCTCGTCTAGTATTTTGAACCATTTGTTTTTGCACTTCCGGCAGAGACACTTAATCTTGTCCCCGTCCATATATGCACGCTGAGATTGGGCTCATTCTAAAAAATATTGTAACACCATCCTCAAACTCCAACGTCACACCCAGGACGTCTCGATCATACATCCATTTCCTCAACTGTCTTAACATGATTGGTCCTACGTATAATTCACAACAGTACGCAATTAAATGACGATAGTAAACTATATCTATAAATATATACATGCAAAAATAACAGAATTTTGCATACTTACCTGAGCAAAACACCTATCAATATCAATGCAAAATTCGCGATCGGTAATTGATATGTTCGATTTTCCGTATAAAGAATCAAGGGGGGAGTTACAACAAAATGAGTTGGAGAGTAAGTATAAGAACAATGACAAAGAAGGGGGATATATATATAGAAAATATTGGAACGGACATTGGAATATTATTTGGAACACAAAACTAGCCGTTGTTCCAGCTTTAGGAACAGTCTCAGGAAGGGACACAGGAACGGTAATGTTACCGTTGTAATATAGCCGTTAGCGCATATTAGGAACGGTATGAGGCACACCAAAAACGACCGTTCCTACTTGGAGTACAATTTGGAACGGTACTTGTAACAATATTACACTGATTATATACTCATAATTTGGAACGGTAATTGCATTACATTTTTTCCCATGGCGTAAAAGGGTCTTCTCTAGGACTACATGTTGGAATAGTCTGTCCACCGATCCAAATAGACCCGGTCGTTGGAACACATATAGTAACGGAAAGTGTTCTCGGTCGGCTTGCCATTCCAAATCTCACACATGTGTTCTAAATTGAAGTCCAAAATATATCAGGTTCCCTTTAAGAACGATTGTAGGTATACAAATTGGCTCACCATTTTTGGCACTCCAATAGGAACGGTCGGACCATTCTTATTAATTTGTATTACAATTATCATGACTGTGACGTCATCAACGGTTTATCGTTCCACAACCGTACCTACAACCGTTCCCATTTGGAACGGTAACTGGAACGGTCGTCTCTAACCGTTCCTATTCCCACAATTTTTTGTAGTGAGAATTTAATGGGACTAATTATATTATCATTAATTTAGTTGAAGTAGGCTTACATCCGGTCCGAGAATTCTCTATTTACAACTATACCCATCCCATCAAAGGTTTGAACGATAGACGTTGATGTCAACAAAAATAATACATAAACTTTCAAGTTTATCCCTCATTCCACATTCTGTATAATTTATTACTAAAAATACACTAATAATTTATACTTGTAAGGGAATAAATGTTATATATGTAAAGTTAAAAGAGTGTAGTTATAATAAAATATTAATTTATTCCCAAATTACAGCAATCAAATAAAAAGTAGTAGTTAAATGAAGAAACTATTCATATTTTCAATAATTTATATGAATTCCTGATCATTGAGGTATAAAATTAGAAATTTGTGTATAATTTTTATCGACGTTAATATTTTTCATTCAAATCTTAATGGAAGGGATACAATTATAAATAAATTTTTTTTGAAGAAGGTGCAAATGTAGTTTCAATTTTTTTTGGGGGTTATAATTCTCATAGGGGTTTAAATGTAATTAACCCTTAAATTTAGTGTAACTTATCTCTTCCTGTTAAAAAAATTAAAAAAAGATTTGCACGCACTACAAATTTATGGTATTCATACATATCTATCATCTTTCATAGTTAGCATTTGGAATGGAAACTAATGGAGCACGTCATTCTTAACTTTTAATTTATTTTCCGAATTTACCTCTGATTTTCGTGTTAAACAAATGTTTTTTTTTTTCATTTAATATATAAATTACCTTATAAATTTCATTGTATGACATAAATATATTTTAATAAAGTCCTCTCATACGAAATTTTTGAGAAATAATAATAGCATCTCGACGTATTTATTATAGTTAATTAATATCTTCTAGATTACACATCATAAGACAATTATAGCCTTAAATTGTATTTTTGGAAATTTTGAAGTAAATATTGTACACTCGATAAATGGTAGAGTAATTTTGAAAAAAAAAAAGATGTTATAATTAGTAATTACACTAACTCCTCTAGAAAGTCACAATAATCGATCATTTTTTATTTTTTAATTTTACTATCTTGTAATTTTAAATTTTGCTCATCGATAATTAATTTGGAATTTTTATTAGCAAAGAGTTCTATAGAGGTTTTTTTCTAATTTATAGAAGGAGAATTAATGGTTATGATAATCTATAATCATATAAATATTTAAAAAAGGCTTTGATAATAAACACAATATATATTTGAAATATTATATATTTTTTATATATCTTTATATGTATTTAAATGAACTTAAATACATATTTTACACATTTATAATTTATAAAAATTTAATGTGACAGATTAATTAACTAACTTTTTTTTCAAGAATAACATAAGACCCTCCAAAAATAATTTAATAAAAACAACACTTTGAAAAGTCTACCCACCACAAAAAATTGATTATTCCTTACCTTGTAAATCACTACGGTATAAAAACCTTAGCATATCAATACTATCTGCTATGATTGAGCAAAATTAACACAAAATCTTAAGTTTTGATCAAAATTAATTAATCAACATTTGCTATAATTTTACCTATGGTCAAAATATTTGCTCCAATTTAGTTGTAGCAATTGGTTTGTCTCACTTGTAGAAACAACGGCTAATAGTCATTACGCAATCATCTATACTATATATTATTGGAGATGGCCAATTTGGTGTCCAAATTAATTGGTCTGCCATTTTTAAAAAAAATAAATTAATTGATTATTTTTAACTTGTTCACTTATTTTATACCTTTTGATAGTTTTTTCTTTCTCATGCATTCTTATCTTATATATATTATTTTATAAATATATATTAGGTATTTTTTCATCTACAAAATATAAAATAATATAATTTATCAATATATTTTATTCAAAATATATTTTAAAATTTATGTACATACGTAGAATGTGCCACACTTACTAGCACTATCTATTAAGGGAGAGCACCCTTTTGGTGTCTCCCCTTTTATTCTGATTTTTATTTTTTCTTTTTCTTTGGCCATCCACTAACTACATTTCCTCCACTATCTACAAATGATAAAAAATATTTTTTAAATAATTATTTATTTTTAGTTAATATTCTTTTTCTCTTTGATCTTCTACTTCAAATATTATCCTTAAAAAATTTATTTATTTTTTATCATAATCATTTTCATATATAATTTTTCCTACAACAAAAGAAATTTAGTAAATAATATTAATTTTTTTGTGCACATGCATCGAATGTGTCATATCCAACTAATAATTAATTAATATCCATTACAATTTTTACTTTTAATCGTATCAATTAACCACAGTAAAAAATCAAATTTCTAGCGACTCTAATGGTCCAAAACTGAAGGACAAGCGGATCCGCCCGGGAGCGCGAGCGGAAGCGAGAAAGCGTGGAAAGTGCGTAAATTTAAATAAAATTCAAAATACGCGAATCCCAAGGGGTGTACCCTTGGGTGCTCAACCGGGCGTTCGATGTAGGATGTGTAAATATTAAAACATATACTTAAACACATAGGGCATAGATATATAAATGGAATCAATCAAAGCGTAATAAACCGTTACCTTTGATTGTTTAGCGTATGCTCCCGGCTACTAGCGTTGTTCCTTCTCCGGAATGCTCACGAAATCCAAACGTATGGATTCTCCAAAGGTGATCCACACCACACCGGAAGAAACACACGTTCTTCTTGCTAGAAAAGAACGGGTTTAAGAAGGAATCGGTTTAAGAGAAGAACACTATGAATTAGTGTTCTCTTAAACTTACTTTGTTCTTCTTCTTGATTCAAAATCAAGTGAAGAACACAAGTGTAAGAGAGGGAGGGAGCACGAAAATTGGGAGAGAGGAGAGGGTTTTTGTCTTCTCTTTTTCCTAGAAAAAGATGAATAATGAATCACTTATGCTAGGTGTTGTATATTCTAATATATATACATAATTAATGTGATTATTGGAATGTGTCTAGGTTCATCCAAGGATGTCTAGATTCATTCCAATCAATCACCATCAATTCTTCAATCAAGCCTACCAAAATTTATGGTATGATCAAATCATACCAAAAGGGAAGAGCTTGATTGGAGTTGATTTGTCTCTTTCCAAAAGAGACAAGTCAACATACCACCTAGCATGAAACATGGCTGATTTTGCTTCCTCCAAGGGAGCATGTCGGCTATGTTTAATTAAGGGAAGAAGTCCAACTTCTTCCTATTCCAAATTAGGAATTATTTCTCCTCTCGGGTATAATTTAACGGACCGGGTTTTATCGTAATCCAATTACGACGAACCCAATATTAAATCCAATTTAATGTCCACTTAAATTATTCCCGTTGATCTTTTAATCCAATTAAAAGATCCAACGTCTCAACATCTCAACTTTCCATATTTAATCAAAAATCCAATTTACTGATTAAATGAAAGCCCGATACAATATCGGCCCGTCCATCCAATGGACTTTCCCTTAAGTAATCCAATTACTTATTTTATCCTTCGAGATTGACTCCAAGTCGATCTCTCAACCTCCTCGGTGATTTGTGTGTGACCCTTTAGGTTCACCCTCAGCTAGACTTGGGCCCGTGTCCCACAAGGGCCCGTTACCATGGGTGGCCGTCTAGCAACGGTCCATGGCACTAGAGACTAGGTGAATTGGCGTGAACATTTAGGAGCCGATTCCGTACGGGTACGATCCTTCCGTCTACCGTCTCCCGGCCTTAGTCTAGGGTATGGAATTGGGCGTCGGTTCCCATCCTTAACTAGGCATCTATGCTTAATACTCGAGACCACGTATGCTTCATTGCGTCGACACAGGAAACCATTCCCTGTTCGACCAACCACTGTGGCCACAGCTTCAAACAGCATGAACGTGTCTCCGAGTGCATAGGAGATACTTCTGTCACATACTGACAGGGGACGGATCCTCTTCTTGGAATCCACCGTCCTCGCTACACATTCCGACTGCACTGGACAAGGCTTATAATGATCATCTTACAGAATGATCACCTCTCGCCAGATCCAAGATACAGCCGTCCTGTGCACGTGACTGCCATGATTCCTCAAGTCTGAGGATTACTCCCGTACTATCGGAACCGGGGAATCCAATCATACCGACCGAGCCTCCAAGGCTTCCATATGATGATCCCCGCGAGTCAGTCCAGTCGGCTTGACCCCAGTCGACCAACCCATCAAGACCGTATAGGCGTCCCACGCCTGTCGCCGATGAAACACGGCACTCATCCAATGAACACGACTCTTGATGCAAGTCTCAATAGGACTCTCGATGCCCTGTCTCGAGGTCCTCGACTTGGAACGTTTCAGACCCAACTCTTAATCAGTTGGTTTCATGACCACCATCCAATGCGTGGCCCAACTGCACGAGTTGTTATCCATGGTCTGTGGGCTTTGTTGCGATATAAGTTAAACACCGTTTTAACAAATGTAAAGTGAGCACAACAAAGTAGGTACCAATAGTGACGAACACTCACTTTATTCATCACATAATAATATTACATTCACATCAAGTTGTCGGATAGGTTACAAATTGCCAAACCTATTGGCTTTCTGGTCACCTATTCCAACAAAAACTTCCAAGGACCAAAATTGGGGGAAATAGCATTTTTGGTCCTATAACTTAGACCCTTTTCACATTTGGTACCATTCATTATGTGATTAGCAGTTTTGGTCCCGTAACTTACAAAAATTAGCATTTTTAGTTCCACCCCATTTTTCGTTAATTTTTTAATGGATGTTGAGTTTTTGCCGTTAAGTTTTTGAAATAGAAGGTAAATTAGCGCCATTTGTGCTTGGGATGATTTTTTGTGGGAAAATAACTACTATTGAGAGCTAACATAAAAAAAAATCAAGAAAATTAGAGCAAATAAAGGTGATTTCTATCCTCTTTCACAAAAAATAATCTTTCATTCTTTAATTTTATTTGTGTTGTAATTTATCATTTTGTATGAATTCTATAAATATTAAAACAAGTGATGGCCCACAAAAAATTCAAGTAATGCAATATAAGCACACTTGATAAAAAGAAATTTCATTAGTTTTGTTCATAACAGTTTATTTGCCTTAATTTTCTTGAATTTTTTTATGTTAGCTCTCAATAATAATTATTTTCCCGTCAAAAATCATCCCAAGCACAAATGGCGCCAATTTTACCTTCAATTTCAAAAACTTAACAGCAAAAACTCAACCTCCATTAAAAAATTAACAGAAAAACAGGATGGGACTAAAAATGCTAATTTTTATAAGTTATGAGACCAAAACTGTTAATTGCGTAACGAATAATACCAAAAATGAAAAAGGTCTAAATTATGGACCAAAAATGTTATTTCCCCACCAAAATTGCATCTCTACAAGGGCTTATTGAAACACTCCCACTCTAAAAGCAATTGGGATCATTCTACACTAATATGTCCCCTACCATTATAAATACAATAATAAATTCTCACTATCTTTTCGTAATTTTATTCAATGATCTTGAATGAACCAATGGTATTAACAGTACTTGTCTCTTAAATAAATGTAAAAGTATAATTACCCATACTAAGTACTTTATTTCCGAGTGATGTATTGTATATTCGAGAGGAGATACCATTTTTCGTCCCATAATTTAGGGTTTTTTACTTTTGATTTCATTAGATACGAGATTATTACTTTTGGTTTTGTAACTTTCAAAAAGTAGCACTTTTGATCCCATGATACTTTCCGTTAGATATTTAACGGAAAGTACCACGTAGCCGTTAAGTGTATGTGACCAAAAGTGTTACCTTCTGAAAGTTATGGGACCAAAAATGAAAATTTTATAACATGTGGGCCAAAAATGAGAATCCCATAACATATGAAACCAAAAGTGTAAAGGCCCTAATGACCATGTGCTAAACACGTGGTGCTTTTCATTAAAAAATTTAATGGAAAGGTGACATGAACTAAAAGTGCTACTTTTTAGAAGTTACAGAATCAAAAGTGAGAACCCATAATTAATGAAATCAAAAGTAGGAAGACCCTAAGTTACAGGATGAAAAGTGTTATTTTCCCTATATTCAAAATCTCATTTTCTTGATTTCTTATAACGAAAAAGAAGGAAGACATGAACGTATGTAAGGAAATAATCAACGTAATGTAGGTTCATTTGGTGTCAGTTTCGGTATTTTGATCATCCGAGCTACGTGATGTACTTTAACCGTTGGGTGACTAGTCAGGCAATTATATTGCCAAGGTTTCATTCTTAATTTTTCTTTTGTTATGATTCTTGTTGAAGCATGTTCTAAATGAAGGATCTTTTGTTTTACTTCAGTGTTATGTAATAGTTTTGCGGAAATTACATTTTTTATTTTGTATTTTAAGGTCAGTACACTTTCCATTCCATTAAATATAGAATTCTCATTAATGTCATGTGAGTTACAAAAATATCATTTTAATCCTTTTTTGAGATTAAGTTAGTATTTTGACGAAAAGACACGTACTAAACATAATTGTTAATTTTTCGGCCTTCTAGATAATGGTCACGCTTTAGCGCGTGTTTTTCCGTCAAGATCTATAAAATCTGATGAAAGGACTAAAAATGAGGTTTTTGTAGCTTATGAGGTTATTAATGAGAATTTTGTAACTAATGAGATGAACTGTTACTGACCCTTAAAATATGGGATGAAAAGTTCCATGTTCCCCCTAATAGTGTTACACTAGTACGTGTATGGTATGCATCCCACTTTTAAATTACAGTTTAATTTAATTATATGTACATGTATGTTCACAAAAATTTCGTGTATGCAAAAAATAATTACGAGACACAAAACAAAATGGACTAAATGAGATTTATTGATTTAAAAAAAAGTGGTTACAATCTTTGTAAATTCAAATAACCCATTGATTCTTCTCCACAAATGTGGATTCAAGGACTGACATTTTTTCTTGAATTGAATGTGCAATTTTCTTGAAACTTGTGGAAGGAAATTATGTGGTACCTTGAATTATACTATCAAGGCCTTGCGATTGCTGAGTTTTGTCGTGGCAGAAAGCTTTTGAATTTACTCTTGCTATGAATTTGTTGTGTTGTATGTAATTTATAATGACTTTTTGTGCAGTGAAGGCCCTTTTTGATAGTCATAAGCAGAGCTTAGGTAGTTTAGGCTCATCTCTGTTAGGCAGCTTAGGCTCATCTCTGTTAAGCTTAAACACCACAGGTTTTGACATGAATTAGTCTCCTTACAGGTTGTATTTGAACATACTTCAACCCATTTAGTTAATCCAAATCAATACAAGAATGATGTATTTAAATTAATCCATCAAAGTATACAAGGCTCAAATTTAGTATGGACATTAATGCGAATTTGTCATTTTGAATATCATAAAACTCAAATTTATTATGGACGTCAATTTGCAACCTAATTATTAGCCAATTTGTTTTGAATTTTCTAAAAAAGGAAAATACATCCATAGATCAGAGTTGCAATAAATCGGAAAGCTTATCATCGCTTTCAGTAGCCTTTGTAGCACTTCTGGAATTGTATGAGCAGACACATGTGATGACCTCTTAAGATGCCTAAATTTAGAGCTTGGACAACTTGGCTAGCTCTCTAGTATCTTGGATTATCGTTCCAAGCAGAGACAAGTCTTCATCCTGGCTTTCGAGTTTGCGGATAATAGTAAAGTTATCTCATTTGATAATGATGTTGAAAGAATTTAGAAGAATAAGTCAACAACAATGTGATGAAATAATGAAGATAATAATCGAATTATTATATAAAAACAGGGCACAATCACCAATACGTACAAGCCGATCCAAGAATATTTCCAAGTTGATGTTGCAAGTAGAGTTCTTACAAAAATCCCTCCTTCCCTAATGAAGGGGTGGAGCTCATATTTATACTAGGAATTTATTTACGGTAGGTATGGCGTAGTGTCCTTATTGTCCTTCCTCTCCATGTCTTCAGATATAAATGGTAACGTCTTATGAGGACATAATAGTCTTTTCCTCGCTTCTTCATTAATGAGGGGTTTCCATGGATCAAGCCTCCTTTACTTGATTCCCTCCATGTGTTAATGATTTTGGTCAACTTCCCTTGAATCTTTCTTCCTTGGTGGAAGAAAATAAATGCTCTTTGACTTGGTCATTTTCTCCATATCAACTGTCCCCTCAAGTTCCAAGCATTCTAGAGGGAATAATTGGAACTTTAATAAGTAGGATTCGTCTAATTTAGGGAAGCATCTTGTTTCTCCTTCAAGAGATGGGAAGAGCTTATGTTTGGTAGGTAAAATCTTCTTTGTTTGGAAAATTTCTTCATCTCCTTCATCTATATATACATATATCATTCATTCATTCTAGAGCTTTTTGAGCTTTTGATCGTCGTTCACTCCTTCTTGATTTCATGCTCTTCCGGTGAACTAATCCTTTCGAATGTCGAATCGCAAAGGTACTCATTAATCGTTCTCTTTTCTCGTTGTTTTCATTCGTATTCTAATTTTCTCGTAATTGCTTGCATCTCTTCCTTTCGAATTTAGTCGTTATTTCTCGTTTTTAGGAATATCGAATTTTCTCATAGGTCTAGCGGGGCTCGTTCCGGTCATGGGGGGGGGGGGGGTCGGAATGAGCTGAACGACGCTGGCCGCGGCCCTAGTGGGCTCGGCCAGCGTCTCGGTCGAGACACCAGCCTCGACCGGTTTGGTCGAGGCTCGGGCCTCGACCAGGGTGACCTCGACCAGCTTGGTCGAGGCATTGACCTCGACCACGCTGGTCGAGGCTTGGGCCTCGACCGCCCTGGTCGAGGTTTCGGCCTTAACTGAGGGGTCGGTCGAGGCTCCCCCGACCGTGGGGGCCGGGAAGGGCTCCCTTGGCTTGACGGTCGGGGGTCTCTCCTTTGCTCTCCTAGTTTTCCTTCGGTCGAAGGGTCCTCGCGTCGTCGTGTCCTTGATCCTCCCAACTCCTCTAACGTGATCCTTTTAGACGATGATGATGATAGCTTTAATTTAGAGGTTATTGAGGCCATACGTAATCTTCCTGATTGTCCAGCTGATTCGTTAGATGTTTCCTTTGAGTCTAACTCATCTTCTCCAAAGGGGCTAGGTTCCAAGGCTCCTTTGGCTACTTCCACTGAGTTTGGGGGGAATGTTCTTCGGCTCCTAGGTCTCGTTGTAGGGTCATGGACGTAGAGGTTTGTGATAGCGTCATAGGATTGGAGGAGCTTCGTTTTTTGGAGGCTAACTATAATTCTTTTCCACCAGTTGAGTTCCTCCTTCCTTCCTGTGGGGATCGTGTCAAGTCTCCTCCGTCAGGTTTTTTCACGGTTTATTCCGTGTATTTTTCTTCGGGGTTCATTCTTCCGCCCCACCCTCTTTTAGTGGAAATTATTCGTAGCGTTGGCGTGAGTGTCAGTCAGCTTACTCCCAATGCTTTCATGTTCTTCTTGGGTTTTCTTCATCGTTTCAGTGAGTTAGACTTGTCTCCTTCCGTAGAAGCTTTTCATACTCTATTTTCAGTCAAGAAGGTAGTGAACGACTCTTTATTCTATTTCTACCCTCGCAATGGTTGTAAGTTTTTGGAGGGTTGTACTTCCTCTCGCGGTCCTTGGAAGGAGAAATTCCTTTATGTTCGAGATTCTGATTGGGGTTTGTGTGCTCCTTGGGTTGATTCTTCCCTTGATTTTCCTCCCAACCATGATCTCAAGATGTCTTATATTGGGGCTGGTTTGTTCGACCAAGTCTTCAATGTGACGGGCTTGTTCTCCGATGGTAACTTTTTTCTATTCTTTATCTTTTTCTTTATTCTTTTCTCTTTTAACTTTTAGCTTGTGGCTCATGTGTTTTGCCTTCTATTTTTCAGGGAAGAAGTTGTCTTTGGAGGATGTACGCCGCTTCAAGGCCTCCCGGGATGGAGGTTCTTCCGGGGCTTCTGCTCGGGCTCGTCCTCCTCCTCCGCCTCCGCCTCCGCATGGCAAGGGCGATAGGCGTGGTTCTAGTCCTTCCCGGGCGCGGGATGCTTCTGGCGGTCGGCGTTCTCCTCCTCCAAGTTCTGGTGGGAGTGGTTCAAAGCGCCCCCGAGACGCGTCTACTGATTCTCCTTCACATGGTCTTGGGAAGGGATACTTTACTTACGGAACCAATCGTCGTGGGGATGTCTTTTCTTATTGGGACACGGCTGACATGAATATAGCGAGGGAGAAACTCCGCCCCACCATCAGTGAGTTCGATGTGACTAAGTTTTCCTCCCTTTCGGATGATGGCTTTGTGAGCATGCTTTGCGGAGAGTCTGCTCGGGTATGTATTTTTGCATCGTTTTTGTTTCAGTTGTTGGATTTTGGCAAAGTTTTTTATTTCTTTGCCCTCATAGGTGAATACTTTAGCGGAGGTAGCTTCCAAGCGCTTTGAGAAGTACCAGGAGGAGATAGCCCGTTTGTCTTCCGCTCTTGCAGACTCTACGAAAGCTAAGGAGCATTTGGAGGGGGAGCTTGCTGACGCTGTGGCATTTGGGAAGGAGTTGAAGGATTCTCTCCATCAAGAGGTTAGCTCTGGTTCTCGATTCCTCAAGTCTGACGCGGGGAAGCTTTACTTAGAGTGCGTTAAGGCTGACTTCAGAGAGGAGTTTGAGAAGTCTGGGGATTTCGAGCTCGCGGCACTTGCCAAGGCCGAGGAGGTTTATGACCAGACCATCAGGGAGTGTCGTGCAACCTTGCGCTCCTGCGGTCGTTTTCCTGGGGAGGATTTTCTATTTCTTGATCCCTCGGTGGCGGAACTTGGAGGTCCTGAGGTTGAGGGAGGTGCTATTGAAAATGGGGAGGCTGTGATTGTTCCTGTTGATGTTCCTGTGGCAGATGCCTCCTAGATTGATAGGATTTATCAGTTTTTCCCTGTTTCTAGTACTTTGATACTTAGATGTTTTTCTCGGGGTGTTTCCCCTTACATTCCGTTTTATGGACACATTTATGCATACATATTATATATATGTCATTGTTTCTGTTTTAAAACTTTTTCCCTCAGAAATTTTTCTTAGGAGTTCCCATAGTATGGAACTCTCTTTGTTTATAGGGATTTTCGATAGGAGTTCCCATTCTATGGAACTCTCTTTGTTTATAGAGGATTTTCTCGGCCTTTTTCACTCCGGGGGGGGGGGGGGTAGTACCTCCCCTCAAGGTAGTTTTTGGCCTTATTCTTCCGGACTGCCATGTTTTGAACAGCCTTTTGGAAATTTAATTATAAATATTATTGCATAATATTGGCGTTTACTATCACGCGTGGGTAATTGAAAATAGAAACCCGTCAGAACGAATTTAATCGAAGGAAATCACAATTTTTATTCAATGGGAAAGAAATGGTTACACATAGTACTTTTTCAGGCTCTTTTTGCACTCCAAGTTCGAGGGAGCTGGCTTCCATCTTCCCTCTCTAATTTATTTTATTCTTCTCGGGGCCAAAGCTTCGCTTCTTCTGCTTCACAGTTTCTGCTCTTGTTCTGCCCCCATGGTCGTTCCAACTGATGAGAATTCTTTGGGCTCGTTTTCCACCACCTGAACGTTCTTTGTTTTCTCTGCCGCCCTCAGTTTCTCATCTTCTGTCAAACCTCTTCTTTTGTTCCTGGTTATGTTTTTCTGACAAGAGATGTGTTGGGGAAGATCGAAGTATTGTTCTTTTTGTCCCCTCTCTGTTTCTGATGATTGGCTGCTTCTTCCTCTTCCCAAATTCATTCCTTTCCGGTGGACATTGGCGTGGTGTTCTTTCGCGAGGCGATGATCTACAATCTCTTCTCCCACGAGTCCTCCCGTGATCACCCCTATTATTCCCGCTGTCGGGAAATTTTCAATTCCTTTGCCTTTGTGGTGGGATGCTTCTTCCTGTCCCATATTCTGATCGAATCTTTGATTGCTAACTGTTGATTCTGGACCACGGCTTCGTCCTTCCACATATTCCTTAAAATATCCTCTTTGGATTAATTTCTCGATCTCGTTTTTTAGGTGATAGCAGTCTTCCGTGCTATGCCCTCGGTCCTGGTGGAATCGACAATATTTGTCCAACTTCGAACGTTTCGAATTATCCTTCATTTTCCTTGGCCATTGAACGATCCCTTGTTGCTCTGCTACAACGAGAATTTCTGCCCTCGGAGCTCTGAGGGGGGTATATCTTGCAAAGCTAGTTGGGGGCATGTGTCTTTGCTCTTCCGCTTGCCCTTCTCTCCTTGGGTCTTTCTTTTCTCCTTCTCGCACTTTCCTTTTGTTTGACTGTTCTGTTTTTGGTTTGCTAGCCTCTTCAATATGGATGTATTTGGCAGCTCTTTTCATCAGTTCGTCCAATGTTGATGGTGGTTTGCCAGCGATAGATTCGCCGGAAGCGTCCTCTCCGCAGTCCCTGTTGTAATATGCTTGCTAACAACTCGTGGTTGAGGTGGGGGACTTCGAGGACAGCGCCGGAGAATCTTTGTATATAGTCCCTTAAGCTCTCTTGCTCCTGTTGGACTATGGTGAAGAGGTACGCCGCAGTTTTCGGGTGACTTTTGTTGATGGAAAAGCGGTGCAGAAATCGTTGCGAGAGTTGCTCGAAGGTCTCAATGGTATATGTCGGGAGTTGGTTGAACCATGCCATAGCTCTTCCCGCTAGGGTCGTGCGGAACACTTTACAATATCCGGCATCGCTCATATCGAGTAAATCCGCCTTGGCTAGAAATTTGTCTAGGTGTTCTTCGGGGTCTGTGGTTCCGTCGTATTCTGCCCAGTATGGCAACCTTAGGCCTTGAGGTAAAGCCTCTGCCAGTATTTGCATGGAGAATGGGCTCCTCCTTGCGGGGGCCACGGCCATCGGGACCAGGACCAGGTTTCATTGAGTCGAGAGGTTTGGAGATGCGAACTGTCGCCTCTCGTTTTTCTTGGAATATCTTCATCTCTCCTTCCCCCCTGAGCTCCTATATCCTTATTCCGCCGGGGGAGGCTGGGAGGTTGGGAGGCTTGTATGCTTCCTTCTTCTTCGCCCATGGACATATCCTGGGGGCCATCCTCCCTCGACTCATTATCCCCGGGGGCGGAGGATGTACCTCGGCCTCGGCGGGGGGAACGAGGGGGAGTAGGCTCTCGAGGACGATTTGCCATGAAGTGCATGATCGCCCTCTCGGCTGCTTTTGCCGATGCATCTTCAATCATCTTTTGCAATGCTTCAACTGTCATTTGGAGCATCGGCGGTTGGGAAACGGGCAGTGGGGCTTCGCTGGCTCCTTCCCCCCTTTCTTCACATTCCCTCCCGTGGTCCTGCTGAGGACCCAGGCTCATGTGCTCCAAGGGAGGGAGCTCTCCTTCGTTACCCTGGGGAGCTCTTGTCCTTCGCTCCTCATTCATCTCCAAGTCTCTAGCCATGGATCGGGTTTGCATTCTCAGTATTGCGATTGAAAAGGTTCCCACAGACGGCGCTAAGTTGATGTTGCAAGAATTTAGAAGAATAAGTCAACAACAACGTGATGAAATAATGAAGATAATAATCGAATTATTATATAAAAACAGGGCACAATCGCCAATACGTACAAGCCGATCCAAGAATATTTCCAAGTTGATGTTGCAAGTAGAGTTCTTACAAAAATCCCTCCTTCCCTAATGAAGGGGTGGAGCTCATATTTATACTAGATATTTATTTACGGTAGGTATGGCGTAGTGTCCTTATTGTCCTTCCTCTCCATGTCTTCAGATATAAATGGTAACGTCTTATGAGGACATAATAGTCTTTTCCTCGCTTCTTCATTAATGAGGGGGGTTTTCATGGATCAAGCCTCCTTTGCTTGATTCCCTCCATGTGTTAATGATTTTGGTCAACTTCCCTTGAATCTTTATTCCTTGGTGGAAGAAAATAAATGCTCATTGACTTGGTCATTTTCTCCATATCAGATAATAACCTTATCCCACCTCGATCAATAGCCAACTCGACAGTTCCAGCGGTCGCGAGAAGTTCTGCATGAGCTGGATTAGCAGGGAATCGAAAATGTCTCCTATGCCACGCTAAGCACTAACCATCTGAGTTCCTAGCAATCACACCCAATCCTGAGGTCCCGGCGTCCTTGAAAATTATGTTGTCAAAGTTGGTCTTGATTGTATCAGGCGGAGGTGGCGACCAACCATTCACCTCGTCCCTTGCTAATGAAGAGATACACAGACTCCTTGACCATGAAGTGAATTCTTGCTGGAGTTGTAGTGCCGATTGCACCACACTGAACGTTTCATCTACCCTGTCCACCATTTGGCTCTTATTCCCGTTGATCCACAACCCGCAACATGTGACAAATGCGAGGTCAACCAATTATTCATCAAGCTTATCATAAATAAACCACAGCCAACCCTCCATACAACTTTTCCAATAAAAAAAAAAAAATTCCGATGGTATATTAGTAAGTGCCCAAACTTGTCTTGAAAACGTAGAAGTCAAGTCCTTATGTTTGCTATCCTCCTGTTACAGCTTGCAAACCAGACAGACAATGTTGATATTAGGAATTCTTCAAGCAAGATTGGAGCATGTGGCCACCGCTTCTCTACATAGCTTCCAGCAAAAGGTCTTAACCTTAGGCGGGACTTGTTGATGCTAGATGAAAGACCAACTATCGATAACTCAACTTGATAAAGATGGTGTGTGCATGAACCCAGTGCATTGGCGACATGATGTGCATTCCTCAATGAGAAATATGCTATTGTCGTTGAAGTGCCACATCAATTTTGTTAGAATAGGTGATCAGAAAGCCACTAGGTTTGGCGTTTTGTAATCTATTTGACAACTTGATGTAATGTAATATTATGTAATGAATAAAATGAGAATTATTTACCATTGGTACCTTCTTTGTTGTGCTCATTTTTCATATGTTAAATTGTGTTTTACATATATCATAACAAAGCCCATAGACCACGGTTAACAACTCATGCAGTTAGGCCACGCATTGGATGGTGGTCATGACACCAACTGATAAAGAGTTGGGTTTGAAACGTTCCAAGTCGAGGACCTCGAGAGTCTTATAGAAACTTGCACCAAGATTCATATTCATTGGATGAGTGTCGTGTTTCATCCGCGACAGTCGTGGGATGCCTATACGATCTTGGTGGGTTGGTCGACTGGGGTCCAGCCGACTGAACTGACTCGCGGGGATCATTATATGGAAGCCTTGGAGGCTTGGTCGGTATGATTGGATTTTTCCGGTTTCGATAGTACAGGACTAGTCCTCAGACTTGAGGAACCATGACAGTCACGTACACAGGATGGTTGTATCTTCGATCCGACGAGAGGTGATCATTCTGTAAGATGATCATTATAAGCCTTGTCTAGTTCAGTCAAAGTGTGGAGCGAGGACGGTGGGTTCCAAGAAGAGGATCCGTCCCCTATCAGTATATGACAGAGGTATCTCCTATGCACTCGGAGACACGTTAATGCTGTTTAAACCTGTGGCCACAGTGGTTGGTCTAACAGGAAATGGTTTCCTGTGTCGATGCAATGAAGCATGCGTAGTCTCGAGTATTAAGCGTAGATGTCTAGTCAAGGATGGGAACCGACGCCCAATTCCATACACATAGTCTCTAGTGCCATGGCCCGTTGCTAGATAGCCACCCATGGTAACGGGCCCTGTTGGACACGAGTCCAAGTCTAGTTGAGGGTGAACCTAAAGGGTCACATAAAAATCACCGAGAAGGTGGAAAAATTGACTTGGGTCAATTTCGGGGGATAATAAGTAAATTGGATTACTTAAGGAATTGTCCATTGGATGGACGGACCGATATTGTATCGGGCCCTCGTTTAATCGATAAATGGGATTTATCGGTTTATTAGAATAGGTGACCAGAAAGCTAATTGGATTGACGGTTTTGGAAACTATTCGTCAATCTTTATTAATACAATATTATCCTGATGAATAGAGTAAGTATTCATTACTAGCACTGTGTTTGTTGTGCTTACTACTAACGTTGAACGGCGTTTCAACGTCACAACAAATGCCCACAGATCAATTGGATAACCCATGTAGTTGGGTTGCGCATTGGATGGCGGCTATGAAACCAACTTCTGAGGGTTGGTCTGAAACATTCCAAGTCCAGGACCTCGAGACTGGGCATCGAGTGTCCTATTGAGACTTGCACTAAGTATTACATTCACAGGGTGAGTGCCGAGTTTCATCGGCAACAGACGAAGGTCGTTTATGCAATTTTAGTAGGTTAGTTGACAAGGTGGTCGACTGACTGAAGTGACTCGCAGGAATCATCATATGGAAGCCTTGGAGGCTTGGTCGGTATGACTGGAATTTTCAATTCCGATAGTACGGGATTAGTCCTCGGACTTGAGGAATCATGGCAGTCACGTGCATATGAAGACTGTATCTTGGATCTAGTGAGAGCTGATCATTCTGTAAGATGGTCATTATAAGTCTTGTCTAGTGCAGTTGGAGTATGTAGCGAGGACTGTGGATTCCAAGATAGGATCTGTCCCCTGTCAGTACATGACGGTGATGTCTCCTATGTACTCTGAGATGGTTTAGACTCTGAAAGTCTATGGCTATAGGCCCATAGCAATTGATTGAGTAGGAAAGGGTTTTCTACGTCGATCGATAGCGTAAACGCATCTCGGGTATGAAGCATAGTTGCCTAGTTAAGGATGGGAACCGACGCCCAATCTCATACCCTAGACTAAGGCTGGGAGACGGTCGACAGTAGGACCGTACCCGTACGGAATCAGCGCCTAAATGTTCACGCCACCATTCACCTAGTCTCTAGTGCCATGGACCATTGCTAGACGGCTACCCATGGTGACGGACTCCTGTTGGACACGATCCCAAGTCTAGCTGAGGGTGAACCTAAAGGGTCACTCACAAATCACCGAGGAGATGAAGGAATTGACTTGGAGTCAATTTCAGAGGATGATAAGTAAATGGATTACTTAAGGGATTGTACATTGGATGGACGGGCCGATATTGTATCGGGCCCTCGTTTAATCGGTAAATAGGATTTATCGATTAATATGGAAAGTTGAGATGTTGGATCTTTTAATTGGATTAAAAGATCAACGGGAATTATTTAAGTTGACATCATATTACATTAGATTTAATTTTGAGTTCGTCGTAATTGGATTACAGTAGAACCCGGTCCGTTAAATTTTGACCCAAGAGGTGTGTTAATTCCATTTATGGAATAGGAAGAAGTTGGACTTCTTCCTTAAATAAGCATGGCCTTCTTCCCTAAATAAGCATGGCTGAAAATTGCCACCTTGTAGGGAGCAAAAATCGACCATGTTGGATGCTAGATGGTAGTTGACTTATCACTTTTGGTAAGAGACAAATCAACTCCAATCAAGCCCTTCCCTTTTGGTATGATTTGATCATACCTTAAAAGATGGTAGGCTTGATTGAAGAATTGATGGTGATTGATTGGGATGTATCTAGACATCCTTGGATGAACCTAGACACATTCCAATAATCACATTAATTATGTATATATATGATATACTAACATCTATTGAAGAAAAATTTCATTATTCATCTTCTTTTAGGAAAAAGATGAAAACTCTCCATACACTCTCTCATTCTCTCTACTCTCAAAATCCTCTTTGTTGCTTCATTGATCTATGATCAATTGAAGGACAAAGTAAGATCAAGAAGGAACATTAATTTGATAGTGTAATCTCTTCTTTGATTTCATCCTCTAGATCCATTTTTTTCTAGCAAGAAAAACGAAATCTCTCCCGGTGTGGTGTGGACTACGTTAGAGGGTCTCTACGTTGGGACCTCGCGTGGACGAACGTCGGGGGAATCAATGTGTGTAGCTGATCAAAATACAAAATCGAGAAAGATATTCTGATTTATATTTATGCTCTCGGTTTCTTCTTTATTCTATAGCTAGGAACGCTTATTTATTTTATATATGTTTATATTTTGCGTTTATACACCGATAGCCCGGGGACGTTCAAAGGCACACCCCTTGAACGCGATTAAAATTCTTTTATTCCGCAAGTTTTTATCTCCACCGCGCTTCCGCCGCGTTCCCCGGCCGATCCGCTTTCCTTCAAGTGGTATCAGAGCCCAGATCGGTGTATGTGGTTATAGATTACATGTTTTACCTGTACAAGCATGTTCAACGTGTTTAGATCGGCTTTAAAAGCATGTGTTTATTGCTTTTTTATTTTCATAATTATTTGTTGAAATTTGCATGTTTAATTATGTTGATTAATCATGGATATTTAGGTGATTTTAGAAAATTGGATTTTCTGAAATCTGGGCATTTATTTCAGTGGTTTGGATGAAATAGCACCCATTGGATGGATGTAGTGCCTATCACGGCCGAGCCAATAGTTTCCTTGGAGGCTGACAACTAGGCTATGGCTAAAGCCTTTTGGGCCCGATATCTCATCACAAGATCCATGAAAAATTCTTAGACAGCCACCATCGGCAGGTAGTGATGGTAGAAAGAGGCAAGATACGGTTGGAGCGTATTACCTTGGCAGAAAAATAAAGTAGACCTACGAGACTGAGCCGGTATCGCAGATTACTCACTCTCAGAAGGTTCCGAGAGACATGGGTAATTGGCTTTGAGGTTAAGTGGGAGATTGTTAGAATAGATGACCAAAAAGCCAATTGAAATTGGCGATTTTGGGAACTATTCATCAATCTTTATTAATACAATATTATCCTGATGAATAGAGTAAGTATTCATCACTAGCACTGTGTTTGTTGTGCTTACTACTAACGTTGAACGGCGTTTCAACATCACAATAAATGCCCACAGACCAATTGGATAACCCATGTAGTTGGGCTGTGCATTGGATGGCGGCTATGAAACCAACTTCTGAGGGTTGGTCTAAAACATTCCAAGTCGAGGACCTCGAGACTGGGCATCGAGTGTCCTATTGAGACTTGCACTAAGTATTGCATTCACAGAGTGAGTGCCGAGTTTCATCGCCAACAGACGAAGGTCGTCTATGCAATTTTAGTGGGTTAGTTGACAAGGTGGTCGACTGACTGAAGTGAGTCGCGAGAATCATCATATGGAAGCCTTGGAGGCTTGGTCGGTATGATTGGAATCCCCGGTTTCGATAGTACGGGATTAGTCCTCAGACTTGAGGAATCATGGCAGTCATGTGCATATGAGGACTGTATCTTGGATCTGGCGAGAGGTGATCATTCTATAAGATGGTCATTATAAGCCTTGTCTAGTGCAGTTGGAGTATGTAGCGATGATGGTGAATTCCAAAATAGGATCTGTCCCCTGTCAACATGACGGTGATGTCTCCTATGCACTCTGAGATGGTTTAGACTTTGAAATTCTATGGCCATAGCAATTGATTAAGTAGGAAAGGGTTTCCTACGTCGATCGATAGAGTAAACGCATCTCGGGTATGAAGCACAGTTGCCTAGTCAAGGATGGGAACTGAGGTCCAATTTCATACCCTAGACTAAGGCCGGGAGACGGTCGACAGTAGCCGTACCCGTACGGAATCGGCGCCTAAATGTTCACGCCAACGTTCACCTAGTCTCTAGTGTCATGGACCGTTGCTAGACGGCCACCCATGGTAACGGACTCCTGTTGGACACGAGCCCAAGTCTAGCTGAGGGTGAACCTAGAGGGTCACACACAAATGACCGAGGAGATGGAGGAATTGACTTGGAGTCAATTTTAGAGGATGATAAGTAATTGGATTACTTAAGGGATTGTCCATTGGATGGACGGGCCGATATTGTATAGGGCCCTCGTTTAATCGGTAAATAGGATTTATCGGTTAATATGGAAAGTTGAGATGTTGGATCTTTTAATTGGATTAAAAGATCAACGGGAATTATTTAAGGGACATCATATTAAATTAGATTTAATTTTGAGTTCGTCGTAATTGGATTACAGTAGAACCCGGTCCGTTAAATTTTGACCCGAGAAGTGTGTTAATTTCATTTATGAAATAGGAAGAAGTTGGACTTCTTCCCTAAATAAGCATGGCCGAAAATTGCCACCTTGGAGGGAGCAAAAATCGACCATGTTGGATGCTAGGTGTTAGTTGACTTGTCTCTTTTGGTAAGAGACAAATCAACTCCAATCAAGCCCTTCCCTTTTGGTATGATTGGATCATACCTTAAAAGATGGTAGGCTTGATTGAAGAATTGATGGTGATTGATTGAGATGTATCTAGACATCCTTGGATGAACCTTGTCACATTCCAATAATTACATTAATTATGTATATATATGATATACTAACACCTATTGAAGAAAAATTTCATTATTCATCTTTTTCTAGGAAAAAGATGAAAACTCTCCATACACTCTCTCATTCTCTCTACTCTCAAAATCCTCTTTGTTGCTTCATTGATCTATGATCAATTGAAGGACAAAGTAAGATCAAGAAGAAACACTAATTTGATAGTGTAATCTCTTCTTTGATTTCATCCTCTAGATCCGTTTTTTTCTAGCAAGAAAAACGAGATCTCTTCCGGTGTGGTGTGGACTACGTTAGAGGGTCTCTATGTTGGGACCTCGCATGGACGAACGTCGGGGGAATCAATGCGTGTAGCCGATCAAAATACAAAATCGAGAAAGGTATTCCGATTTATATTTATGCTCTCGGTTTCTTCTTTATTCTATAGCCAGGAACGCTTATTTATTTTATATATGTTTATATTCTGCGTTTATACACCGATAGCCCGAGAACGTTCAAGGGCACACCCCCTGAACGCGATTAAAATTCATTTATTCCGCAAGTTTTTTATCTCCATCGCGCTTCCGCTGCGTTCCGGGGCCGATCCGCTTTTCTTCACGGTTAATGTAGAGAGTCAAAAAATTGGGTCTTTTAATTGGATTAAAAGATCAATGGGAATTATTTAAGTGGGCCTTGAATTAAATGGGATTTAATTTTGGGTTCATTGTGATTGGATTATAGTGGAACCCGGTTAGTTAAATTTTAGCCCAAGAGGTGTGTTAATTCCACTTTTGAAATGAGAAGAAGTTGGACTTCTTCCCAATATAGGTATGGCCGAAAGTTACCACTCTTGGAGTGGTAAAAATCGGCCATACATGGCCTTTGTGATGTTGACTTGTCCCTTTTGTTAAGGAATAAATCAATTCCAATCATGCCTTTTCCATTTGGAATGATAAAATCATACCTTATGAGATGGTAGGCTTGATTGATGAATTAGTGGGATTGATTGGGATGTATCTAGACATCCTTGGATGAACCTAGACACATTCCAATAATCACATTAATTTTGTATATATATGAGTATATACAATTATCAAAGCAAGAGAATTCATTTTCATCTTTTTCTAGGAAAAAGAAAAAAAACACACTTCATTCTTTCCTCTCTTTTTCGGCCCCCTCTCTACTCATAAAAAATATCCCCTTTGTTCTTCATTTGATCTTGGATCATTTGGAAGAATAAATCAAGTTTAAGAAAAGACACTAATTTAATAGTGTTCTAGTTTCTTAAACCGAGTCCTCTAGATCCATTTTTCTCTAGCAAGAAAAACGTGCATCTCTTCCGTGCGCTGTGGACTACTCTAGAGAGTTCATACGTTTGAACTTGGTGAGCATTTCCAGAGAGGAACAACGCTCGTAGCCGTACAAGTGATATAACTACAAAGATAATTTCAGTTTTACGCTTTCATAGTTTGGTTTTCATCTCTATGCTCTGTGTGCAATATAAGTTTATAATATTGTTACATCCTACATCGAACACCCGGTTGAGCACCCAAGGGTACACCCCTTGGGATCTTTTGATAATTATTTTAAATTTATGCCTATTTTGATTCTCACGCTTCCACTCGCGCTCCCGGCAGATCCGCTTGTTCCTTCAAATTTGTCCTTATGGCTAGTGTTGCCGAGTGCAATAAAGACAACCAGCGCAGCCTCATCAAGGTGGAAAACCTGTGTGACCAACTCTTCCTTCCAACCCCCTAACTAATCATCGATTAGCTCTTTGACACACGTCTCTTTGTCGAAAAGAGAATTGTGGAAACAAGGAACAATGTCGGATTTAAGGAGAAGCCACCTATCCTTCCAACTTTTGATAGATGCATTGTCCCCCACCCTCCACCATGAATCCGAAAAAATACGCTCCCGAGTGTTAGAGATACTATGCTATGATAAGGATGGTTTACTACCCAACTTGGCCTGGAAGAAGTCGGTGTTAGGAAAGTATTAGCAAGATGGACTTTACTTACCGACGAACTTAGGTTCTTAATGATCCTCTAAGCTTGTTTGGCTAGGAGGGCATTATTAAAAGCACACAAATTGCAAGTCCTAATCCACCTTCTGCCTTTGGTTTACACATATCCTTCCATGCAACCTAATCCACACATCGAGCCCCTTGTTGATGCCACCAAAAGTCGGCTAACATGCCTTCAAGTTGATGAATGAAACCTTTAGGGAGTTTGAAACAAGACATAGCATATGGAAGAATAGCAAGCAATACCTTTTTTACCAACACCTCTTTCCTGCCCTGATATAGTAATTTAGCATTTCAACATTTGATCGTATTCCATATTCCGTCCCTAATGCCGTTGAACATCTCCTTCTTGGAACGACCCCTATCGTCCATAAACCTAGATATTTGTCATGTCTTGAGACGCCCGCCAGTCCCA
Organism: Sesamum alatum; assembly: GCA_034509735.1. NCBI lineage: Eukaryota > Viridiplantae > Streptophyta > Magnoliopsida > Lamiales > Pedaliaceae > Sesamum > Sesamum alatum. Next base: position 17,130,117 of record JACGWO010000003.1, read on the forward strand.
AACTTTCAGCCAAAGCTTGTTTGATCTCCTCGTTTATGTTACCGTTGAAAACAACAGTTGACTTATCCAAGTTCACTTTTTGTCCCGAGGCCCTCTCATACTTGTCAAACACCCTTCTGATCTCCACCATTGTTGAATGTGTTGCCTCACAGAAATGAGTATGTCGTTCACAAAAGAGTAAATTGGATATTCTCGGAGTTGTTCTCGCTATCAACTCCCTTGACATCCCCTCGAGTCTCGGCCATAGTAGGACTCAAAGTTTCTACACATACTAAGATCAAATAAGGCGAGAATAACAAAAATTAATAAGAAATAGTGGAGACAAGTAGCATGACCAAAGATAGAAAAGAGCAATGAAAACCTAATATATGAAGGATACTCTCTCACCTATTCCACCCGATCATCAACTTTACCCATGTCGAGCTTAAGCATTGGGAACCCTTTCTTTCCACCGGCATTAGTTTTCAAGAAATGGTTAACCTCAAAGGTACCAAAATGTTATCAGAAATGAGGCGACCAGGAATAATATAAGGCATCAAACATCTAAATCTACTAACTAAAATCTTAGAAGCAATTCTATAAATAACGTTGCACACGCTAATAGGGAAAAATTAACTAACCGACCTGGGATTGCCACATTTGGGGATATAAACAATAGGTGCAATTCAAAGATCATGCAAGTTATGATGATTTAGAATATTAAGCATACACTGAGTGATTTTGATAGAAAATGGGTGACATATCATTGGGTCCCGAGGACTTGAGTGGAAACATTTGAAAGATCGCCTTCTCCATCTCTTCCATAGTGAAATGAGTATACAATATATGGTTCATCTCATTCATGACCTTCGGGATAACCGTACTCGCCAGTTGCTCAATGTCATAGTCGAGGGGCGAACTAAGAAGAAAATTTCTGAAAAATAAGGGGACGAACCAAGATGATTTCATGAATACCCTTTTTCTCCTTGCACCAAAGACCATTCTTTTTTCTCGATTTAGCAATGTGGTTCATCTTCTTCCTAGTTGAAGCCTGTTGGTGAAAAGACCGAGTGTTCTTATCACCCTCTTTGTTCCATTCCACACTACCCCGTTGTTTCCACATAACTTCTTAAACATGCATAAGACGTTCAAGCTCAGCCCGACACTCGCATAACTCTGTGTTAGATTCAAATGTAATTGTACTTTTTTGCCACACTAAAATCTTAGATTTAATTGTACAATTTTTTTGTTCACTTGTCCGAATTCTTTTTTGTTCTATTTCACCAGCCTATCTTTACAACTAACCAATTGAACGAGAATCCTATCAAAACGAATTGGCTGTGTCCAAGCCTTCTCAACCATTTCCTCACACTGTTCAGACCGAAGCCAAAAGGCCTCGAATTAGATCCATTTCATGTCGGGGGCGCGTGAGACTTATTGTGACCTGTAAAATGCAGGAGCAATGGAGAATGATCTGAACTTAGCAGCGGCAGGTGTTGAATGCTCGAATTTGAGTAACATCGTATCCAAATATCTTTTGAACAGGCTATGTGAAGTTGTACCCTAACTGTGTATGGATCTTCTTTCTGGTTACTCTAAGTGAAAATATCGCCTGAAAAAACCTAAATCTTGGAGCGAGCAATCATCTAACGCCTTCCTAAAATCCAACATCTATCAGAAGGGTCTCGAAAGCCATCCCTCGTTCTCATTGTCACTAAGAATTTATGTAAAGTTGCCCATGCGAATCCACAGACGTTGAGATTCCATTTTCTATTTCAGAATCCCCATACAAACCACTAAATTGCCATTTCTCATGATTATTGCTCGGCAAATGTCTGCATCAATATGGTAAATGGAGAAAGTCTGTATAACAACATCCAGTGATTATCCCACAATAGCTAGGCCCTCGAGTTTTCCTTTAGCTTCAACACACAGACCGTACATACCATACTTGTTCTCTAGCCTAACAATTATTTTCTTGTTACACTTTGTTTCAATTAGAAAAATTAGTGACGGGCGAAAGCGATGAACAAGTTCATCGAGTTTTCGAACTATCTAAGGTCCACCCATACCTTGGCAGTTCCATCTAAGGGTAATCATGGTGATCAGCGGGCCTGCGAGGCAGCCTCCACGTTTGGGAGTTCTTCATCAATCAGGTGTCGTCTTTTTGGTAATTTGAGATGCAATACCCTTCATAAAATCGCTACATGTATCATATTCACATTTCCTTAGGGTTTGTGTGGATGATTTAGGAGTACGATGAGTGTATTTACATTTTTTTCTAGGGGGTTGATTGATCTAGTTATGTCCTAAGGTGAATTGAGGAGGGTTAGGATGTAATTGATAGTAAGGGGTGGGGTGTGGGTGATAATTTGAAGATTAGGCGTAAGGCTAGGGCTTGCATGGATGGTTATGAATTATTATATTATGACTAGGGTTTTGCATGGGGAGGGGACACGAAGCTTGTTGAATGGTCGGGGTTTTAATCAGTTGTTGCATGGGTGGCGAAAAGGGTATTGGTTGATGTCCTTGGGCTGAAGGAAGTATGATTAGGTTGGGTGGGGAGTGGTCAGAACACTATGTGAAGGGATTAGAATGATTGGATTTTGGAGAGTACATGGGAGCTTCGGGCCCAAGGCGATGAAGCTGGCCAAAATTGGCCCCAAGATCTGCTCTTTTACTCGAATCCTTGGGTGAATCATTATCTCCATGGCTTGCTCCAATTTGTCGAACTAAATAAAGGCTAAAGATATTCATCCCCCTTCTTTCACTTGACAACGGACTTTTATGTGAGCATGATAATGAAAATGCCCTACTTTCCTTTCTAGGATCTTTTTTACCATTATTGTTCCAACTGTTTCCAACTGGAGATCAAACCAAACCCACCGCTCGCAGCCAAGCTTCATAGGGTGTATCCTCTCTCGGGTCATGTTAATAGGTTGAATAGAGAAGGTGACAGTGTTTGTACAAATGTCCAAGGATGCCACAAATGTAGCAGAGATTCAACAGTCTTTCGTAAGTAAAGGATACTTAGGTCTCATCACCCACTTCTGATCGTAACTTCATGAATCGGAGTAAAGGTTTATGAATATTCAAAATAGACCACATGCATAAAGTCGAGCTCCAAACCTTATGAGAATCCATATGTTCAAAATCAATAAAATGACCCATTCAATACCAGTGAATTCCACAATTTCTCTTGTCATTTTTTGGATGACGAGATCATGGATGTGCAGGTAGAACGTGCACCATGACAAATCCACCGATAATAGATTTCGTCCTCGCCAACTTCACTGAGAACCAGAATGTTCTTCTCAAAATTCCATGGACACCTTGCCATAGAGCGATCCTTGTCGATAACATGATTGAAATAGAAAATAGTTTGTTGTCCTTGATACCTCTAATCTCTATACCCATGATCAAGCTAATGATTGACATCAAAATACCTCTCAAATGTTCAAATCACACCAGTTTACTTGAAAGTAGTTTTCCTACCAGGTAAAACCCGGAATCTTCAATATTTCCATACCAAGCTTTATTCGGTATAACCACCCCCAATTCCTCCACCTCAGTTAAACTCAGATACTTTCCTAAATGATCCGCTGCCTCATCCATGAAAAATAAAAAGATGGTGAAAACTGAATTCTAAAAACACACTCTAGAGAACCTCAATTATGCACCCTGCCACTACTTGGAGACAGGAGGCCACCACCAAATATTTGCACCCAAATAAAGACAAGAGAAATCATAAGTAAAATACAAAAGATCAAGGGATTAAAATTAAGAGTGAGAGATAAATAGTAAGGAACGAAAGAAAGAAGTCAAGGGATTAGAATTAAGACTGAGAGATAAATAGTAAGGAACGAAAGATAGAAGGAAGTCCTGTAGCTCAAAAAACTCCAACTGATAGTCCCAGATTGAGCGAAAGAAGTGCCAAAGAGGAACAAAAGATACCGTCATTGGAAACTTTGAAGGAAGAGAAGCAGAACTCTCACAAAAAGAGACAAAGACCTCCCATTCGAGAGACTTGATATTTTTAATTATTAATTTGGTTTGGAAAATTTTAATCGATAATTTTTTTAAAATTCTTATATCACCAATATATTTTTAATTTTAAAAGATACTAATGAGTGTACAAGTTACTATAGTTTTAGTATAGTTTTGGCCATTTTTTTTTATATTAAATAGCTCTTAAATCATGTGAAATCTTGTGTTTGCAGCTAAAAGGAGAATATTGGAGACATATATGAAGTAATGAAGCAAAACAAAGTGAAAAAGTTCAACAAAAACTCTAGAAGAAAAATAAAGAACATATTTGAAAGTTCGACTAGACGTCACCATGTTTAGCAACGCAGAGGAGCCAACGAATGAAGGAAAGAAGACTAAATTTTCTGAACTTGAAACCCGATATGTATGGTCATTTCGACTTTTGAGAGTCTTCCCTTCCTATTGAGTCATATCTAGGTTAATAACCCTTACTAGATAGAATTTAGAGCTTGTTTAGGTATCTATTTAGTTTACCATGTCGTAGTGGTCGATTATGTTATGGGGATTGCACAATCTAGCCTAAATGATTTTTCATAGGAATTTATTGATTAGAACTAGGGCTTTCTGATTTTTAATGCTATTGATAGATTAAATCTGAGGATGTTCCCAGGATTGTCTATTGATTAGAGAATAATTCGCCAACGAATGTTCCTTGGCTAACGAAACAATAAGAGAAAGGTGAGATTGTTAGGTCATACCAATGGCCATTACTAATTTATTTATTTTATATATCTTTGCATCTATGATCAACAACAGAATCGAGCATGATCTTGTCTTCAACTAGAAATATCTTCTCATATTTTATTCACTTTTAAATTTATCTCGTAGTCACGTAGTAATCTGAATCAACCGCCCCTCGTTTATTTTGCTTTCATTCGAAGTTATTAATTTAATACCAACCTCTATGAATTTGATCTCTGATCGGTTGTCGAAGCCGTCAAATATAAATACTGATTCTAAACTGTAGTAGTCGTGGAACCAGGTCAAATCCCTAGGGAACTATCGATTAATTTCTCTATCTAATTGTAGTAACCAAAAAAGAGGGGTATGAATCGAGTACCAAGTATGAATTAACTATAACTAAATTAAATAGCAAGAGTAAGTAACTGAGATGAGATTATCGATGAAAAGTCCAATTCAAGGAGTTCGTCTCACCAATCGTTATGTCTATCATAGGTTACTAAGGGTTAATTCCATAACCAAGCATTCAACTTTGAAATTCATTAGGATAGCCGTAACAAATTCCTGTTTTCCTATCGTAGTGGATTTGACTCAAGCATCTAAATCTAAACTTATTATATCAAGACTGAGTACGATAGCGTTCCATATCACATCAATAATAACATTTGCTTCAATGAAAATAGTTGAACCTAGATCAAACAACCGAGATAGCTGCAATTATCTAACCTAGTTTCTCGTGCCCACAAATAAATCATGCAAAGCACATAATAAATTTACTCGCTACTCATACCACTCATTCATGATAATTACGGATCACTGAACTCATGGATAGCAATAGAATAATTAATATCGAATCAAATTGTCAGATCTATCAATAATAATCATTCCGTTCACAGTAAATCAAGACGAGAAATACTTGGCGAAATCAGATAAATTCAAGACCTCAAAACATAACAATTGGGTTTAACGTTTCCCTTGAATCGGAATAGAAAAATTAACTACTAAACATGTTCATAGCAAAACAAGATGTACCAAAAGAAAGCATGAATTGAGAGAAAGAGAGAAAAAAATGATGATCCAATGATGTCCTTCTCTGTGTTCTTGTCTTCCTTTTAAACTTAAGAGTCCCCGTTTTATGTAACTTCAGAGTCCCCTTTCTATGTGTGTCTCTTCCGTAAAATCAAGAAAGAGATCTTTCCAAATCTCTTCTTCTTTTCCCGCACAGACTCGGGTGTCGGATAGGGCGTGATTACACCCTAATGGTTGTTCAAGTCTGCTCATGACTGTTTGTACTTGATCTCTTTTCTGTCTTCCTTTGAGGCTTTTTAACTCCATTTTCTTCACAACGGGTTAATCTCGATCCTTCATTCAAAAACCGCATAATTCGATCATAAATGTGTAGGAAACCTTTAAAAATTATTCGAATTAAGCATGCATATGAGAGATGAACTACACCCTATCAATCTCACTCATCATTTTTTACAAAATTTAGTGTATGAATTATTTTTTAGTGAATTCGGCACTCATGACATATACTTGTCAGTTACATATTTATATGTATACACTGATATGTAACAACCATTTGTGATAGAAAATTATCAAAATTTTGCCATAGACTGCTCAAACTTATTTCAGTTACACCCGATTGGAGCTGAGTTTTCTGATTTGCTATTTGTTTAATGTGACATCATTGTCAATGTTTGATGTGAAAGTATCATTATAGACGAAAGTGTTCCTACTTCACCAACTTTTTCTTATCTTTTCTACGAAGGCTTTGAGAATATGTTGCCATGATCTTCACTTCAACTTTTCCTATTACACAAAGATAAGAATTGATGAAACTAAACTCAAGTCCTTCCTACTCCTCTTTTGCCCCATGAAAACCCAAAAAAAAAAAAAAAAAAAAAGAGAGAGAAAAAAGCGAATCCTGAAAATGTCAAAAACTTACAAAATGCTAAGTCTTTTTTTAATTATATAATTATATCAACATTTCAATAAAATGTACAATATATATGATGGTTCAATCAATATACAAATATAACTAAAAATAATGAAATAAATTATAATTAACTCATAAAGTCACATAAAATAAGATAAATATCTACATGTCTAGTAGGACTTGGACCCATGACCTCAAACTTGTTCACAAAACTTCAGGCTTAGCCACTATGCTAATACATCATTAGCCAAAATGCATGCTAAGTCCTAACAACACGAATTCGATAAAAATTTTGCTATAATTTCATATATACTACAACCCAGTTTGATTCGAAGATTATATAATTAATTATGAGATAATCGATTACGGGAGGATTGACTTTAAAATAATTAATTTTTTTAGAAAAAAAGTGATTATAGGCGGGTGCACATTCATAACTAACTAGTATATGTGGCACACTCAAATGTGTGTGCATAACTAATTTAAATTTTTTTAAAAAATAATTATTTTTATAAAGTATATTAATTAGATTTTAAAATATAAAAAAATAAAAAATAATGAAAGAAAATGAGAGAAGAAAAAGGGATGTGAAAGTTAATAAAAAAGAAGATGGGAAGTTGAAGAGGGAGAAAATTAATAAATTAAGAAAAGAGAAAAAAATAATAAAATATTAAAAAATAAAAAATTAGCAGACACAATTAATTAAAGGCACCAATAGGTGTTCTTCAATTATATAAAGGTATGGATTGTAAAAATACATGCATACTGTAGTTTAATTCCAAAATTTACATCATTTTTAAGGTAAATAAAAAAATTTAAAATAATTATTATGGTATTCGAAATTACAAATTATAACTTTTATCAAAACATAAATCAATAAAATTAAATCTAAAAGATAATGAGTTTAATGCAATTTACCTCCATGTGATATTGTAAATGTGCAAATTACCCCCTATGAAAAAAATAATAATAATTTACCTCCCCGTGTTTTTTGAAATGGAGCAACTTACCTCCTTGTCTAAAAATACATGGAGGTAAATTGATTTATTCTAAAAAATATATGGAGATAAATTGATATTTTATTTTTCATAAAAGGATAATTTACTCATTTATAATATCACAGGGTTGCTTGTATTTTTTTCAAAAAATAAATATCTAAAAAAGCTCCAAACAATACAAAAAGAAATTATATTTACACATGAAATACAAAATTTTTATAGACTACGACATTAATTAGTTACCATATGGGTTGTTGATGACAAATTCTTCATGAAAATGGAAGATGACGTTGGCCTTTCGTGCACCAACTCCTTCCCACCAACCCCCCACCCCTAATCCAAATCCACATTTTACACGTGTCGCCATCACAGCCCTTCATTTCCCATGCGATCATCCGACGGCCAAAAGTGGTTTTCAACTAACACAATAGCCTTCCCACCCAACATACAATGTCCAATGCGCCTCTATTTAAAAGAAACCTAAAGTCGCTCAACAACCTCAGCAATTTCAGCTTAGCTATATTCTCACAACCTTTGCAAATTGTTCATCAAAATTATATATATACATATATATATATAGAGAGAGAGAGAGAGAGAGTTCTTAGAACTACTTTTACTATAATTAACATTTGCTGCAAGAAATGGAAAATGCGAATGGAAACAGCAGTTTTTGTCTGAAAACCAGCAGAAGTGATGATCCCTTGAACTGGAAGCTGGCGGCGGAGTCGCTGACTGGAAGCCACCTTGATGAGGTGAAGAAGATGGTGGAGGAGTACCGGAAGCCAGTGGTCCGGCTAGGTGGGGAGACGCTGACGATAGCGCAGGTGGCGGCGGTGGCCACACGGGACGCGGCGGAGGTGACGGTGGAGCTGGCGGAGGCGGCGCGGGAGGGGGTGAAGGCGAGCAGTGAGTGGGTGATGGAGAGCATGAACAAAGGGACGGACAGTTATGGCGTCACGACGGGGTTTGGTGCAACTTCTCATAGGAGAACCAAACAAGGTGGTGCTTTGCAGAAGGAGCTTATTAGGTAAATTCAATTAAATTAATAATTGAGACACACTTGATGTATGTATAATTTAATTTTTTTTATTATATACTATTTAATTAAGTAAAATAATTAATTTTATGAATTGAATTTAAAATAAATAAATTAATTTTTAAGTGGGCAAAAATAAAAATAAAAATTATTGATTAATTAGAAAGTTTGTTATTAATTTGTAAATGAAATGAGTATAAGTAAAGACATTTTAATAAACTCACATTTTAATTATAAAAAATAGCTATTTTAAGACCGTGAGCCTTAGTAAATAGTATAGATTAATTAAATTAAAAAATACTTGCAATTGCTATATACCAAGTTTGAATATATATATATATATATTATTGTAGATGATGATATTTGTCATGATGTAGGGGTAGGTATATGCCCCCCTCCCCCCATGAAGACAATGTCTAACTTTTTGGTGGGGATATTCAACACAAATTAATGATAATTTTGTAATATTTATTTTTCTTTTTGGTTTTTTTTTTTTTTGACATTTTAGCACTTGTATACCTCCAAATAAGTAAATAAGAAAAAAGGTGATTAATGGAATATGTCTATGATAAATGTAAAACAATAGCTATCTACATATGTAAAAAAATTATTTTATATATGTAAACATGTAAAATAAAATAAAAAGATACATAATATTATAACTTTATAATAAAAGGTTCAATTCATCGGTGTTTAATATGCCAACTATACTAAATTATGGCTTATTTAATGATCTGATGAGTTGTGAGTTGTGACCACCTATTCAAGTCAAGTAAATATTAATATATAGGAACTTAATTAAAGTAATTTTTTTGGTAAAATATTCAAACCAAAAGTAAATCATTTATGTTGCATTCGGAAGTATACATGAAATAGTTACATAATAAATGTAATTTTAGTTATTTGATAATATTAAGTTGTCTTAGATATTTTGCTACTTTTTTCTAATTTCTCTTTTTTTTTTAAAAAAAATTATTATTTTGGTATATTTAGGTTTCTGAATGCTGGAATATTTGGCAATGGCACTGAATCAAGCCACACACTGCCTCACTCAGCCACAAGGGCCTCAATGCTTGTAAGAATCAACACATTGCTTCAAGGTTACTCCGGCATAAGGTTTGAAGTCTTGGAGGCCATCACCAAACTCCTCAACCACAACATCACCCCATGCCTCCCCCTCCGCGGCACCATCACCGCCTCCGGCGACCTCATCCCGTTGTCCTACATTGCGGGCCTTCTATTGGGCCGGCCCAACTCCAAGGCTATCGGGCCCAACGGGGAAGTCCTGGACCCGGCTAGTGCGTTTACCCTAGCCGGGATCGACACGGGCTTCTTTGAACTCCAACCCAAAGAAGGCCTTGCACTAGTAAACGGCACGGCTGTGGGCTCGGGCCTGGCCTCTATAGTCCTGTTCGAGGCCAACGTTCTTGTCGTTGTGTCAGAAGTTATATCTGGGATTTTTGCTGAGGTCATGCAGGGCAAGCCCGAATTCACGGACCACTTGACGCATAAGTTGAAGCATCATCCGGGCCAGATTGAGGCTGCTGCTATCATGGAACACATTCTTGATGGAAGCTCATACATCAAAGAAGCACAAAAGGTACATGAAATGGACCCCCTGCAGAAGCCTAAACAGGACCGGTACGCGCTCCGCACCTCCCCCCAATGGCTCGGCCCGCAGATTGAAGTAATTCGGGCCGCAACGAAATCTATAGAAAGAGAGATCAATTCTGTCAATGACAATCCATTGATCGATGTATCAAGAAACAAGGCATTGCATGGAGGGAATTTCCAGGGGACGCCTATAGGTGTGTCGATGGACAACGCCCGTCTAGCGATTGCTTCTATTGGGAAACTCATGTTTGCACAATTCTCCGAGCTTGTGAATGACTTCTACAACAATGGTTTGCCATCAAATCTATCCGGGGGACGTATTCCAAGCCTGGATTATGGATTCAAGGGAGCCGAAATCGCAATGGCAGCTTATTGCTCCGAGCTACAATTTCTAGCCAATCCAGTCACAAACCATGTCCAAAGCGCCGAACAGCACAACCAAGATGTGAACTCATTGGGGCTGATTTCTGCAAGGAAAACAGCTGAGGCAGTCGACGTTCTGAAGCCCATGGCCTCGACGTTCTTGGTTGCGTTATGCCAAGCCATTGATCTGAGGCACCTGGAGGAAAATCTCAAGGCAACAGTGAAGAACACCGTCAGCCAAGTAGCCAGAAAGGTCTTAACCACCGGCTCCAGCGGCGAGCTCCATCCTTCCAGGTTTTGTGAGAGGGACCTACTAAGAGCTGTCGACAGAGAGCACGTTTTCGCCTACATCGACGATCCGTGCAGCGGTAACTACCCGTTAATGCAAAAACTACGGCAAGTCATAGTCGACCACGCATTGATGAGCAATGAGGGGGAGAAGAGCCTTAGCACCTCGATTTTCCACAAGATTGGCGCATTTGAGGAGGAATTGAAGGCCCTTTTACCTAAAGAAGTCGAGACTGCCCGACTCGAGCTGGAAAACGGGACGCCCGGTATAGCCAACAGGATCAAGAACTGCAGGTCTTATCCATTGTACAAATTTGTGAGGGAGGAGCTAGGGACCGGCTTTCTGACCGGCGAAAAGGCTCGTTCGCCCGGTGAGGAGTTCGACAAGGTGTTCACAGCCATATGTGAGGGGAAACTGATTGATCCATTGCTCGAGTGTTTGAAGGAATGGGATGGCGCTCCCCTTCCAATCAGCTGATCATGACATGGTTCTGCGCTGCACAGACGTCATAGTATATTACATGCATATGTATTGTCCTTAATTGGTTTGAAGTCTTGGGAAATCAATGTCTATAAATGGACAAAATGGTGCTCAAACTTGTTAATGATACATGTATTTTGTATTTTGTGAAAAGATTTTGTGATGTCAAACTGCAATAACAAGTCATTTGATTCGGAATTTGGTATCTTTTCTAACCAAGATCTTCATGTCAGAGAAACATTAAGAAACGTAGTTTAATTACTGACATAATATGTATCTTTGAGATTTTGTGCACTTGGATTGAGTATGTATGTCTAATGGATAAGATTATTACACCGAATATATTAACTGAACTGTAAGAACGAATCACTTTTCGTCTTAAATTTGTAGATATGATTTTGAGTGCTCAACTTCTTACGATAATTAAACAAAGACTTATTTAAAATATTCTTGTATGAATTCAAAATGTGAAAAGAATTCATTAGAAGAAATATGAATTTTTATGGTAATTAATTACTACGATTGAAAGAAAAAAAATCATGATAATTTACGAGTACAAATTAATCATAATTGCACAGATCATCAATTGCTCAAACAACTAAAGTCAATACATTAATCATAGTTAAATCGTGGTTTTTGACTCATGTGTAGGGAGAAATAATTTTTTTTTTAGTGATTCTTGAAATTATCCAGACACTTGAACATTTTTGTTTGGGTTTGTGGGATGGTTACTGGTGGACCAATTTTTCAAAAATGGAGATCATTCTTTCATTGTCCTAAAAGCTCATCAACCACTCCCTTGTTTTGTTCTCTACAAAAATTTATCTTTTAACCATCGTTAAAAATAAATAGCCATATTAAATAGTTATTCCCCATGGTTATATAACGATTGTTGACAATAACTTTTATGAGTGTGGCTAAAATATTTGTCGTGACTAAAAGTCATGACAAAAATATTTACTATAGCTCGTATATAGCCACAACAAAAATAGTTTTCATGGTGGATAATTTAAATTTTTATAAAAGTTTTTGTTTAACAATGATTAATAATAATTATTTATCATGATTTTAGTCCATAATCAGTAAAATTGTGGACAAAAGTAAATTTTCTTCTTAGTGGTTGCTTATAAAGATTTGTTTTTCTTTGCCTCCATTGATTAATTTAGTAATCTCCTGGAAGTTTAAAATATCAGCTGTGGGTTGTGGTTTCGTCCCACGACAATTCTGGTATGTAATTTGGCTCTGTCTATTCTATTCTTCTATGTTTCTTGATATATAATTGATAATTATAAATTATAATTTTGAATTTATCGTTAATTTAATGGTTAAATACACTTTGCGGTACCCTAAGGTATACTTATAGCTTATTCACGTATGAAAAATAACAAACATTCTACTAACAAGATAATTTGGTATTGACGTGATAAAAATATCTATCCTACTTGCCACCTGAAAGCTGTCATACGTGATCTGTCTTTCACACCCATAAACGTTTTTCTTATTCATGACTTTGAATATTTATTGAAACTTTTATACCATTTCCTTATAAATTATATAATACAGAAATATTTAAAAGCTCAGTATCTGTAACTCTATATTACAGAGTAAACTCTTTATGTAAAAAATAAAATTTTATCTTATACTAAAATTAATATTTAATTGCAAGAATAAATATTTAAAATATATTTTGTCATAACTCACAAAATTATGAACTACTATAGATTAATTAGGTATATAATTTGTCATATTTTACAATATATATAAAAGCTGATCAATACAAGTTTTCAGAATCGTATTATAATATTATAAGTGTTTAAATATATAACAACATAAAGCATAAATTAAATATGTACATTTTCACCAATTACATGAAAAAACTATGAGGATTGTAAGTTTAGAGTTTCTGCCAAGTTTCTATACTAATTATAAAAAAGAACACAAATTTTGAATAAGATTTGTTTTAAATAGAAGTTTTATATAGGGGAATGGTTGTAATATACATAATTTTAAAGGGCTAAATGGTAAGGAAATTTTTTGTTCAAAAAAAATTATGACCAACTTAACTAATTATATGGGGATTTTGTTAGGGTAAATTATATTTTTGGTCCCATAAGTCGACATGTTTCAAATTTTGGTCCCATACTCTAAATAATTCACACATTGCATCCCTATGTGCATTTTTTTTTTCAATTTTAGAATATAAAGGGAATTTTCATTAATTACTTAACGACTAAGGTTTATCTATTAAGTGATTGCACATTTGGAGGGGAAACGTACTAGAAAATGAAAAATTGGTAGGAAAGGCTTGTTGCTTCTTCTTCATGTAAATAGTTTCTTTCTTTTTCTCTTCCATTTAGTAGGAACAAACTTTTAAACATGGCTGGAAAACAAGAAGTGTTTTATCACTATGGAAGGGCTGCAAGTTTGAGAACCTCTTGGACCGACGACAACCCAGGGAGGAGGTTTTTTAGTGTTCTAAAAAAAAAGTGGGTGTCGTTTTTTTACTTGGGAAGACCCCCCAACGTGTGCAAGGGCAAGGGTTATCATATGCGAATTACTTATGAGGTTGAATGGAATGGAGGACAAGATTGCACAGATGCAACAAAGACAAACAAGTTTAACTTATCTTTTGGTTGTTCCATGTCTTATGGTGTTGTTTAAGTATTGTTTGGGTCGAATCTCCCTCATTGTTTTTGAGGATATGCCTAGTTATGTGTGGTGGGGATGAATGTTATTCTGCCCCGATTTTTTCCATTTTCAGCAATATTAGGGTGCTAATATTGGGACATGTAATCTTCATTTTGTATCTGAAGAAAGAATTAATTTCTCTTCTACATTTAACAACTAATACAACATCTATATAGGTCCTTACCCTCTAATTTTAAGGAAAGTAATGATCCTGAAATATCTCTTATTTACAGTCAAGATATTATCTTGATTTAGTAAGATAGCCTCCTACTTACATCTCATATATTATCTTCTATAGAAAGCTAAGATTTCATTTTATATTTACAACTAAGATATAGAATCTGCTGAATTATATTGCTTGATTTTCATCACTACCCCTCAAGCTGGCAGGTATGTAGATGTTATCCATTCCAAGCTTGCCTATAACTTCTTCAAAGTGTGCTCTTGCTAGCCCCTTAGTCAACATGTCTGCCATTTGTTTTCTTGTTGGAACATATGGAGTGCAGATGAGTCGACTTTCCAGATTTTCTTTTATAAAGTGTCGATCAATTTCAATATGTTTAGTTCTAGCTATCATGTTGTACCGGGTTGTAAGCAATACTAATTGTTGCCTTGTTGTCACAATAAAGCCTCATAGGTCCTTGCCACTTAACTCTGAGGTCATTCAAGATGATATGTATCCACAAAAGCTCACATATGCCATGAGCCATAGCTCTAAATTCCGCTTCAGCACTTGATCTAGCAACTACAGATTGTTTCTTGCTTCTCCAAGTGATCAAGTTGCCAAAAAACATAGTGCAATACCCAGTTGTTGACCTTCTGTCCGTAATTGAGCCTGCCCAATCTACATCTGTATAAGCTTCAATTGTCCTGTTTTCGTTCTTCCTAAACATGATTCCTCTTCCATGAGTAGTTTTAAGATACCTCAATACTCTATACACAGCTTGAAGATGAATACTTTTAGGATCACGCATGAATTGGCTGATTACACTTACTGTATATGCAGTGTCTGGCCTGGTATGTGATAAATAGATTAGTCTTCCTACTAGCCTTTAATGCCTCCCCCTGTCTCATCATCCTTTGCTTTACTTAGTTTGTGGTTTGGTTCAATAGGTGTATCAATTGGTTTGCACCCCATCATTCAAGTTTCTTTTAGAAGGTCCAGGATGTGCTTGCGTTGAGACAAAAAAGTTCCATCCTTTGATCGAGCCACTTCTATGCCCAGAAAGTATTTTAACTTCCCTAAGTCTTTAATTTCAAATTCCTATGCAAGCTTGAACTTTAGGTGGTTCATCTCTTCAGCAGCATTGCCTGAGACTATAATGTCATCCACATAAACAATAAGAGTTGTTATTTTACCTCATGTAGAGAATTTAATGAACAAAGTGTTATCTCCTTGACTTTGTTTGTACGTCATTCCTAGCATTACTTTTGTAAATCTCCCAAATCATGCCCGAGGAGATTGTTTAAGGCCATATAGTGCCTTTTTTAATCTGCAGACTTGATTCCTGAACTTATTTTCGAATCCAGGTGGAGCTGCCATATAAACCTCTTCATTCAAATTGCCATGTAAAAAGGCATTTTTTACATCAAATTGCTGCGTAGGCCAATCAAAGTTAGCTTCCAAGGATAACAATATACGTATAGTGTTCATCTTTACTACCGGAGCAAAGGTTTCATGGTAGTCTACCCCATAAGTTTGGGTATATCCTTTAGCTACAAGTCTCGCCTTGTATCTTTCCAATGAGCCATTTGCTTTGTATTTAACTGTGAACATCTATTTACATCCTACGGGTTTCTTTACCCTTGGTGAATCCAATATTTTCCATGTCTGATTTTTAATCAATGCATTCATTTCATCATTCATGGCATTTTTCCAATTCTTATCCCTAAGTGCCTCATCAAGTGTTTGTAGTATGGAAATTGAATTTATTTTACTAAGAAAACACTTATGGCTTTTAGAGCATTTTTCAAGGGAAGTAAAGTGAGAAATTGAATGTTTGGTACATGCTCGTGTTCCTTTCCTAATAGCAATAGGAATACTCAAGTTATCACATTCAAGTGTTTGGATATTAGTACCTGATTCTAGAGCTGTCCATTTCGGTTATTTTAACCGAACCGAACCGAAAATTCGGTTCAGCGTTTTTTATAACCGAAAACCGAAAGTTTTCGGTTATTTTTCGGTTTTAAACCGAAATTATAAATAAAAAGAAATTTTGCTTTTTAGTTTAAATTTCAATTTTGACCAAAAATACCTGTTAAAAATATAAAGATATAAAAGAAAAAGTAACAATTGACACGATACGATTCATATTTCATACGAATATCATTCCATTTGTACCATTCATTACTGTAAACACTCCATTTTAAAATATGAAAATAAGTAAATAACAATAAACAATTCAATATTTCAAGTGTTCATTCACTACAAATAAAATCAAAAAGTGATTCTTGACTTCTTGAGTTGAAAAGTGAAAACACGTCGAGCCGAGATTGAAGCTCCATCAATTTCCTACTAAAAACAAAATAAAAAAAGAAAGATATCATACTTCAAATATCAATAATATAAAATTATAAAAAAGTACATGAAATAAAATCATATTTACGTGACATATGACATCATAATCCGATGAGTGTTGACTCTAAGCCAACACTTGATACGGCATCTACAAGTATAACATAAATAAAAGATGTCAATATTGATTATTGAATAAACTAATGTTCTCAATAAATAAATAAATATTAAATTAACATATACCTTTCACAATTTTCTCGATCATGTCATAGTCCTCTTCCACGGGTTTCACTGGAGCGTGTCGTAGCCAATCTTGGCAATAAATTAAAGCTTGTGCCATCTTTGGCGTCAATGATGCTCTGAAATCATCAATAATACGACCTCCAGTACTAAAAGCTGATTCCGACGCAACGGTAGATATAGGCATGCCTAACACATCCCGCGCCAATCGTGATAAGATGGGAAATCTCGGAGAATGCACTTTCCACCATTCCTTCATATCAAATCTTGGAGATTCATTTTCATCATCGTCCACAACTTCTTCATTTAAATATGAATCCAACTCAGATTTTTGCCGATGTCCAATCGCAGATAATATTTGCTTCCATTTCTTTATCCTGATTTTACTAACTTCCTTTATTGAACCACTAGCAGTACCATGATCTTGTTCTGATTCACTATACGTGGACAAAGTGGTGGAAGGACGTGAAGCTGTCGAAGAAGAATATGCTTTGCTGTAATCTTCAAATACATCATATAAAGCATCTTTGGCCAAACTTGCCATCATTGTTGCTGTTTGTGGCTCATACATATTGCTGAAAATATACTGAAGATAACCATACTTTTTCTGAGGATCAAGCATAACAACAACATATAAACATCTTGTTCATCTTATCAACACTACCCCAATACTTATCAAATTTTGCCTTCATTTCTCGGGCCATATCTACCAAACAGTCATCATCACCCTCAATCCATTCCTTCAATAAGGTGCAAATATCACTTATTTCATCCAAAAAAATATTAGATGTCACATACGATGACCCAGATACTCGATTGGTTAGCTCATAAAAATGTCGCAACACCGTCACAAATGTTTCAACCATAACCCAATCATATTTTGTAGGCAATCCAATTCTACCGTAAGGACCATCAGACATAAAATCACCACGAAAATCAGCATCATATATTGCATATCTTTCAAACACGCCTTGAAATATGAGAGCAGTATCTAACATAGTATAAACAGAATTCCATCTTGTAGGGACATCTAAACACAATGTTTTCTTGCTTTGAACCTTCTCCTCAACAACATATTCGTTAAATTTTTTAGTTCTAGCAGGTGATTGACGAACATATCTAACGACAGTTCTGACACGCTCAATGGATTTATTCAATTCCTTCAATCCATCCTTAACAATTAAATTGATAATATGCGCCACACATCTCATATGCAAATATTTTCCCTCACAAACATCAGTTCCCCAATTAACAAATCTTCGTCTCAAGTAAGCAACAGTTGTATCATTTGACGAAGCATTATCAACAGTTATAACAAACACTTCATCAATCCCCCAATCCAACAAACATTTCTCAATCAACAATCCAACATCATCACCTTTATGAGTAGGACAGGGGATGAAATTAAGGATAACCTTATGCAATTTCCAATCAGAATCAATATAATGCGCAGTCAAACACATATAGGTGAGTCTCTGATTATAAGTCCATGTGTCCGTGGTCAATGAGATTCTTTGTCCCGAATTCTTGACATAAGTTTTTAACTTATTCTTTTCATCATAGAACAACTTATAACGATCCCTAGTTATAGTGGTTCTTGAAGGGACATGAAATTGTGGACATGCGGGGGAGATAAATTGCCTAAATCCTTCATTTTCAACAAACTTAAAAGGCAATTCATCTATAATTATCCTGCGAGCTAAGGCATTCCTGACAGTTTCTTGATCAAACTTCAAAGTTTCTCTTACATCCCCCGTTACACTGACACTCTGACAGAAACTAGTTATTGTCCGGTTCTCAACAACAGAAACTAGATTATCAGGATGTTTTTTGCATTGTTTCATATGATTGTTCAAACCAGAAGTGCCATTCTTAATAGGATCAGCAGCATAAGTGCGTTCGCAATACTTACATCGGCCTCTTAGCTTTCCTTCACTATCATTGTAGGCGATGAAGTGATCCCAAACCTTAGCCCTTTTGCATGTCTCCTTCCGTTTGGGCCTCTGTGCTTGTTTTTCTTGTGGTCCTTCTTGTTCTGGAGGAGGTGGAGGTGGTGTGTCTGAAATGCCTTCGTCTTCGAACATCATCTCTTCTCGTTCGCTCCCTTCGGGCAAATCCATTATCTCTTCTCGTTCAAATAAAAGTTACTACAGCTTACACCTTACAAATTACAACAATTTCAGAATCACAGTTCACAACTTCAACAAGTTACTATAGCTTACAAGTTACAACAATTTCAGAATCACAGTTTACAAGTTACAACAATTTCCAATTGCCACAATTTCACAATTTCAACAAAACTGCCAAAACACCAAAATAGACACCAAAACAACCAAAAACTCACCTTTTCGGTTTCAGTCCTCGCCTCTCTCGCCGTCGCCGACTCTCGCCGTCGTAGTCGGAGCCGCGCCAATCGTTCGACAATCGACAGTTCTCGCTTGTCGTCGCCTTCACTTCTCGCCGTAGTCGACGTCGTCGCCTTCAGTTCTCGTCGACGTCGTCGTCGTCATCTCTCTCTCTCGTCGTCTCTCTCTCTCTCTCAGTCTCTCCCGTCGTCTCGTCCCTCTCTAAGGAGTGAGGCCTGAGCTCTCTCTCTCTTCTGTTCTGTGTACTGTTCTGCCAAAGACAAAGTCTCAATCTCAAAGTGAAACTTTGAAATTGAGAAAGACTTTGACTCTTTGACCTTCAAAGAAAAAGAAAATTCAGACATATTAATAATTTAATTTTAATAAATTATTAAATATTAATATTTTTTAAAAAAAAGTCGGTTTTCGATTCGGTTCGGTGAACCGAATAATCTCCACCGAACCGAACCGAACCGAACCGAAAACCAAAATTTTAAAAAAAAAAAAAAAAACCGAAAACCGAACCGAATTTTTCGGTTCAGTTTTCAGTTCAAACCGAATTTTCGGTTCGGTCGGTTTTTTTGGTTCGGTCGATTTTTGCACAAGCCTACCTGATTTGGGTTCAGATTCTTGAGCGTGCTCTGGGAAGGTGTGGATTGCATTCTTTCATGAGTAGACCAAGAGTGGCTTTATAGAATCTGCCAAGGTTGTTTAATAGGAGTACAATGATTTTCACGAACTATAGGTTGTGCAATTTCTGGTTGAATCTGAGTAGGTTCTTTCATAGTGTCAGGGAAAGAGAAATTAAGCAAAAAATTATGTATCCCGTGCTTATCTTCCTTACAATGATCTCTCTCCCCCTGAAGATAAGTAGTACTAAAGAAAGGCTCATTCTCAACAAAGGTCACATCCCTAGAAATGAAAATTATGTGAGCAAGGATGATAGCATTTGTACCCTTTTTGTGTAAGAGAATAGCCGACAAAGTTGCACTTTAGGGCTCATGGATCAAATTTTCCTCGATTGTGAGCATGAATATGAACACTAACACAGGCAAATACTTCTGGAGGTAAACCATTGTTCATTTTTAAAGCAGGGAAGAAGCTATATGGAACATCCATTGGTCTTTTGAACCCCAAAGTTCTAGAACGTAATCTGTTTATTAAGTGAGCCCCGGTTAACACAACTTCCCCCAATAGGTTTTAGGAACATTCATTTGATACAACAAAGTTATAGTTACTTCAAGCAAATGTCGATTCTTATGCTCGGCTACTCCATTTTGTTGAAGGGCATCAACACGATGAATAATGGACAATACCTTCCTTTTGAAAGAATGAAGACAATGTTTGATTGAAGTATTCCCTAGAATTATCACTCCTTACCCCTTCTAGGCTCACTTCGAATTGATTTTTTATCAGCTGAAAAAACCTAGGAAAGAATTCATTGACTTCAAATTTGTTTTTCATGAGAAAAATCCATGTTACCCTTGTGCAGTCATCAATAAAGGTGACAAACCATTTAGCCCCTGACACATTAGCTATCCTTGACGGTCCCCATATATCAGAATGAATCAACTTAAAAGGTAACAGAGATTTATTGTCACTCAAAGGAAAAGATGTTTGATAGTGTTTTGCAAACTCACAAACATCACAATGCATGTTCTTTATGTCATTGTTTTTTAACAATATAGGAAACATGTTTTTCATTAAACTAAAAGAAGGATGACCAAGACAATAATGGTGTAGCCAATTAAGGTTATGGGTAGAATTTTTATGTTTGGTCATGTAAGACATGGGAGGTTGTTGGTTGTTGGCACCACCCGTATTTTCTAGAATGTAGAGTCCATCCCTTTCCTTAACAAGCCCAATCATCTTCCCCGTAACCCGATCCTGAAATACACAACAAGTAGGGTAAAAAATTGCAAGACAATTCAACTCTTTTGTAACCTTTTTTATGGACAAGAGATTAGCAGATAATCTAGGAACATGCAACACATGTTTTAGGAAAAAAAATCAGTAAATAAAGGAATAGTTCCCTGCCATAGCAAGGGATCCTTCTGCAGCTTTGACTTTTCGGTTACTAGGACAAGGATTATAAGTGATAAACGAATGATGGGAAGTAGTCATATGGTCTGCACTCCTGAATGAACTACCCAAGAGCTATTGGGAAGGGTAAATGAGGCACTGAGAGCATAAGAAATAGAAGATTTACCTCCAATGCACATGATGATCCACCAGAACCTTCCAGGGAATTCATAAAGCTCCTTAAGATTCAATCTCTTCTTTGCTAAGACCATTTATTTCTGATCCAGATTGGTCTTGAACCTCAGAGTTGTCAGAATCAGTAAAGTGGGCCTTTGCATGACCTTCCTTCCTATATCACATTTTTTCCTTGTTCTTGGAGGCTTCTCAGTAGCTTCCAACATGTCTCTTTGGTATAGTTCAGTTTCTTACAGAAAGAGAACCAAAGCAGATCTCTGTTCTGAGTTTTTGGAGCAACCAAGTTAAGGTTTTGTTGTTGGTTTCTAAAGCCTCCTTTGTTGGATTTTATGGTCATGGATGTTGAGCCTTCCATAGTCTTAGGATCCAACATCACCATTCGACGACTTTCCTCTACCCGAATGACTGAGAAAGTCTCATTTAAAGATGGTAAAATTTGCCTACGAAGTAGTTGAATAGAATTTGGTCCAAATCAGCATTGAGTCCTGCCAAAAATACAAAAATTCTTTCCCTTTCGACAAATTTTTGAAGCTTCACACTATCACAGTACATTTCATACTAATATTCTGATAATGGTCCAATTCAAGCCAAAAACTCTTCATTATATTATAATACTCGGTGACAAAACGTGTATCTTGCTTGGTAGATGATATTGTGGTCTTAATCTCATAAATCATAGAGGCTCATTCACCTTAGAATATGACTGAGATACGGCATCCCAAATCTCTTGAGAAGTTGACAAGAACATGTGTGTTCCTGTGATGTCTGGCTCCATTGAGTTCCAAAGCCAAGACATAACCATGGAGTCTTCTTCGTCCCAAGCTGCGAACTTAGGATCATCAATAGTTGGACCTGTTCCTAATAGATGGTTAAGTTTTCCTTTTCCTTTGAGAAAAGTCTTAACTATCTACGACCAATGAACGTAATTCTTCCCATTTAACTGGTAAGAGGGAAACAGATTCTGTAGATCACCAGAATGGGTAGGGATTTGGACTTTAGAATTGTCAATAGATGATGATATTCCAGAGGAGATCAACATCTTAAAGCTTCTTTTTAAGGCCAAATAATTATGAAGAGCAATAATTCCAGGTACTTAAGCCTGGTGCTCTAGTACTATGAATAAAGAATTAATTTCTCTTCTGCATTTAACAACTAATACAACATTTATATATACAGGCCGTTACCCTCTAATTTTAAGGGAAGTAATGATCTGAAATATCTCCTATTTACAGTCAAGATATTATCTTAATTCAGTAAGATACACTCCAATTTACAGCTCATATATTACCTCCTATAGAAAGCTAAGATATCTTTTTATATGTACAATTAAGGTATAGAATCAACTGAATTATATTGCTTCAATTTCAACATATATTATAATTATATGATGTTATGTTAATAAAGCCTAAATTTTTATTAAATTTATAAATATAAACTGCAATAATTGGAACCAAATTCAGAATTTCAGGAACATAAACTGCATTAAAAAAGCTGGATGTTTGATCAACAAGTACTAAATGTTGGAATCGAATGTACATAATAATGCCCAATTTTGATCCACATGTTATAACAAAATGTAAATCAATTTCAATATTTTGCAGCAAAATCTATTCACTTTCATATCACTTTTTCTTGCTCTTAGGGTACACAACCAATGTCAAATTGCTCGTGCTAACTTATTTTTGCCATCTTCCTCCAAAGTTAGGACCAAACCTTTGAAGCTCGATTTAATTTGTATTTGAGCAGGAACAACTAGATGGTTTGCAGTAAATGGGACAGGACCTCTTATGGTGACTTCTGAAGTTGGTCCTGTATTAGGAGCACCTAAAGGAGCTTGTATTCCTTGGTTGGTTTGTGGTGCATTTGCAGAAGTGAGGTCCTCTTGGTTTTTTCTTTGAATTGTGATGCTGTGCAAGTCCTTCTTCTAGCCTTCAAAAAGAGGAAGTATTATGCTAAGTTTTGAAACAGTTGAAATAAAAATGAGCAATTGGCACTTACTGTTAATTTTTGTGTGTTTTGAGAATCTTGAGTCATGGGTGGAACTTGAGAACATTCATATATGGGCTAATCATGATGAATTGTACAGTTATGAAGCAACAAGTTAAGATCATGTAATTCATAACTACAAAGCATTAAACAAGTTATAAGTACAGGTGATGGGAGTCCAAAACAACAGAAAAATCTGAAAGAGATGAGCAAGTATTGTTGGTTCAACACTTCCAATAGATGTTTGAACCTGCAAAAAATAACAATTTGTGCACTTCCAACAGAGGTTTCAACCTATGACAGAGGTTTGAAGCCGGATGCACTTAAGTGGCATAGGCTATATGAAAATAACTGTTGTTAAGACCGATCCCATTGTTGTTAACAACACCCCCGTAAATGACCCATTTAAATGACATTCATCCACACTAATCAATGGCCTACACCCTGGCTTAAACCTTGTTTCAGAGCTTCAAACCATAGATAAAACTTTCCAAATCTTCTTAGAGCTGTAGCATCATGAATGCCTAATGTTAATATGACTGTGGTCCTTGGATTGCTTCTTCTCAATTCATCTGCATAATCCCACAACATCCCATATTATTTTTCTGTCTTACCTTCAATGCTTTCAAGTGTTATATGCTTAGCTCTGTAAGCCTGAGATTTAGACACACTGACTCTCATATCTTTTATCACATCATTTCTAAAGCCTTTAACATTCTTGTTAGGGTTTTTGATCTAAACGAGCATTCATATTTCCCTAACAACCATGTGGACTTCACACTTTTTACAATAAATGACATCCCACATTTGTGCTTAGGATAGTAGTCTCTTATCTGAAAAGTACATTCTTTTGAAAGCTTAAGGGCATGAATTCTCCATTCACATCCTTTAGCAGCACATTTAGCATATATTCTCCTGCCATCATTTTGTGCTATCTTAAGAGTCCTTTGTTGCATGTGAATGGAAAGCCAATATAAACTCAGTTTTGTTTGAGAAAATCATTCCAAGTTCAAATTTTGGGTCGTGTCAACACTGCTGAAAACATGATATTTAGACCTCTACTCAATATCAGAGTCCTCACCACTATCAAATCTTCATCACTTGATCCTTTGTTCTCCTCACCCCCACCCTCTGATTCAGCACCACCATCATTTTCACCTCACCATCCATATATATATATATATATATATATATATATATAAATTGAATCATTCATCATCATTTTGTTCTTCACTCTCACCTATCTCATATTCACTATCACTAAAGTCCCCAAAATCAGTGTGAGTTGTATCTTTCTCATCAATATTAACCCCCTCCCTGACGTTTTGACATTAATTATCATCTAAATCTCCATCTTCAATATCAACCCTCACACTGGAAGACCCAATTTCAGTCCCTAAATCATCTACCCACATCTAAGTATACATCAACCACCATGTCAATATAATGATTCAAGCAAATAGCTACTAATTCATTTGAAAAGATATAAGTTGCAATTCATGTTCTCCCAAATCATAGTATATCTTATACCCATTTACATACCCCAACTTCATACAAAACTCATCCAGATAAAATAGGCAAATGTAATTTATGTCTACATAATCGTAAACAACAATCATTCCCCATTTATAATGAGCAGGAACAGGGTAACTATAGAATTGCCCACTATGATGCAATTTCAAAATAACAACTGAAGACAAATCATCTGAATAATAACTAAATAAAGAACAAAAAGAAAACCAATAAATATCATACTCAGACAGTAGTTAAAAAATTGATTGAACTAACAAATACACGTCATAGTTCATACAATATATATATATATATATATATACACACAGACACACACAGGCTAAAAAAAGGCCACAAGCTTTAACTATAAAAAACAACAAAGGACCACCTCACAATTGCCATGTGAAATCAATAGCAAAATCTTAATATTTTAACCAAAATACAACAGAAAAAACCAACTACAACATCAAATACCACAAAAAGAACATGGTCAATGAATCTTTTCAGCAAAAAAATGTCGCACACTTCAGGCCAAGAATCAGAATAAAGAACCCTACTATTACAACAATCTCCTACTATAAAAGCAAACCAAACCACCTAACTACAATGTCTCTTACTCTATAAAGCTCACACAGAAAATTATAAAAGCTCAAAGATATATATATACCATAATCTGGTGGTGGTTTTCATTTTCTTTTGGGTCAGGTTAAGACATTTCACAATCACCAACCTCTTGCCTTCTATGACAGGCTGAACCCTTCAACAATTGTAGAATGTTGCTTCAGATTTGGGGAAGAGGGATTTCTCATAAAAGAATAAATACGTAAGGCTTTCTCTGAGGGTCTTTTTTGCAAGGATAACAAAGAATTTGTAGGATTTCTCAAATTTTTATGGTGCATTGAATATCAGAGCTCAACAATTTCTCAAACTTTGTGAGAAAGGAAAAGTGTTGAATGAATAGGGAAGAACTAGGGTTATACTATGGTAAATTTGCCCTTTTTTACTTGGTCACTTGATTTACTTCATCTATTTTGCTGATTTGTTTTTTGTTAATGGCTGCTTCTCACGTGCAGATCACATGACCTAACTGAAGACCAACAACCTAATGGGATTAAGCCTCAGCCATTAAGTATTTAATGGTTCCCTTCTTGTGTCCTGAAATAGGAAGAAAAAAACTGCACATAAGGGATGCAATGCGTGAATTGTCTACAGTATAGGACCAAATTGAAAACAAGTCCACTTATAGGAACAAAAATATAATTTACCATTTTAGTTACTTATTATACTTAGGGGGGCTAAACTGCATTTCTAGTCCTGTATGTTGGGTATGGCATTTTGTGTACACCCATTTATGGGGTTGGCAGTTTAGTGACGATATTTATTAAACTTTGTGCAATTTAAGGACTCCACCCACTAGAGTGGTCAAATTAGGACAGAGTGACTTGATGCGACTAATTTTAGAGCTTTTAAATTAGGGTAACTACCACCTAGGATGCTGACATGGAAAAAAAATGGAGAGGAAAATTGCAATTTTAGTTATGTGCGTTAGGAGGTGGCGACTGTGTTACTGTAATTAAGGCCTTGGCAGTTTCAACTCTAGAATTTATTAACTTTTGACACTTTTAGTCCTTCCAGTAAAAATTGACCTAAATTCTAACGGAGCAATTGGAGATTTTATTAATTTTGGCAGAAAAATTGCACATGGCAGCTTATTTGGCTACCCTCTCTAGCTAATTTGGAGGAAAATTAACAGTGTTTTTCCAACTTCTTCTCATATATTACATAAAATTGGCTCAGCTTTTCTCCCATCACAGGCATGAAATTGAAGAAGAAAATGTTTATGCAATAGAATTTCAGATTCCATAATCACTTTTTTTCCTCATTTTATTAAACGTGGCTTTTAAATGCAATTAAAGAATACACACAAACAAAACTTGAAATCTTCACTAAACTACAAAACAAATCTATGTTTTCCTTTAATGCCAACAACATACATAAACATTTCAAGAATGTGAACTTTTACCATAGTTAGGGGGGTGTCATTAAACTCCGTGTCTCGTAGTGGCATTACGATGATGTAGCTTTCACCTCTTCAACATATATTCAATTTTGATAGAAGATTTTTGAGTAAATTTTTGGCTGGAAGTCTTTATGTGAAAAGAAGGATTTCTAGGGTTCTCAATTAGGGGCCTTCCTTCAAACGAGTTTTAGCCACTCAAAAGTAAAAAAAAAAAAAAAAGCATAAATTAATCTCAACCTTCTTCACGTGCTTTCCATTGCAATTTTTTCCGTCAAATTAGAGAAAATCCCAAATTGCTCCAGCTAGGGTGTGCAAAAATCGACCCCACCGAGAAAAGCCAACCAAACCGTTTTTTCGGTTCAAAATGAAAACTTTTTCAGTTCGATTTTCTATTATTTTTTTAATTTTGGTTAATCGATCAGTCCGATTGCCTTAGTTAGGTCAATCAGACCGAACCGAATAATCGAAAACCTTTTATTATATATTTTTTAATAAATTCTATTAATAATATTATTATATTATTTATTATTCACTTTTAACTTAACTTTACCATTTTCTAAATTCTGGTCATTGGACTTCAGTCCTACTCCTTCCCCTTCACGGCTTCACCAGTTCACCACGTCACTTCACCTTAGGCTTAGAATCTAGTCTAGTATCGAGAGAGAGAAGAGTTCACCAATTTCACCTTAGAATCGAGAGAGAGAGAAGAGAACAGAGAAGTGAGAGTCGACGACAGCGACGACGGCATCTCGGCGTGATGAGAGAGGCAAGGATTCTGACCGACGGACCCGAGAGATGGAAGCGAAGCGGCGATTTTTGCTTCTAATTTTCACATTTTGGGGTTGGTACTTGGTTCTGATTTTCGATTTTGGGTTTTTCTTTGGTTTGGTGTTTGAAAATTTTGAATTTTAGGGTTTACCTTGGAGTATTTTGAGAAGAATACTGCTTGAAATGGAGTAATTTTGGGGTTTGATTTGCTTGGAATGGAGTAATTTTGGGGTTTACACTTTACACTTTACTGTATTTGTATGTATGTAAGCGAGAGAGAAAACGGAGATTGAGTTTTCACTTTTCAGTTTTGTTAAAGAGACAAGTTTTTTTTTTTTTATTATTATTACTTTGGTTTTTTTTGTTTTTTAACCAAAAAAATCAGTCAAAAATCGAACCGAACTGCCTTGTTCGGTCCGGTTTAATTCGATTAACCGAAAATGTGGTTCGGTTCGTTCACTGAAACCGAACTGAACAGCCCTAGCTCCAGCAGAATTTAGGTCAATATTTGTCAAAAAGAGAGAAATCGGCAAAAATAATAAATTCCATTACTAAAATTGCCAAGGCCTTGGTTGTAGGACCACCGTTGCCATCCCTGTAAACATACATGACTAAAATTATAATTTTTTCCTCCATTTTTTTATGTTAATGTCCTAGGAGGCAGTTGCCCCAGTTTAAAAGCTCTAAAATTGGCCGCATCAGCTAACTCTACCAAATTTGGCTACTTCGGTGGCTGGAGTCCTTAAATTGTACAAAATTAAATAAATTTTGTGATTAAAATGCTATCCCCATAAACGGGTGTCCTCAAAATGACAACCTCCTAACATACAGAACTAAAAATGCAATTTAGCCTTTTGTGATCAATGCGATTATAAATAGACTTTAGAGATGAACATTGCATTATTGGAGAGCCAAACAACACTAGACGCTCAGACTCCTGGAGATTGCTCCGAATGCTTCGCTCTCAATCTAACAAAGAATGGATTTGTTTACGAGATTTCAATGAGGTTCTTCATCAAAATGAAAAATGTGGTAAAATTCCAAGGAACTGAAACAAATCATTGATTTTTGTTCAGCGTTAGATGATTGTTGCCTTAGTGATGTCGGTTATGTTGGAAAGAAGTTCACATGGAGTAATCAGAGAGAGTCACCTCACATGGTTCGAGCTAGACTTAATAAAGCTTGTGTCTCACCAGGTTGGTCTTCACGGTTCCCTAACACTATGGTGACTCATCTCCCTGCTTTGGGTTCGAACCACTCTCATTT
Source organism: Sesamum alatum (assembly GCA_034509735.1). NCBI lineage: Eukaryota > Viridiplantae > Streptophyta > Magnoliopsida > Lamiales > Pedaliaceae > Sesamum > Sesamum alatum. Next base: position 17,159,100 of record JACGWO010000003.1, read on the forward strand.
GGCCGTTAATAAGGAAGATCATATTTAGAAAATCTTAGGTAAGTCTAGAGGAAAGGTGTGGAGTTCAAAGCTATGTGGTTGAAAATGGCTGTTGCGAGAAAGTTGTTTGTGAAGCACAGAAAAAGAAGACTTGACAACTTGGGGAAGAAAGTTAATAAAGTTGAGAAAGAAAATATCATAGCTTCAAAAGTTGGAGCCCACTGCTAAAATTATTTCTTCAATCCATGAGTATACTAGTGAGCTTGAAAGATGCCTGGCCCAAGAGGAAATAATGTAGAAACAGGGGGGAAAGTATAATGGCTTAAAGAGGGAGACTGGAACACTCATTTTCTCCATAACCGGGCTTCATACAAATTGAAGAGGAATTCCATTGAATACTTGAAGAATGATCATGGGGAATAGTTTTATGAAAAACCAGAAATTCAGTCTATTAAGCTCGGCCAATCCGTCCACTAAGTTCATTGATGATGTGGTGAATACCGTGAGCCCACGAGTTTCCGGTGAGATGAACAAGAGTATCAACATGCCGTTTACAAAACTCGAGGTTGTGAGGTCCATCACACAAATGTTCCTATGTAAGTCTCTGGGCTCGGATGGTATGGCCCCTATCTTTTTTCATAAAAATTCTGGCACATTCTTGGCAAGGATGTTATTGGAGTTGTGCTTAATATTCTCAACCATCAATTACTTAATACCTCTCTTAATTTCACACACATAGTGCTTATTCTGAAATGTGATCATCCGAAAACGGTTAGTCATTTTTGACCTATCAGCCCATGTAATGTGATTTATAAGATTTCTTGTAAATTGGTTGCTAATAGAATCAAGCCTTTCATTTCTTCGATCATCTCAGAAACACAATCTGCATTCGTTATGGGATGCATTATTACAAATAACATCCTTGTCACTTTCAAGCTTAACCATTTCTTCAAAATTAAGACATGTAGTAAGAAAGGATTTGCAATGAGCAAATCAATATGAGGAAAGTGTATGACCGGGTGGAATGGAGGTTCTTGGAAAATAGGTTGAGTAAGTTATACTTCCGTTCTTGTTTTCTTAGTATCACCATGCTTCTTGTTTCTTGGGTGTCGTACTCTTTTATTCTTAGTGGTGAGGAGTTTGGTCATGCGAATCCACAAAGGGGACTCCATCAGTGAGAACCTTTATTCACCTTACTTGTTTCTGTTTTGTTCAGAGTGAGTTCTCTTTTCAATGAGTCAAAATGCGATAATTCCATTAAAGGGGTCCAAATATTTAGAAACGCTCCATGCATTTCACACTTACTATTTGCTGATAATACTATTGTATGTTGTGCAGCTATTGTTGATGTTATGCAGGCAATCTCTAGACTAATAGATACGAGGCGGCTTCAGGACAAATTATTAATTTGGAGAAGTCGATTATGGTCTTGAGCAAGAGTTTGACTACCGGTTATAAAAATCTACTCATTTTGTCCCTGGGTGTTAGAGTGGTTCATAAGCATGATAAGTATCTCGAACTTCCGGCAGTGGGGTGTTGATCAAAAAGCAAGATGTTTGTGGGTATTCAGAATAAGGTGTGGAATTCCATTCAAGGATGGAACTCTAATTCCTTCGATGTTCGTCACTTGATTATTGCAGGGTCTTGTTCGAGAGTTGGTAATGTAGAACATATCAGGATTTGGGGAGATAGGTGGTTGCCACGTGAACCGGATCTCAAGCTTATTCGAATGTCTCAACATTCTAATTTTGAGTTGAAAGTTAAGTCCCTCATTGACCCTACCCATAATGAGTGGAAGTCGGACCTTATCCACGGGCTCCTCCATCCACTAGACGCCAAAAATTGTTCTCTGTATTACTCTCGGTTACCACTATACCAAGGACCGGCTCATTTGCCATCCTGACCCCAAAGGCAACTTCACAGTTAGGAGTTCACATCACCTGGAAATGAGAATCAACGAGCTAACCTTGACCTCCAGTTCTACATCACGTTCTTCGGCAAGTCTCGAGCTAATTGGAGCTTTATTTGGAAGCACTCCGTGCCTAACAGGATCAAGGTTTTTGGTTGGAAAGCATGCAATAATGCCCTTGTGACTCAAATAAAATCTTCATTTATTTTTTATATCATATTGTCTCATTCTCCAGCATACTACACCTACTACATGCCTTTGATAATCTATGGTGATTCTATCATTCCCTATAATTAGCAATGAAAAATAAGTATCAGCGAATTAATTATAAAATTTAAAAGTTCTATATCACGGTAAAAACTAGGAAGTATTTATTGCTAAATAAGAAACTTATAAATGGATCAGAATGGAATAAATAATTTTGAAATAATGACATTTAGAAAAAAAAATAGAAAATATAAGAGAAGTGATTCTATTAGATTATTGTAATTTTTTTCGTGTTTTATTTTAACTAATGATAATTAATAAGATATAAGGTCAAAAAAAATATTTAAAAAAAGCACTACATGATTATAGAAGAATTAGAATGAAATTTAATTTATTTGGTAGGCATCTTTCTCATTTCTTAATTGGCTATCGACAAGAATATTGCATAAAAATTTTAAAGAGATCTTTTAATGACACTTTTTAGTGCTAATAAAGTAAATGTAAACACAACTCAATATCATATATAGGTGATGAAGATTTTATAGTAAAAAAAAAAAAAGGTGCTTCACTACATCTCTATGAGATTTTAAATATAGATTTGGAAGATATATGTATTACACGTACTATAGACATCAATAAGAATAAAGCAAAACGCATGCGAAAATAACAGAGGTGATGTTATTTAACATCAAGATACATATTATTATATTTAGAAAATTCTATCGAAAAGTTACAATATTTTCAATACTAATTTAAGACCTCTCTGAAGGAAATATTGAAGTTTTGTGAAATGATTTTGACTGCAAGTGATTCTTTCATGATTAAGTTATCAATTTAAATTCGTGTATTGCATTTGGAACATCACATATAACTTTAAATTTTTTATACGTATATGGTTTTCCAAACATTGAATCAAAGATATCAAAGCTCCCCAACTAGGACATATGTTTTTGTTAATCCCTTCAATTGTATATTTTAAAATTGTTTATAGACATAATAAAATATAAAAGTTAGTTCAAAACAAAATAAAGTGAAAAACGCATTCATTTATCTAATAAGTAGAAAAGAATTAGGCTAAACTCCCATTTACACCCGTGTTTTGTTGAAAAAACTGAATACCCCCCTATAATATGCACTACAAAAAAAATTAATTTATTGTAGCGGATTTTGAAACAGCCAAATTTAACGTTGGAAGGGTCTCATAAAGTTTGTAGCCGTTTTTGTAACGGCCATCCCATCCGCACAAAAAATATGAGTTACAAAAATATTGTAACGACTCACACAAAAGTCGTTACAAATTTAACCAGTCTTTGTAACGGTCACCTGAACCGTTTCACCCGTTGACCTAAACCAGAAAATAATTTTGTATCTCCATTTGGAACGGCTCGAGCGAATTATAAATTGGAAAATTGGTACGTCTTTTGTTACAAAGAATGTGATAGTAGTGTATCACTATTGGAACGATTTTTTTCATCAGTCTATGTAACGGTGCTTGTTTGTTTTGTAACGGATTTTATAATTCTTATTGTAATGTGCGTAACAAATATTGTAGTGGTTATTGCTACACTCCCCTGCACATGTTTGTTATTGAGTTGTACCACTTTTTGGAGTGGTGTTTGTACCTCCCGTTGGAATGGCGATTTAACCAGTCTGGTATCATTTCTTGTAATTGCATTACATCCGATTTTTGTAACGGTCTTGCTTGTATATGTTGCAACGGTCATTGGTACGGATTTTTTTGTGTGTTAGTGTATTCCTAGAACCCATGCTAAGGCTATTACAAAAGTTTTTTTTTTGGTATAAAATATTAATTTAATTTTTGTTTATTTTATTATTATTTTTTATAATTTATTGTTTAATTTGTTGAATATAAAAATGTATCCAATTTTGGTAGCAAGAAGAAATAACAATATTAATAACGAAATTAAAATTGTCTTTACAAAATTATTTTTAAAATATAAATACATATTTTGGAAACAAAAAGATGGAAACCGATCCTAATCTAATCAGGATCGAGCTCCCCGTCTTCTGCCTCATTGTCGTGCTGCGAGAATTGACTGGATCTTGAGATGGTGGCTGTAACACCCCCTACTTTACTACACCTAGTTACCACTAATTAATCCTTTATCTCATATCAACTCATTCCATAACGTAATATAAATTATATTTTACGAATATAACAAATATATATATATATACGACCTGAGATAATCAACATCGCCAAACTTTATATATATACTTCCCACAATTGTACATAACTTAACAAAAAGTTGACCAACGACCAACTGTCCAAAATTTTACACCCAAAAACTTCCACTTTTGATGTCACGGCTGACCCACCTATTCAGTGTCACGGCACGGCTCAAGATCCAATAGTATTAGTCCGAGACCTATCTCCTGAAACGTATGTGGCAAGGAATGAGCTGCCTACTCAATAAGTATAGCCTTTCGGTCTATATATAAGTATACGAGCAACCAATCAAGTATAAAACAAGTATACCAACACAATCCAACATGCGACATACATTACAGCAGATAAGAAATCACATAGCTACAATAAGATATCAACTCAAGACATAATAGAGGCAATTTAGTTGTTTCCTTAGGGCCCTACTTAACCAACCTGGAGTGCATCACTTAATGAGCTTAGCCGGCTATCACCATCATCATCATCACAATCACAATACTCTCTTTTTTTTTCTTTCCACTCTCTTTTCTTTTCTGATATCACACAGCACACAGCTCGTGTGTATCTCATCCTTACTGATACCACACAGCACACAGCTCGTGTGTATCCCATCCTCACTAATATCACACAGCACACAGCTCGTGTGTATCCCATCATCTCCATTGATCAATGACAGCACACAGCTCGTCATCGATCGTATTATTCTAAGCCATTGAGTATACTCCCCAGTTAGTTAAGCCATCGTTTCAATTAATAATCATTCACTCGCCAATACCATTCCTATTTGACTTCATATCACAATCGATTATACAACCTCACAATCATTCAACCAACATCGTGCAGCACAATCACACTTTAGCACATAATACCAATTCCACAGATATAACGATCATCTTAATCACAATCGACACCCATAATCAAGTATATAAACAATCCATATTCATATCCTCATAATTATATATATATATCCAAAATTCAATATCAAGTTCTCACATAAACATATAAATATATTTATATCCAACAATGTATATATCTCATGTAAGCATATAAATATATTTATATCCAACAATTTATATTTATATACATCTAAATATATATATATATATAAACCAATTAGCTATACTTACCTCAAATCTCAAAATTGGCCTGTCAACACGAAGGGCTGTTCAACCCTCCACTTTATCATCACGTCCTATAATAAATTATAATTTATACGATCAATAACTCATAAATATCGTAAGTTCTAATTAATATATTATATAATATTCGCATCGTTCTATTTATATATAAATTCAACACCCCCCCCGGTTCTATTTTATTTTAAATAACTTAACTTTCTACACTTCTTAGGTATACTTTTAATTTATCAACTAACTCATACAATTCCATTTTATAAAAAAAACCCTCCTACCATTATATAACTACCGGGTGTTAATAATATTTCTAACTTAAATTATTATAAAAATCTTTATATTTTCTTAAATAACTTTTCAATAATATTTCTATTAATTCCTATCAATTCCTCGCTATTATATAATATGATTAAACACCAATATATATATATATATATATAATTAAGTATTTAGTCACTACACCCGATTAAATTGAATACATTAATTACAATAGTGATTAAATCTAGCAAATCTAGTAATTTAGTTACCCAATTATAGCAATCTTATATCAAATGTGATATTTAATATAACACTAGTTTAACTAATCAAACTTATAAAATTTTTCGATTAAATAGTAAATCGGTCAATATAAACTACATTTAGTAAACGGACTAATTATATAATTTAATTATATAAATTAATAAAAATTAAAACTAAAAATTCCATACCTGTTTTTCGTCTTCCTGAACAGAAGCTGAAAGTGAAAATGTTGATGAAATTTGGTGTGTTTGAAATGTTTTCCTTTGTGTTTGACACACACATACATATATGTATTTATTATATTAATAATATATGAGATGGTGGTGGGTGACTCCCACCCCACTTTCTCTCTATATATATTATATTATATTATATATATATATATATTTTTTTATTATTATTATATATATTATTATATAATATATTTTTTATTATTATTATTATATATATTATTATACATATATATATTATATAATTAATATGATTCGCTCCTAAATATTATAATGAGTTCCAATTTATTCCGTTCAAGTTTTATCATATTCCAATTTCAACCTATAATTTATTTATAATTAACTCAAATTTTCTTAATAATTACTAATTAATCTCTCAATTAGTTATAAAATCCTATGAACGTCACAGTGGCACCGGTGGAGGCCCGGACCTGTCGTTCATCAGACGCTAGACAATTTCCTCGAGCCTGGTGAGCTGATCATCGAGGTCCGGGCGTTGCTCTTGTGGTGGCCGAGGCAGTGGAGCAGATGACGAGCTCGGTTGCAAGGGTCCAGCGATCGTGTGGTAGGCCTCAGAGTCGAGTCCGAATACCCGACCCCTCTTCCAGCCGCCTGGTGCCGCCATCCACATCTGGTTCTCAGTCATGGCCACCGAGCTTTGAGAAGAGGATGGAGGATCTGGGTGATCATTTGGTGGTTGGCTTTGTTGTTCCTCCACCATCCTCTCGAACACCTCATGCAATTGGAATACTGGACTTAGTATGAAAAAAATGAAATTATAATATAAATTGGAAAGGAAACTGAAAATAATCTTCCTGCCACCTGGGCTGCCCTCGGGCCGCTCCATTGGCCGTCCTCCTTTCTCTTGTAGACCTTGGAAAATAACTCCATCTGCTTGATCGGGCGACCGAGTTGTGCCTCCTGTCAAAGACAAATTTAAATAATTAATTAGTGCATTTAAAAATAATAAAATCACTTGAAATAAACTTTATACTTACCATCTTCTACTTGGGTGGCCAACGGACGAGGAGCCCCCTCTGCAGACGGTCGCTGCTGCGGGGGGTTAGCTGCCCCATTGGCCTTATCTTGGCCGACATTTCCTTGAAGTCCTGGCAGTCCCAGTACTCCAGCAGTTGTCGCCAATCTACTCGGCCAGCCAAAGCGGTAGGGACAGTTGAGCCTGAGCCTCGGAGAACCGCTTCCGCAGGAACCGTCCAGCCTACCACCAAACAACCTTGTACATTGACTCATCATCGCAGTCCCACCAGTATTTAAGTTGCATATTGACCTATTGAAAAGAAAGAATTAGTAATTGATATTTGATAAAACGTAATAAAATATTAATTACCTTAATGTTATCTTGCCAAAATAGGATGTGCTCTTGTGGAATCTTCTTGATGCATCCCCAAGGGTGAGGATAGTGGTTTTTCACCGTCGCATTTATGAAACTGTGGAAATCTCGATCAGACCTGAAAAAATAATTATAAATTAAAATTGGAACCAAATCACTAAAAATAATTTAATATATTTTTGTGTTAAATTACCTCGCATCGCAGAGGCTGATTTAGTGACGTGCAGTCGAAGGTGGCACTTCAGGCGCTGGTGGTGGTGGTGGTAAATCCCATGGCCGAGGCCCCGGGGCCTGAGAACTAGAGGCCTGTCCACTACGACCTCCGCGGTCGATGACACCGAAGTGGCTGGGTCGACTGGCGGGGCCTGTAGCACTGGAGGCTGCGCTGGTGGTTGTGGTACTAGTGGGAGTGGAGTCGCTCCAATGGCTGGAGTCGGAGTCGTCTGGCCACGACCGCAGCGACGACCACGTCGGGGAGGGGCCGAAGCACCAATCGTCATGATATCTGTACATTTAAAAAATATTGATTATAAGTATTAAATGATTGATTGTATTTTACCAAAAATTTCTAAAATTACAGAAAATTTACATATATTTCCTAAAATTACATAAATTTCCAAAATTACATAAAATTTACATATATTTTCTAAAATTACATAAATTCCCAAAATTACAGAAAATTTACATATATTTCCTAAAATTACAATAAAATTCTCAAAATTACACAAAATTTACATATATTTTCTAAAATTACAATAAATTACATAAAATTACATACATTTTCGAAAAATAACAGAAATCACAATAAAATTACAAAAATTACAATAATGTGAAATTTTGAGAAATTACATTAATCTGAAAATTTTCACAAATTGCATAATAATTTCAGAAATTACATAAGTTACTGAATAATTTCAGAAATTACAGAAATTGCATACCTATTTAGAAAATTACAGAAATAACCCAATAATTTCAGGAATCACATAATTGCATACTAATTTCATAAAATTACAGAAACAACCCACTATTTTCAGAAATTACAAAAATTGCATATAGTTTCAGAAAATTACAGAAATAACCAAATAATTTCAGAAATCACATAATTGCATAATAATTTCAGAAAATTACAGAAACAGCCCACTATTTTCAGAAATTACAGAAATTGCATTTAGTTTCAGAAAATTACAAAAATAACCCAATAATTTCAAAAATCACATAATTGCATACTAATTTCAGAAAATTACAGAAACAACCCACTATTTCAGAAATTACAGAAATTGCATACTAATTTCAGAAAATTACTGAAATAACCCAATAATTTCAGAAATCACATAATTGCATACTAATTTCAGAAAATTATAGAATCAACCCTACATTTCCCAAAAATTACAGAAATTGCATACTAATTTCAGAAAATTACAGAAATAACTCAATAATTTCATAAATCACATAATTGCATACTAATTTCAGAAAATTTAGAAACAACCCACTATTTTCAGAAATTACAGAAATTGCATTTAGTTTTAGAAAATTACAGAGATAACCCAATAATTTCAGAAATCACATAATTGCATACTAATTTAAGAAATTGCTCAATAATTTCATAAATTACAGAAAATTAAAGAATAATTACAGAAATTGGTCAATAATTTCATAAATTGACGAAAATTATAGAATTTACCCAATAACTTTAAAAAATTACATATATCGTCTAAAAATTACAAAAAAAAAATTACACAATAATTTCACAAAGAAAGGAATATTTTCAGAATAAATTACAGGAATTTCAGAAAAATTACAATAATTACACAATTGCACAATAATTTCAGAAATTATAGAATTTACCCAATAATTTGCAAAATTACAAAAAATACACAATAATTTCACAAAAATGTAATAATTTCAGGATTATTTCCCAATAATTTCAGAAAAATTACAATAATTACACAATTGCACAATAATTTCAGTAATTATAGAATTTACCCAATTATTTGCAAAATTACAAAAAATACACAATAATTTAACAAAAAATGCAATAATTTCAGAATTATTTCCCAATAATTTCAGAAAAATTACAATAATTACACAATTCCACAATAATTTCATAAATTACAGAATTTACCCAAGGATTTTTAAAAATTACAATAATTTCACAAAAAATGCAATAATTTCAATAATATTTTCCAATAATTTCAGAAAAATTACAAAAATTACGGAATTGCACCATAAATTCAGATAATTATAGAATTTACCCAATAATTCTAACAATTACAAAAAATACACAATAATTTCATAAAATCAACCCATAATTTCAAAAATTGCATAAACTACCCAATGCTTTTAAAAATTACAAAATCAGCCCATAATTTTCAGAATTGCACAATGTAATTTTCAGAAAAAAATTATTGAAAGAAACAAAAAATAATTTCAGAAAAAATGTGGGGGGGGGGGGGACTTACCTGGTTTGCGCTGGAGAGAGAGAGAGAGAGAGAGAGAGAGAGAGAGAGAGAGAGAGAGAAACAGTAGGGTGGTGCTGGTGGTGGCGGCGACTGACGGATGGAGTGGTGGCGGCACGCAGCAAAATGGAGAGTTGTGAGGGAGTCGCAGTGGTGAGGGAGTGCTGGTGGTCAGTTGTAACGACGACGGTGGGCGAAGTGCTAGTGGTGGTGAGTGAATCACCAGGTGGGGGGGGGGGGGGGGAATTTTCAGGTGGGAGACAAAAACAGCTAAGTGTCCCTATTTATACTAAGACTTTTTGGAGCGGCTTTTGTAATACACTTCTAATGTGTAGCCGTTACAAAATTATTTTAGGAACGGTCGTAAACTGTTATTGAAGCCGTTACAAAGTGACGTACAAGATTTGCAGTAAAAAAACTACGATGTTGTTTTGCTTATGTAGTGGAAAAGCCATTACAAAAGTCGCTATAAATTAAAATTTAATTTACAAAATAATCATTAAAAATTCATAGTAACCCATTTTCGGAATTATTAATGTCAGATAAAGTTATCTAATATGTGAATAACACATTATAAATCACAATGCATTTTGAATTCAGATTGATATATGGTCACATAATGAAATAAATTCGTATATGCATAATTGTTAGTAATTCGCTTATGTAACTTTGATTATATATTGGTGTATTACATCGCTTAATCAGACCGTCAAATAAAAGATACAACCGTTAGATATGATCAAACTGTTAGAGGAATACACTTGATGAAGTTTGTACTAATTTGATTTACGGATGTCGAAATATCATTTTCGGTACATAATATAATCGAGTGAATCCGTGCATCATTGAAACGGGCCGTCTGATTTGAAATCGGACCTTCAAATGTGATGAAAAGACCAAATTCTTAAATATAATCAAGTTTGGTATGAATCGAGTGCACGTTGTTCACACAAATTTCGTGTCTGCAAAAATTAATTACACGACAAGAAAAATATGGACCAAATGATATATTAATTTGAATATGAAGTGGTTTACAATCTCTGAATTTAAAATAACCCCCTGATTCTTCTCTATGAATTTCGATCCAAGGGCTGACGCTTGTTCTTGGATGTTGATTTGCAATCTCCTCCGGATTTGTGGAGCAAACTACGTGGCACCTTGAAATTTGGTATCAAGGCCTTGAAGGATTTGATGCCGAGGAAGACTTGGAACCTTCGCAGTCGTGGATCTTCGTCGTGGCAGAGGGCTTTTGGACTTGGGTCCCTTTGGATTTTTTGTGTTGTGTGGAGTGACTTCTTGTTTTGTGCTCCAATGCTCTATGGAATTTCTCTCCCCCGACTTGAGTGGTGAAAGGCCTTATTTATAGGCATGAGTAGGGCTATGGTAGCTTGGGCTCATGTCTGTTGGGCTTGATCATCGTGGGCTTTGACATGGACTAGTCTTCTGATGGACTTCATTTCTGACATGTAGCTGGCCCAATTTAGTCAATCCAATAATAATTTTATACTTTGGATCGACCCATAAAATTACATAATACCCAAATTTAATATGGGTTTATGAATTTAATTTCTTCAGACGAGCCCAAATTTATTATGGACTTTTATTTTGGAACCCAATTATTAGCCGATTTATTTGGGCTTTAATTGGTAATTTATTCCAAAATTTCGACGTCAACAGATGCCCCCACTTCAAGGTTCGGCACTTCAAGGTTCGGCGAAGAACATGCCAATTGTTGTCGGAGGCGGAACTTGAAGTATTTGATTTCATCCATTGTTTTTTTTTTTTAAAAAAATATGCAGCTCTATGACCGTGACTGACTTCCATTGCAAAATGCCTTGACATGCGCATCAAATCAAATTTGGCTAGAATCTTTGTATGTGATTTCCTTATTCACATTTGCTCTTTTCTCCTTCCTTGAATTACCATGCAGAGTCCAGCTAAGGATACTTTCCTCCTTGGATATGATTGCATATTGCAACTAAAAGGAAAATTACTTTCTGGTGAAGTATCTTTTCTTGACTTGGAAACTTCTTTTCGTAAGCAATTTTGGCCTATAAATTAATATACATGTTGATTGCCTCACTTTGTACGCATGAAGATGCACGAGGAGCAGAGAATGGCTTAGGGTGTTCAATTTCTTCACTTCTTTTGGAAAAGATGGGCGCGTACTGCGAGAGCCATCAATCCCATCTTGCTAGCTTGTACGTCCATGGCATGTCAATACCGTTCCACCGTCCAAGGTTAAATCTTCGCACAAGTCATGTGCATTCAACGGCGGTTTGAAGAGGCAACGAGAGAGACGCTCGATTCCCACTCCAATGCTTCGTCCCAATCCAAGGTCTTGGTGGAGAACTATCTCTTCATGACGTTGAAGCCGACGTTGAGTTTGCACTTTCAAGTCGTCACTACACCATCGGCGGGGCTAATGGAGTATACCATCATCCAAGTTCTGTGAGACCTCTCTTTTACGAAAGACACATTAGGACAACATGCAAAACACCCTTCACGAAGTCAAGATTCATGCTGCCGTTCACGTGTTTCTCTTTATGTGCGTCTGCAATAAGAACCTCCCACATGGTAGATGCGCAAGGCCGTCATGCAAGCATTGTTCACGAAGCCGAGGATCATGCCGTCGTTCACACATTCCTCTTCCATGTGCGCCTGCGACAAGATCTTCACCATAGAAGAAGAGCGAGGCCATCGTCCAAGTGTCCTTCACGAAGTCAAGATCCATGCTGCCGTGGCGCGTCCCTTTTCACCTACGTCACTACAAGGACATTCTTCAAGTTTTTCCCGAGCTATGGTACCTTCTGTGACGTCTTGCATTCCATCATTAAAGAGGTCCAGAGAGGAAGTTGAAGCTTCGTGGCCACTTGTACTTGGAGATTTCAACGACAAGGTCATCTTTTCTTTTAAGGAGATTCTAGGCGATGATGCTTGTAAGCCCTCCATGCCATGAAGTTGTGATCTTTACTTTTGGTGCGCCACTGGCTTTCCACAGGTTTAGACGGCATGCTCACCTCCGATTTGGTCAACCTTCGTCCAAGCGACGTCTTCTTCACGCGTTTCTTGAACGAAAGCTGCTTTTCGACTCGAACAACCTTGGCTGCTCCACTTGTTGACGTTGATCATTGCCCCCAAGCTGTGAAGCACTTGATGAGAGGCCTTTTCTACTTGAGCGAGAAGACCCTTGCCAAGAAGCCGAAGAGAGCTTGTCCAGCCTCGAGGAACATGGTCGCCAAGAGAGAAGACCCCATTGCTTGAAGACACTTTACATTTGTTCGAAGAATCCAACCAAGGGAATTGAAGAGGATGGATGTGCTTTTTGAAGACTCAAGACGAAATTGACGACTTTCAACTTGTTCGCCTGAGTGTTTAGCATTTAGCGCTATCTTCACTTAGTCCTTTTTTTTTCCTTGTCTTCTTGCGATGTAAATAATTCTTTGATGCAATAAAATACTTCTTTTACGTAATCTCTTCTCAAAATTTAGCTTATTACGTAACATTTGGAGCACTTCTTTTCTCGTTGTCGTTAACCATGGTTGATCAGGCCACAATGGGATGTCGGCCAGCACGCAGGTGCACAAACAGCAAGTGAGCAGAGACTCTTACCGATTGGAGATTGCAATACTGTTCGTATGGGAACTTCCTTGATGTGTGAGGATGCTATCCGTCAAGTATGAAGTCGTTTCATGAACGTTTGGGCACGGAGATATAAGGGCGACTACCGGGCGCCATCCTGTGCGCGAGCAGGAGAGTGATGTGTGAGGCAGAGTGCTTTATCCTTAGAGATTTGCAAAACTGTTCCACTGGTGTGTTCCATCGAGTGTTGGGAACATCTCCACCAAGTTTCAGAGTTAGACGATTCCGATTGAGTAAGAAACGATGATGATGTTTGGATCCTGCCAGTGCAGTGGAACATGGCGCTTGTGTTAGAGAACACGACCGTTGAGAGTCCTCTTCTAAACCCGCGCAGGCCTGGACGTCGGTTAAGGCGTGAGATCACGCCTTAGTGGTTGTTCAAGTCTGCTCTTTCAAAACTCTTCTTCTCTTTCCTCGCAGACTCGGGCTTCGAATAGGGCGTGATCATGCCCTAATGGTTGTTCAAGTCTGTTCATTACTGTTTTGTACTTGATCACTTTCTGTCTTTATTTGGGCCTTTTTTAACTCCTTTTTCCCGATACGGCCGTGTTTTGGACCCCATGGCGTGTTCTGCTTCCCCCATGAACACAACCGTGTTTTTTTTAACAAGGCTAGGGCGTGTTTTGGCCATCTTCCTTAATTTTTGCTTGACTTCTTCCCGAAAAGGGCACGACTTAGCATAAACAACATGGCTTAGTATGCTCGACACCGCTAGAATGTACTTCTTCATTGTGGGGAAGAGGTTTTGCTCAAAACAACAACGAATTTGTTTGAAGATATGACTGAACTTAGGAATATATACCAAGCTGCCTACGTACCCCGTGAAGGGATCAAGTCAAAACGTTGTTCAAAGAAATTTGAATTTTCTTTTTTCTCTTTTTTTTTTTCAATTACAGGAGGTGTGCCGTGCACAGTTTATACTCATGCGGGCCAGGAGTAACATGCAGTTTAGGCTCGTGCGTCATGGAGCGTGGTCTTCATGGGTAGTAACACTTCAGGAACTTGCTGTTTATGGCACCAATCCGTAGGCCATCTTTATCGACCAACTTGTAGGCACCATTCGTGTAGGCTTCTTTTACCACGTAAGGGCCATCCCACTTGGACACGAACTTGTTTCCCATTCGCTGTGTAAGGGTGATTGGTCGCCTTACCGCCAGGACCAAATCTCCAACTTGAAATGTCCGAGGTCGAACTTTATTGTTGAACGCTCTCGTCATGCGGGCTTGATAGCATTGAAGTTGTTGTTGAGCCTCAAGTCTTTTTTCATCCAGTGCCTCTAACTCTTCTAACCTCAGACGAGCATTGTCTTCGGCGATGAGTCCCTCTTGTATCGCGATGCGGAGCGAAGGTATTTGACTCTCCAAGGGAAGCACGGCTTCAACACCATAGACTAAGGAATATGGAGTAGCTTGAGTGGCGGTCCGATGTGTCGTCCGGTACGCCCATAGCGCTTCGCCTATCCTTTCGTGCCAATCTCTCTTTGATTTGGACACCACCTTCTTCAAGAGGTTGCAAAGAGTTTTGTTGAAAGCTTCCGCCAAGCCATTCGCCGCGGCGTTATACATTGAAGAGTTGTGTTGCTTGAAGCCGAATTGTGCGCATAACTTGTCCATCGCCTTGTTGTAGAAGGGCCTTCCGTTATCGGTGATGATGTACCGAGGCACCCCATAGCGGAAGATGATGTTGACGCGGATGAAGTCTACCACAGTTTCCTTCTTCACTTCTTTGAGTGGAATGGCTTCAGCCCATTTTGAAAAGTAGTCGGTAGCTGCAAGAATGTAGATGTGCCCGGCAGACGACTTAGGAGTGATAGGCCCTACGACATCAAGTCCCCATGCGTCAAATGGCCATGAAGCGACTGTAGGATGTAGAGGCTCTGGCGGTTGATGGATGAAGTTGGCATGCAGTTGGCAGGACTCGCATTTCTTCGCGTACTCGAGGCAATCCTTGACCATTGTGGGCCAATAGTAACCCATCCTTTTGATTCTGAAGTGGAGCTTCGGGCCGGATTGATGTGCGCCACATACTCCCGAATGAGCTTCTGTCATGGCTTCGATGGTTTCCTCACCGTTCAAGCAACGCTGGTAAGTACCTTCGAAAGATCGCCGATACAAGATGTCCTTGTGCAGGATGAAACGGGATGATCTTCGTCGCACCTCTGTTTTATGGCGAACATCGTCCGGTAGCTTGCCGGTTTTCAAATACTCCATCAATGGTTTTCTCCAATCTTCATCATCAGTGGTAGTGGTCGTGATGGCATATGAGTCCTCGTGATTGGATAAAGTGAGTGAAGGAATTACCCATCTATTACACACAGGGACGTTCGTCGTTTCTCCTTCGGATAAGGCCAAGGTGGTCGCTAGGTTGGCTAGTGCATCTGCCATTCTGTTATCTTTCCTTGGGATGTGATTCAGAGTCACACTCTCGAATCCTTTGAGTAGATGTGATGCCTGCCGGAAGAAAGGTACCAAGTCGTCTTTCTTGACTTCGTATACGTGGAGGGTTTGGTTGATGATCAACTTTGAGTCGCCGTAGACTTCTATCTCTAAGATCCCCATCTCCAAAGCCATTTGAAGGCCGATGATCAAGGCTTGATACTCAGCAACATTATTGGAGCATAGTTCATTCAAGACGACGGAGTAAGTTAACACTTGTCTCTCTGGTGAAACAAAGACGATGCCTGCCCCCGCTCCATCGGATCGCGCTGCCCCATCAAAAAACATTGTCCACGCCGGGAGGATTTCGACAGAAAAGACATCTTCGTTAGGAAAGTCATCGGATATCTCCCATTCAGCTGGCACAGGGTGGTCAGCTAGGAATTTTGCAAGAGCTTGTCCTTTGACGGCTTTCTGGGGCACATATTCTATCTCGTATTGGTTGAACACGATGGACCATTTTGCCAATCTCCCGGAGAGTACAGGTCTTGACATCACGAACTTGACCGGATCAGCACGAGATATGAGTCTTATGGAGTACGCCTCGAAATAATGCCTCAACTTCTTGATGGCATAGAATAGTGCTAAGCAGATTTTCTCCACGGGTGAGTACTTTAATTCATTTTCAGTCAAAGTCCTACTTAAGTAGTATAGGGCTTTCTCTTTCCCTTCTTCATTCTCTTGTGCCATAAGCGCGCCCACAGACCTTTCTTGCGCTGCTATGTACAATATAAGCGGCTTCCCGGATGTTGGAGCTCCCAAGACTGGCGGATTTAGCAGATGTTTCTTGATGCTTTCGAAGGCGTTTTGACATCCTTCATCCCACTGGAAAGGGGCGTCTTTCTTCATGAGGTGGTTGAAAGGTTGACATCTTCCAGCCAGGTTTGATATGAACCTCCTTATGAACGCGAGATTGCCTTGAAGACTTCGCAGCTCCTTCAAGTTTCTTGGTGGCGGCATTTTCTGAATGGCGTCTACCTTCGCAGGATCGACTTCAATACCACGGTGGCGAACAATGAAGCCAAGGAATTTTCCAGATGTGACGCTGAAGGCACACTTGAGGGGATTCATCTTTAGGTTGTATTTCCTCAAGCGGTTGAATACTATCCGGAGGTCCGCCAAGTGTTCTTCTCTTTTCTTGGTTTTGACGACCAGGTCATCGACATAGCATTCTACCTTGTCGTGCAACATATCGTCAAAGATGTTCTGCATAGCACGTTGGTAAGTGGCGCCTGCATTCTTCAACCCGAAGGGCATCACCTTGTAGCAACAGATTCCTTTGGGAGTACGGAAGGCTGTGCATTCCTCATCTTTAGGCGACATTCTAATTTGGTTGTATCCTGAGGAGCCATCCATGAAAGACAATGCTTCATGTCCTGTAGTTGTGTCAACCATGAGCTCAATGATAGGCAATGGAAAGTCATCTTTTGGACACGCCTTGTTCAAGTCTCGGAAGTCAACACAAATGCGAATCTGGCCATTCTTCTTCTTGACAGGCACAATGCTAGAAATCCACGTCGGGTATTTGACTTCTCTGATAAACCCAGCGTCGATCAGTTTGTTCACTTCTGTCTCGATGCGAGGAATGAGGTCCGGACGGAGAAACTCTTTGCGACTGCTTAACCGGCCGCGCTGCATGTTTTATGCCAAGGTGGTGGATAGCAACTTTCGGGTCTAAACGCGGCATCTCTTTGTACGTCCACGCGAAGACATCTCTATATTCACTTAACGTTTTGAAGTATTGCTCTTCTTCCTCCGAGCTTAGGAGTGTACTGACAAATATGGGGCGCGGCTCCTCGGCTGTGCCAAGATTCAATTCCTTGAGCTCATCAACAGTTGCTTGTCCGTCATCTTCAAGCTGTGGGGGTGCGTTTTGGACTTCATCTTCGGAAGCGTCCGAGTCGGAACCTTCGTCAATGCTAACATGATTGGAGCCGACGATAACTTCTATCTCTTCATCATTTAGAGCGTCGGATGAATCGTGTGATCCCCTAGCGACATGTTGCTTTATTCTAATTGGTCTCCCTGAAGAGATGATTAGAAGTGAAGTCTTACCTCCTTGGGATTGAGATAGACGAAGTGTTTCACCTGCGTCATTTTTCTTTGGCTCTTCTATCTCATCAAGACGACCTTTCTTCTTATAGTGTTGATCACGGCCGTCTCCAAGGCGGTTGAACACTGATTCTCGCTGATGTCGCCTCGTATTACTAGATGAAGTTCCTCCTGCCTCACCTAGTCGTTCAAAGGCGGAAGTACGCACCTTAGGAGTACCGAGCCTGTCGAATACCGATACACGACTATCATTTGGTTGTTGATTTTCATTGCTCTTGTCATTTGCAGAAATATATTGTGCAGTTACGCGCTCATTTTTCTTTCTTGTATGAATCTTCACAGGTTCATCTGGTGAGAAGCCCAAACCTGTACGGGGTTGATCTACGCGGTAGCCTTGTCTTCTCAATTTGTGCTGGGCCTCCGTCAACCCATGGATCTTTTCTCCCGTCAATTCAGGATTTAACTTGTTGAGTCTTGATGGCGCCGAAGAATCATAGCCGGACTTTACCAAGAGGTGATACGCTTTCGGACCAAATGCCCCCTGCATGTCTTTGTATTGGTGTTTTGGAATAGGAGAATCGCTCGAAATTAGCGGACGTAAGCCAGTAATTGGCATGACTAACCCATTCTTGATTTCTTGAAAGTCATTGGCCCTTGGCTCTTTGAATTGTCTCCTTCCCTTGGAAAGTAACGGAGCGCCTTGCTTTGGTTGGTCTTGCTTTCCTCTGCCATTCGACCGAACCACATATCGAAACACCGGCGAGTATGGTGGTTTCTTGAACTCGTGCCTTTCAGCGGTTGGGGCTTTGTCAATCGTCACCTTACTAACCTCTTCATTGTTATTTTTAGAAGGTGTAGCCTCGGGGTGTATCTCTTCGATGGAATGACCAATCGGAAATCTCGAGGGCAACACTTCTTGCATGGTGTCGGGATCGAGGTAGAGTTTTGCATCAGCGAAGTATGACTCCGCCTCGGTGAAAGGTTTCATATCAACATCAACTTTCACGATTTCCCCGTTCTTGATGTATTTGAAGCATTGGTGTAGTGTTAAGGGAACAACTCCGTTTTCATGCAGCCACGGCCTTCCTAGCAGCAGGTTGTAGGAAGTTCTTGCATCGGTGACGTGGAAAAGAGTGCTTGCTTTCAATCCCCCTACGATGAGGTCGAGCCAAGTCATGCCAATAGCTCGTTGAGTCCCTTGATCAAAGCCCTGGATGGTCAAACGGCTACGGGATAAGTCTTCCAAAGTTATGCCCAACTTCTTCATGGTGGACTTCGGCATGATGTTGACAGCAGATCCACCGTCTATGAGTATGCGATTTACTCTTTGTTCTTGTACGAACCCCAAGACGAAGAGTGGTCGGTTGTGCGGCTTCGAGCCAAGCAGTAGGTCCTCGTCTGTGAAGGATATGGTGGTGCAGCAAGAGACCAACGATTCTCTTCTATGTTTTCTTGGAGAAGCACTCGCGGTCTTGTTCTTCCGCTCAAAAAATGTCCGTGGGAAGAATTCTTCTAATGTCACCGGAAGGCGCTGGCGGGTTATCTTTTTTGACTTGTTTTTCATCTGCACACGTCGCGAGCTTTTGTTCGAGCGTGGCTTCCTTGGGAGCGTGGGATGGAACTTGTCAACATGCCGTCTTTGTCTTTGTCGGCGCATCACGAGGGTCCATCCTTCGTCATCGTCGGTGGGTTCCTCTTTCTTGTTGACGAGCGGAGTTTCAACTTGTATTGGTTCAAGACTCCCAAACTGAAGTAAAGATGATGTCGTTGTAATTGATTGCGTGACTTCTAGCTTTTCTTTCGAGACTTGCACACCATTCGTTGGAGTGATGCTGGCGACATTTGCCCCCGCTGTCTCTTCGACATCTAAAATTATCTTCCCTTCCTTGGCTAACGCCATGATCTTTTCTTTGACCAAGAAGCATTTCTCTATAGGATAACTAACCACCCGGTGATACTTGCAATACTTGGGGTCGTTCACCCTCCCGGCTTCGTCCGGACGCTTTGACTCCGGCAACTCAATCAACTTTCTCTCCAAGAGTTCGTTGAAGATATAGGGCACGTCAGAGTCGGGGAATGGGTATCTTTCTCTTGCAGTTCTTTCAACGTAGGCCGGCATCTGTCACTCGTCATACGTTGGTCTTCGGTCTTCTCCAACTTTTTCTTATCGTTTGAAGAAATCTTAATAGGAGCCGTCTTCATGGCCATGGACTCCTTGACACTTGTTTTGACAAATTTCTCACTTCTCCTCGCATCTTTCTTATCCTTTCTTTGATCGTCGATTGGGAAGGCGGTTTTATGGTTGGCAATACTCAACTCCATGTTATGGGCACGTGTAGCCAATTCTTCGAAGTTTCTTGGTTTGATCCCTTGGAGAATGTAGAGAAGCCCCAGTGCATACCTTGAATGCACATCTCTATGGCCGACGCCTCTGAAAGTTTGTCTTTGCAGTTCAAGCTCAAGGAACGCCAACGGTTGATATAGTCAACAACCGGTTCATCCTTCCATTGTCTTGTATTGGTGAGTTCAATCATGCTCACCGTGCGCCGAGTGCTGTAGAAGCGGTTGAGAAAACTCTCTTTCCATCTCCTCCCAACTATCAATTGACTCGGGCTCTAAGTCCACATACCAATCAAAAGCATTGCCTTTGAGTGATCGGACAAATTGTTTTACCAAGAGATCGCCATCGGTACCGGCATTGTTGCACGTCTCGATGAAGTGGGCGATATGCTGCTTGGGGTTGCCTTTTCCATCGAATTGCTGCAATTTTGGCAGTTGGTATCCCATCGGCATCCTCAAGGAGTCGACTCGCTTGGTGTATGGCTTCGAGTAGGCGAGCGAGTGCTGTGCAGATCCACCATATTGAGCCTTGATGGTGCTAGCGATCATCTCCTGCAGCTGTTGGACGGACAACGCGGCGATGGAGGTCGCTGAGTGACTAGACTTTTGGACGAACTCTTCCTTCGATGGCTCTTCGTCCGTTCGCTTCTCTTTTCCGGCATGTTTTGAAGCAGACGAATGATTGTGGCTTGATTCTCCAACGTTGGTTGGCTCAAGTTTGTTCATCAACTGAGCAATCTGGAGATCTTTGTCTTCCACAATCTTTTGGAGGTCGGCTATGGCTTGGGCCATTTGAGCAACTTGTTCCTCCATCGTCGTGGCCTCGGTCATCATGGCGGGGAGAGTGGCAAAAGGAGTAGACTTCGGGTTGATCTCGGTAGGGCTTGCCGAGTTCGAGCCGTCGGAAGGAGTGGTGTCCACGATCTTGCCCCCGGTGGAGGATTGACCGCCGGCAGTGAAGTTGATGATATTCTTCTCACTCAAGGCGACTTGGTTCTTCTTTGGTGCTATTGAATGCTTGGAAGTGATGATTTGAGTTCTTGCGTAGAATGAAGGGATGAGGGGCAGAGATGGTCCTACTGGGCGTGCCAGAAATTTGTTCACACAAATTTCGTGTCTGCAAAAATTAATTACACGACAAGAAAAATATGGACCAAATGATATATTAATTTGAATATGAAGTGGTTTACAATCTTTGAATTTAAAATAACCCCCTGATTCTTCTCTACGAATTTCGATCCAAGGGCTGACGCTTGTTCTTGGAATTGATTTGCAATCTCCTCCGGATTTGTGGAGCAAACTACGTGGCACCTTGAAATTTGGTATCAAGGCCTTGAAGGATTTGATGCCGAGGAAGACTTGGAACCTTCGCGGTCGTGGATCTTCGTCGTGGCAGAGAGCTTTTGGACTTGGGTCCCTTTGGATTTTTTGTGTTGTGTGGAGTGACTTCTTGTTTTGTGCTCCAATGCTCTATGGAATTTCTCTCCCCCGACTTGAGTGGTGAAAGGCCTTATTTATAGGCATGAGTAGGGCTATGGTAGCTTGGGCTCTTGTCTGTTGGGCTTGATCACCGTGGGCTTTGACATGGACTAGTCTTCAGATGGACTTCATTTCTGACATGTAGCTGGCCCAATTTAGTCAATCCAATAATAATTTTATACTTTGGATCGACCCATAAAATTACATAATACCCAAATTTAATATGGGTTTATGAATTTAATTTCTTCAAACGAGCCCAAATTTATTATGGACTTTTATTTTGGAACCCAATTATTAGCCGATTTATTTGGGCTTTAATTGGTAATTTATTCCAAAATTTCGACGTCAACACACGTATTTAAAGATATCGTACCGGGAATGATAATTTTTTATATACACACACTACTCGTAACAGCCTTAAGAATATCCAATTATTCCTATAATTTGTAACGGTCTTTTTAATATATATAGTAATATTAGTGAAAATTTTAGATCTCCCTCCACACTTTTGGCTTGTCCGCCAAAACAATTATTTTGCAACGGTTTTAGTAACGGCTTATATGCAGGCCGTTACAAGGCGTTTTTATTTCCTCTAAAATTTTCAATTCACGGGAAATTGAGGCGCTTTTTTTTTTTTCAGACTCTTTGGAATGGCTTTTTGTATCACCTCTTTTATTAAAGGTCGTTCCAAATGTTAATTTTTTTAAAGAAAGATTATTAAATATTCATTAAATACAACAATATTAATTAGTTCATTACAAAGCACTGTAAACCAAGTGATTCGTCTTCATCAGTCTCATAGTCCTCGAAACTATCTTCGTCATCCTCGTCTTTTCATCTTCATCTTGGGCCATTTGAGAAGTTCCTGCTCCCTGTTGGCGTGCTACTAGAAGATCAACAAAAAGTTGTATACCATCAGGATCATGTAGGTCGT
The DNA here is from genome assembly GCA_034509735.1 of Sesamum alatum. Taxonomy (NCBI): domain Eukaryota; kingdom Viridiplantae; phylum Streptophyta; class Magnoliopsida; order Lamiales; family Pedaliaceae; genus Sesamum; species Sesamum alatum. The sequence continues at coordinate 17,181,954 of JACGWO010000003.1, forward strand.
ATGTTTGATTGTCCGAAAACAACTTCAGGGACAGGTATGTCTTCATCTGGTTGATACGCGATATTGGTCCATCGAGACTCTTCAATTATTCTTTGAGCCATGGTTTTGTAAACGGCCATCCAATCCGCTTTATCTCTCTTCATGCTCGGAAACTCTGTGCAGTAAGCTTGTACTGCTTGTTGTGCCAGTAGGAATGGTTCATCTTACTAGTACAACTTTTTTAAAATTAACATCAACAAGGTGATACCGAGGGTGTACCTTCATGCTTCTAATCAGATCAGCCCAACGACACTTGAACAACACAACATGCAAGTTCGGAATAAGTGGGTATGTCAACTGAAGGGAAAATCGCATTTTTCGTCCCATAAAATAGGCCCAGTTTCAATTTAGTCCCATATATTAGACTGGTCTCATATTTAGTCCCATATATTAAAAAAATCTCAATGTTGGTCCCAAGTTACTTTTTCGTCAACTACTTAACGGAAATGTCAATTGGCCGTTAAAGGCTGATTTTTGGGGGGGAAAAAACATTTTTTTGGGGGAAAATGAAGCTAGGGCTCCTAACTACATGAATCCTTTTATTAAGCTAAAGCAAAAGAAGACCACATTTTAAGTTTAATTTTTATCTTTACAAATTAAACTTAAAATTTATACCAAATTGATAAATTAAATTAAAATCATGTTTAAAAGATAAATATACTAAAATTCAATTTTTAAATTTAAATATCTATATCAATATAAAATTTAAAATTTAAAATTTATACCAAATTGATAAATTAAATTAAAATCATGTTTAAAAGATAAATATACTAAAATTCAATTTTCAAATTTAAATATCTATATCAATATAAAATTTAAAATTTAAAATTTATACCAAATTGATAAATTAAATTAAAATCATTTTAAAAGATAAATATACTAAAATTCAATTTTCAAATTTAAATATCTATATCAATATAACTACGTGAATCCTTTTATTAAGCTAAAGCAAAAGAAGACCACATTTTAAGTTTAATTTTTACCTTTATAAATTAAACTTAAAATTTATACCAAATTGATAAATTAAATTAAAGTCATGTTTAAAAGATAAATATACTAAAATTCAATTTTCAAATTTAAATATCTATATCAATATAAAATTTAAAATTTAAAATTTATACCAAATTGATAAATTAAATTAAATCATGTTTAAAAGATAAATACACTAAAATTCAATTTTAAAATTTAAATATCTATATCAATATAACTACATGAATCCTTTTATTGAGCTAAAGCAAAAGAAGACCACATTTTAAGTTTAATTTTTACCTTTATAAAAGGATTCATGTAGTTAGGAGCCCTAGCTTCATTTCCCCCAAAAAAAAACATTTTTTTCCCCCTAAAAATCAGCCTTTAACGGTCAATTGACATTTCCGTTAAGTAATTGACGGAAAAGTAACTTGGGACCAACATTGAGATTTTTTTTTTAATATATGGGACTAAATGTGAGACCAGTCTAATATATGGGACTAAATTGAAACTGAGCCTATTTTATGGGAGGAAAAATGCGATTTTCCCGTCAACTGAATTATCTCTTCGAGTATTCCATAAAAGTTATTATCCGTGTCTGTGTACGATGAGCTCTTCACACACACCCTATAGTTCATTTGTTGACTTGCCCCCGTTGTGTGGTTCCGTTTGGAAGTTGAAACCATTCACAAAATAACACGAGAGTGTTGTCACCTCACCGCATAGACCCCAATAGTGACACTTAAGGAGTTCCTGATCTGTGTCGCTCAATTCGGGATAAACCTTCAAATTCGTATTAATACAAATTAATAATAGGACATTGGAACCAAGTCATCAGCCCATACGAAAAAATACATCAACTTACACGACGTTTGAACCAATCCTTGAAATCAGTTTCTATCAATTGATCAATAATTGGATCTTACGAATGATGGTCGTGCCCATATAGTTCGTTCAGGACTTCCCTGGTTGGAAATACATATTAATGAAAATGCACGCTCACAATCAAGATTTACCTATATATACGCATATACTTACTCGTAATATGGTGTGACTACTTCATAATTGCACAACACATACGTCTCGATTATATGTCGTTCTGCACCACGTAGCCATCTCTTCTTTGAGGTACCACTAGTTCGGCCAGGGTAGTTGAAAATAGACCGTTGGATGCTGTCATTGTTGGTCATCAGATCGTCGTTTCAAGCGGGTCTGCTTCATTTGCAAAGAACGTGCGGCTCAAAGTAGTGGGAAGTGAATAGCACGATTCCCTCCACAATATATGCCTGCACAATTGACGCCTCAACATGTGCTTGGTTCTTCACCTTCTTCTTCAAACTGTGAAGGAATCTATTCATATGAATATTTAATTATTAACATATGGAAGACAAGTGCAACAAATTAAATACATGATCCTTAATTACCTTTCAAATGGGTACATCCACCAATACGGCACTAGCCCTCCCACACGAGCCTCGTATGGCAAGTGAACAATGAGGTGCTCCATTGAACCGAAGAAAGCTGCCGGAAAGATTTTCTCAAGGTTATACATGATCACAACTACGCTATCTTCCAACTCCTGTAGTTTTGTGACATTAAGCGTAGTCGAGCATATGTGCTGGAATAGCAAACTCACCTCCGTTAATACGTTCCACACGTGCTCAAGAAACATCTCACGAAAGGCACTTGGGGATCAACTTCTGCATAAATACGTGACAGTCGTGGCTCTTCATGCCGTGCATCCTTAACTCTGTGAAATCGATACAACGGGCAATATTAGATGCATAACCATTAGGAAACCTCAGACAACGAATCCAATCATATATCCTCCTCTTCTGCTCTTCGTCAAGGTATACACCGCTTTAGGCATCACGTTTGGTCTTCGTTCATCCAGCTCAAACTCTGGCCGATTGCATATAGTTTTCAAGTCATTGCGTGCATTTAGATTGTCTTTGGTTTTTTTCCTTTTATATCAATCACAGTGTTGAATATGCTATCAAACATGTTTTTCTCAATGTGCATGACATCAAGGTTGTGCCGTATCAGAAGCGTTTACCCGTATGGAAGATCCCAAAATCTGCTTTTCTTCGTCCACTTGTGCATGGCACTATATCTTGGCAGGAATGTCATAAGTTCTTCGACAGTAGGACTCAAGTCTGCTACCCAATGGCGAATCTGCTCTCCAGTCAACCGCGGGCGTGCAACCTTCCATGCCACTCGATTTCTAGTGAAGGCTTTCTTATTCCTGCGGTAAGGATGGTTTCAGTGGTAAAAATTGTCTGTGGCAGTCAAAGTAGCACGCCTTCCTACCCCGCTACAGATGGAATGTCTGTGTGTCATCCATACAAACTGAACACCCCATAATATCAGCGGTTTCCCAACCAGACGTCATCCCATAAGCAGGTAGGTCGTTCACGGTCCACATGAATGCCGCACGCAACATGAATGCTTGGTTGGTAGCATTGTCGCGCGTCCGTACACCCACATGCCACAATTGCAAAAGCTCCTCGATCAACGGCTCTAGATACACATCGATCAAACGCTTTGGATTTGACGGCCAGGGATCACCATCATGAGGAACATATACTCAGACTTCATGCACATTCCCGGCGGGAGATTGTACGGTGTGAGTATAAGGGGCCAACATGAGTAAATTTTACCATACTGCCCGTGCGGCGCAAACCCGTCTATGCACTGCCCTAGCCTAACATTACGGGACACCAATGCAAAGTCGGGATATGTCTGGTCGAAATGCCTCCAAGCCTCTCATCTGACGAAGAACACATGGAGCCCTCCTCCATCTGATGTGTGGCATGCCACATTGTGCTCAGCAGTCGTTGTCGAAGCATACAATCTTTGCAGCGGAGTAAGCGGCAGATACCTAAGAACGACATACGGCGACTTCTGGGGCGAGGGTCTCGCTGTCTGGTCGACTTGTACCTAGCCTATCCACAAAATTTGCAGTATTCTAGATCAATATCGTCCTTCCAGTACAACATGCAACCCTTTTTTACACGCATCAATCTTCTCAAGAGGTAATCCCAAGTCTCTGATCAATTTCTTCGTACTGTCGTAATCAGGAGGGAAAGTGTGATCCCGGGGCATTATATGATTAGCCCACTGGCACATTTGATCATATGTGTACTCGGATAAATTGTCCTAGGCCTTGATATTCACCAAACTAGCAACGCCCCCAACTGAGATTGGGTAAACCGCTCCACAACGGCTGGTCGGCAGGGCGCACTACATCAAAAAAACGGTCTGACAACTCTGACACATAATCATATGGACCACCCCCATACCATAACCTAGGACTGGTATCAGTAGGACATGACCTCGTACCATTATCAGGCACACCTCGTGGTAAGAAAAAAAATAATAAAGCGGCCTGGCTACATCATAAACCATCATCTGCTCCCAATTCATCTGTTGTTGATCACCCCAATGCGAACTACCCTCCTCCTGAGTAGATGGGGTTTGCTCCTCCTACGCTGGAGGGGCGGTCACAGCATCAAAGTACTCATGCACCCTCTCCTCGCCGTGACAAGTCCAATTACAATATTTCGGAACAAACTTGCGCCTATATAAGTCAAAATTAACCTCATCAGGTGTTTTGAACCTTCCGTTTTTGTACTTGGCACACGGATACCTAATCTTATCTTTGTCCATATATTAAGGCTGGGACTGAGCCCACTCTATGAAAGTTTTAACACCATCCTCAAATTGCGGGTAATACCCGCCCTCTTCGGAGGTTCTTCTCATACATCCATCTTCTTAATTGGCTTAACATGATGACAACTACATATGCCCAGACATACATATACACACATTTAGAATCATATATATTTACATATATTGTCAACTTATAAAAATAATTAAATGGCATTTACTTTAAAAAAAAAGGGGGGGGGGGGGGGGGGGTTTCAAGTTGTTACCTGGTCAGAGCAACTCAATCAATCAACGGTAACCGAACAAGTGTATGTGCACTAATTGTGGTCGAGAGAGATTGAGAGTGTGTGTGGTTAATCGAGACTAGAACAAATGAAATAAATTGAAAATATCATGCAACAAAATATATAAGTATATGTACCGCTTTTGTAACGACTTTTGTGGCAACATAATATCCGTTGAAATATTACCGTTGGAATATAGTCGTGAGATACATAAACTTTTGTTACGATTTTTGGAACGGTTGTTTTCTCAATAAACAAGCCGTTGCAATTGTAACTGTGTTGGTATCAGTCCCTGCTAGTTACCGTTTGTAGCGGTTTTAGGGTACAATACGTGTAACGGCAGCCTTACATTTAAATAAAACCGCTACAAAATAAACAGACCGTTTAAACTGCAGTCCCAATATTGTAACAGCTTTTCATTTTGTAACGGCTATTGTAACAAGGTATTACGATGGTGGTCAGCCGTTACAAGATCAAGAAGCAATTTCAAAGGCCGGTTACAATGTGTAACGGCTTTATTTTTTGTAACGGCTTTACATACACCAATAATTTGTAACGACGCTTGTAACGGTGTTTCATACGTCCGGAATACAATTTCCTCCATCCAATATTGTGACGTCATATAATTTCTTCCGTTCCAAGATTGTTACAAAGACTGTTGATATTGGAATGGCTTGCTGGCCGTTACAAAAAAATCGTTCCAAATCCCGCATTTTTTTTTGTGATGGAAATAGGAAAAAAACCTCTTGTGTTTTATTAAACTCAACAAACAACATCCATTCCGTTAGTATTTAATGGAAGGTGTATTACACGCGCGCATCATGCGATTTGGGATGTTTTCTTACTACTTTTGGCCTCAATTTTGGGTGGTTTTACTAAATTATCCTCATGATGTGTATATATTTAAACTTGGACATTTTTTGACTTGTTCTCAGTGATTTTTTTTTTCATTTTTCACCTATATAATAAATATTTTTTTTTAAAAAATATACTTACTTAAAAATATAAAAAAAGTATATAATTTTTTTTAAGTTTTATAATTTAAATAGAAATATTAAATTAAAATAACAATACAAAGATTAACATCTTAAATTTATTTTTAAAAATTTAAATATCTTAATGTATATTCAATGTTAATATTTAACAAAATTATATATTAATAACTAATTTAAATTAATATTTATTTAAAAATATAACATATTACCTTTATTTACAATAAAGAATTTTTAAATTTAAATTAATTGTATTAGTATTGAATTGAAATTTAATACTTTTCTTTATTTATTTTAAATTTACACATGTTTAGAAGATTTATTTCCTTTTTAATTTGTTTAAATTTACAGTCTTTTTAAATTTAATTCATTTTAATTTTAGTCATTTTTAAATTTAAAAAAAAATGGGCCATTGGTAAATGAAAATGAAAAAGTAATTTAAAGATAAAAAATGACCCCCGTCACCCAAATTGAGGGGCGACGATCTGGGGCCATCGCCGCCTTTGGGGGGGGGGGGGAGAGGGTGGCGGCGAGGAAGGCGGTTGGGGGTTGGGAAGGGGGGTTGGGCGTTGGGGGAGTAATTTTATTTTATTTACTTAAAAGGATAATTTTATTTTTTTATAATATATAATTAAAATTAATTAAATCTAAATCATTGATTTTTTTTATAAATTTAACATCTAACAGTCAAATTTAATTAGTTAGATTTTCCGGCCCCCATGTAATCAATAAAAATCCAACGATCATTAAAATAAAAAAATAATATATAATGAATAAGGGTATAAAGGTTAATTTGTAAAAATTTAACGTCGTTAGTGTTCTTTAACGGAGAGAGGCAATTGAGCTAAATTTTAAAAACATAAAAAAAAATTAACCTATTTTTCAAAACACAAAGGAGTTATTTATGCATTTTAGCCAAAGAATTATTTTAATTACAACTATAAACATAGGAATAGAATCAACATGGTCTTCTATTTTATAAATATCTAAAGCCTACTATAATCAATTATCATAACAATTGTCACTTCAAGACACTAACTAGCTAGAAAACAATATGACATATAAAATTAAAAATTATCACTAAGTTGATAGCGTGTTCACAATTGTATTGATTGATTTTATAGGTGTAGATAAAGTTAATATATTATTTATGATCAATTTTGATTATTTAAATATTTAAATTTAGGTACCCTTAATATTATTTATGCAATGTAGAAGATGTATTAGAATATAAAAGATATAGGCATAATGAAACAAAAAGGTATTGTTATTTATTTTTGGAGTGTTTTGTCTTGTTTGATGGGGATAGATAGAGAAAAACAAAGATAAATATGTATGTATTGGAAATAGTATGTATGTTTGGATTTGTTTTTATATATAACTTAAAATAGTCTAAAATATGTGTTGTATGTTTGGTTTTGTTTATTGGGAGATGAAATTCACTATTTATTGTTAAATCAGTCCTTTTTATATGTATGTTATATTCGTATATATATATTTATTGTTTGGTGGTAGTTGAATTGAATTGTATATATTATTGTATTTATATTTTTATGAAAAATCATTAATAACTTTTTTTAATTTTATAAATAATAAATATATATTTAATAAATAATTTTTTCACATTAGTAACGGGTAAATTTTTGTGGACATTTTATTTAAATTGGTAAATTTAAATACATTGTTTCAATACTTGAATTTATTTATACAAAAATTATTTTCAAGTTATTATCCAATGCCACCATCAAGATTCAAAGGCAGAAATCAAGAAAACACCTCTTTGCTCAGAAGGCTATAAATTCAATCAAGAAACTCAAAATCATCTTCCATCAAGTGTCCAGTGAACTTGGCAGGATTCCCATCGGCCCATGGTACACCTTTGTGCATTCTTCATCAGCGGGCGGTGGCGGTGGCGGTTGCTCAGACGACGGTGTTATCCAGGGAGGCGTACGGCGGCGTGACTCTCTGTGACCTCGTCCGGCGCGGCCTGGGTGGTGAATCTAGACAAATCGCCGACACGAGGCGGCTCGCTCCGCCTCGGTCATAGCATCTCGTACGTCGGCGTCGCGGGTTGACCACTAGCACCCGTTGGGCGGTTTGCGGGCCAGCGGCGGAGGAGAGAGATTTTGGGTGTGTTGTCGTTTCTCATCCGTCAAATCTGCAACGTAGATTGCTATTTTGAATATAATTATGACGTGTTAGATTAATAAATGATATTATTTATGATAAATGATTATCGGTTACTATAATATTATATTTATTTATTATGATATGTTGTAGAAGTATACGCTAATATGAACCGACTCTTGAAAAAAATTATAATTCTTTTTATATTTGAAAATATTAAACTAAATATAATATTTAATAAAAGAGCTATATGTATCAATGTATAAATTATACCTTGACTTAAAATTTTCGAATAATTTGAATATGGGGTGGTATTCAAATCATGAATTTATCTTTTATTTAATGGGTCCTTGATTTGACTTTTTCAAGTAAACATGAATTTGGGAGTGATTAAGTTATAAATTAAACCTAATCATAAGTATTAAATATGCCCTAAAGAATTAGAAAACTTTTACTGTGCGCAAACAGTCAAAAACACGAAATAAATGGACCCAAACATGTACTTTGTTTCGGCCCATTTTTGAGATGGACCAGAATGAATCCAAATATAGCGAAACAATCTAATCGAAATATTATAGAAAGGCGAAAATATATTGAAGAAAGTTAAGGAATATAAATTATACATATGACATTGTTCTTGGAGAACAAGAAGAGACGTACTTGTTAAAAGTTTGATAATCATCTCAACAGTAGTACATATATTCTCATAATTTCACCAAATTTTAATTAATATATATTGTTAAAACTTCCTACATTAAAAGTTCATGTTATATTTCATTGAGTTTGTATTTAATTTATGATTATTATGATATAAGATAATGGTAGCAAAGATTATTATTTTAATCATATAATTGATTTTTAAAATATTATTGACATACTTCAATTTTTGTTTCTGTAGCTACCAATTAAAATTAAATTTTATATTAGAATTTAATTTTATGTTCTAATTAATAATATTTACTTTTTTAGTGATTAATGCGTTTTGCATGTCAAAAGTACAAAAAAAGAGATTTTAGAACAAAATTCTCATTTTATTCTCTATTTGTACATTTTTGTCGTTTTTACAATACACGCCTATAAATATATATATATATATACATACATGTGTATGTAAAACAGTTAATACTTTAGTTTATTTTCTAAAGATTTTTTTTGAAATTATTACATTCCGTTAATAACATAATTACCATATGTTCTACATTACTTTTCTTTTCTTTTTTTATTCTTTCCTAAGAAGAAAAAAATTACATTAATCATCTTGAAAAATTCATTATATGAACATCTTTTTATGTAATTTGAACAACAATAAAACAATAATTCCACCATGATTGGTAGAAATATTAAGTTAAATTACCATCTATAAATTCAAAACATCAATTTTTGTTCATATTAACATGATACTCCTATATGTGAAAATTATGGAAAGAGAAACTTAATAATCATAAATTACCTATAAATATAAGTTACAATGTTATAAATCAGTAGGCGCCATGTTTTAGAACTTAAATTTGTTCAAATTTCTGGTTTTTAAATAGTAAAAAGCATTTCACATGTCTAATTTATAAAATGTTAACTTCATTCAACTAAATTTATGATGTTTAAAGATTTTACTTGCATTTTCAGAATATGCCACTAAAATCAAATTTTTCTTGATTATATTTCAAATTGTATCGGAATTCTTATTTTATTTGTGTTATCAATTGTTAGCAAAAAATAATATTTTTTTTAAAAATATATTTTTCTTTTTGACATACAGGCATGTATATAAATTTGTAATTTCTTATCTTTGAAGTATAAAAAAATTCAAACTTAATACAATTGGCCATTTTTGTGTTTTGATTCTCAAAATATTACTAATTAGTTAAAACATAACCCCAAATATTATCAAGATATGAGCCTATAAGCATCTACCACATTCATATGAGTTTATTGTAAATTGACTTTATTATAGCATCTCAAAATATATATGTATGTCTCAATTTATTAATATTTATGTAAATTATATAATTACCATTTCTATATTAAAACAAAGGATGCATTCCTTATTAAAGAAGTAAATCATAGGTAAAAATATCAATTAACTTGCTTAATCTTGAATGGGTTAAAACTTCAAGCAAAATTGATGAAGTAAATGCATCGGGCAAAATGTTTTTTTAGTCTCGTTAAAAAGGATCATTATTGGTTTTAGTCCCACAATTTTTGCAAGTGTCGCTTTTAGTCCCAAAATGGAATGTGCACTGCACATGCCATTTTGGGACTAAAAAGGCATGTTTTTGGGTTTAACGGGACTAAAAGCGACACCTGCAAGAATTGTGGGACTAAAATCGATAATGACCCTTTTTAACGGGACTAAAAAAATATTTTACCCTTTATTTATCTAATAAAAAAAATTATGTTCATAAATAGAGTGAGGTTTAAAAGATAATAAATGGTAGGAAAAGTGAAGGAGGGGTATTCCATCAAGATTGATCACATCATATTTTAAAAATAAATTTTTTTTTATTAACAGATTATGTGCATTTTAAAGAAAATTTTGAGGATTACCTTAATTTCAACATTTACTATACATATTAAACAACAAATCAAATTTTTTTGAAATAATAAAAAAATTCAAAATTCTAAGAATTCAAAACTTTGGTCAAAATTGATTCATTGGGGTCAAAGACCTCCATAATATTATCTATACAATACTTTAAAGTATTACATCAGGTAGACAAAATATGAATTGACTAAAATACCATTAGTTATTCTTGTTTCATTTACAAACTAATTATTTATTCAATTATATACAATAAAATAAATTTATTCTATTATTTTTTCATTAGTTAGGTATTTTATTTATCGAGAAAAATATTTTTTTGGTCCCGTCCCGTTAAAAAGGGTCATTATCGGTTTTAGTCCCACATTTCTTGCAGGTGTCACTTTTAGTCCCGTTAAACCCAAAAACAAGCCTTTTCAGTCCCAAAATGGCATTGCACATGCCATTTTGGGACTGAAAAGGCTTATTTTTGGGTATAACGGGACTAAAAGTGACACCTACAAGAATTGTGATACTAAAACCGATAATGACCTTTTTAACGGGACTAAAAAAATATTTTACCCTAAATACATCAAATTAGAACAAACATGATGAAGTATATTGAGAAGACAATAGATATAGTAAATGTGAATAAGAAAAATAACATTGAAATTCAAACGCCAAACAGTAGGTAAAGAATTAATAATTTCATCGAGAGAAGCCAAAAAATTCATGAAATCAAACAAGAGAATTTCTCTTGCCAACAAAATCGAACAAGCAAATGAATAACGGGACTATGCACATTTTACATAACAAATTGTTAAGTTATATTACCATTTAGCTTTTGAATTTTCATTGAATAGAAAACTTTTACAATAATTTTTCAAAGTTCAAATTGATCATCAAGCTTAATGAATAAGATATTTTCATTTATAAGTACTTAATAAATTTCAAAATAATGTTTCTTAATTTATGAAATACTTTATATTCTTTTAATTAAATTTTTAAATAATATAATCCTTTTGTCATAGTAACAAGCATCACGTGCAACGCACGTAGTTCTTACTAATTTTTAAAAAATTGTGAAAGTTGGCCTAAAAATACTTCCATAAAAGAGTAATAATTTGGTAAAATATTAGCCTAAAAAACAACTATAAAAAATTCTAAAAACTGAGCAAATGATTGAGAAATGAAGAGATTCAGAAAAATGTTTGGACAGTAGTAAAATAATTGAATTTCATTACGAACGGCGACACCCCACTACACACGTTCTAAGAGTATATATAATTTATGAGAAAATAATATCGCATATATAAGTACATCGCCCTATAATTCTCCTAAATAAAACATTACAAAAAATCGAAAATCACACTTGAAAAGTTGTGTATCTAATTTTTTACTATTTTTCTTTAATTATATGTAAAGTATTAAGTTGAATCATGGTAATATTTTTTCTATTTAATGATTTTTTTGATTATTGATTTTTTTAATTCGTCTATTTAATTTGAATCATGGTAATATTTTTTCTAGTGCCAGCTAACTTTGAAAGTTTAAGCCAAATTTATCCCGAAGTTGTGAAATTTTTAAAGGTGAAGGACCATTTTATAACCCTAACAAATTACGGTACTAAAATGTCAAATCGCTTTATTTACAAAATTAAAAATGCAATTAAGCCAAAATAATAGAGTAAGTATGGGTGTAAGAGCAATTGATCTCCAGACCACTATGAAAGTCATTTCTAGTGGATGGTTGTGTTTCATATGACAATTTGTCCTGCAGTCTTGTGATAGTCTAGTTCTTGAGAAATTCGGGTTCTGATTTTTGTTTGGTTGTTGATTTTGGAGTTTGTAAGGGGGAGGAAAAAGAAAGAAAGAAAGAAAGCAAATTTTCATAGTGAAACAGTTACCATTATCTTCTGGACTTTGGCAACATAAGAGTTGCTAACAATAGAGTTGCGTTGTCCGAAAAAAGACGTTAACATGGAATAGATAGTCTTTACAACGGCTGGTTTTGTTGCTTGAACTGTCCTCAATTGGAAACTTCGAATTCTTGCGAACAATTCAATTAACCAAGTATTTGCGGAGCTGGTTTGTGACATATGATAAGCATATAATCTAAATAGCATGGCGTCGGTATCTATTTTGTTGAGTATACATTGTTTCTTGCAATCTTAGAAAGAAAAATGATCAGTGCAACAATCCACATCAGTTTAACTTCCATTATCTTGGTTCAATGAACTTTTCTGTTATGAATTTATTAATTAAATCAGATTGAAGACCTCAAACGATTATGTAAGCTTGGTAGTAGGACTCCAGGCCACCCGGAGAATACAGTGACAGACGGGATTGAAGTTACGACAGGTGATAAACTGATCATTGATAGATTTCCTTTGACTTTGTCCATGTACTTTGGAAGAATTAGATTCACAATTTTGAGGAAAAATAAAATGCTCTATTTCCTAGTAAACCACAAATATCATTTGTTTAGACCAGAGAAACATCGAAAAGGCGACCTGATCAGGTTGCCTTTCCGAGACTTGGGAATCGAACTTTAAACTGTTCAAGTGTCCTCGATCCCTCTATTATATTTGTGCATCTGATATACTTCTTTTGGTAATCACAAGGACCTCTTGGACAAGGTGTAGCCAATGCAGTCGGCCTTGCTCTAGCCGAAGCCCACTTAGCCGCTAGGTTCAACAAACCCGATGTTTCGGTCGTAGATCATCGAACGTAAGTAGTCTTATGTATTCAATCAAACATAACGAGGATTTTTTCCAATTACAGCTGGTTGTTCATTGATACAGGTATTGTATTATGGGCGATGGTTGTGCTATGGAGGGCATATCGCATGAAGCCGCATCATTAGCGGCACATTGGAAGCTCAACAAGCTCACATTGATTTATGATGATAATAGTAATACTATTGATGGTTCCACGGACCTTGCATTTACTGAGGATATCTCGTTGCGGTTTAAGGCATTGGGTTGGAATACAATAACAGTGGATGACACTCATAGCAATATGAGATCTTTCAAGAACGCAATTTTGGCTGCTTATAGAGAGACCGAAAGACCAACTTTTATCCGGGTATAGCTTCTTGGACTCTTACTTCTCACTCAGTAATAGTTGCCCGTAAAAGATGAATGACGTTAAAGATACTGAATTTTGAATGATGCTTTTGTCTAACAACTTTGAAATGGTCATTCAATATGGTATTAGAGTTGAGCCAAACATGAGCGCTTGGGTTTGAATATTACTGCCAAAAGACCGCTTGCACGTAAGGAGACGTGTTAGAGATATTAAATATTAAATAATTCTTACAGCATAAGCTTTTAGACGTGATGGTCATTTAACTAGAGAAATTCCACGAGAAAACAACTTTAATTAGTTTCTGTTTCTGAACTTTGTTGAGGTGTGGAGCTGATCCAACGTGGTAAATTTGTAAATTATATTAGATCGATGATCGTTCTAGTACAAATAGTAGATGGATGACCGTCAGTTCAAATTAAATTGTATGAAAATCCTTCACAGTAAGAGAAACTTGACGACCGTGAACATAAGAAATTTGTGCTTGTTTTCAGCACACGTTTCACAATCTGTCCCACAATTTCCTTACAACTTCTGTACTACACCATCTTCTAATTATACATCAAGCTTTCTGCCTACAAGATGATTTCGGATTCAACTAACTTGCTGGCGGACAACAAAATAGTCAAAGATCGTCTGTCCATTCTTATTCTTACCATTTGTTTTACATTTATTTTTACATGATTCTAAAACAAAAACAAACAAGGGTACCAGGTAAAGACGCGCATAGGCATATTGTCGAAGAAGGAAGGAACGTCGAAAGCTCATCATGGAATATTTGATGAAGATGACGAAAAGCAAATGAAACAAAAGGTTAAATGGGACAGCCGGGAGCCATTTTATGTCATGCCTATAGTATACAGGTAATGAAATCGCTGCATACGTTATTTCAGCTCTGTTACTATCTAAATAAATACTCAAAGGTTGTAAGACTTTCGGCATGTTCTTCCAGGGAAATGGAAGTTCAAGCAGATCATGGTGAAGAGTTAGAGAAGGATTGGTACTCCAAATTGTATTATTATCAAACCAAATACCCGCAAGAGGCTGTAGAATTTAAGTCTCTCCTTTACGGCGGAATGGTTCCGGGCTGGGAAAATTCATTACCGGTAACGTATAATTTGCCATTACATGCTCATATCTGAAAATTCATCGAATTTGAACATTTTTTTACTGTCTGTTGCTAATATCCGTCTACTAGTTAGAAAACAGCACTGAAACGATCACGCGGGATATAATGTGAAGCTTGATGCCAATGAATCCTCCAAAAAAATCTAAGAGATTATGTTCTTAGGGGAAAATTTCTTTTTTGGTCCCATATCTTTGGACCTTTTTTAATTTAGTCCCATTTGTTGCATTTGTCTCACATTTTGTCCCATTTGTTCAATTTTTTCTCCAATTTTGTCCCAAACAGCATTTTCCATCAAATTGTTAACGGAGCCGTCAACAGTGTCAGAATCTTGCCCCAATAACAGACTTGATGGCTCCGTTAACAATTTGACCGAAAATGTTGTTTGGGATCAAATTTGAGAAAAAAATGAACAAATGAGACTAAATGTGAGACCATGAGACCAAATCAAAAAAGCCCTAAGATATGGTATCAAAAAAGCGATTTTCCCTATTCTTAGCTACCCATGCATGTTACTTCCGATGTCCTTAAGCCAGAAATTAGACCGTGCTTTCGATAGTTTCAAATTGTTCGTTTGCGAATCTGCTGTTTGCCTTGGATAGGACAAGGGTTAAGTTTCCAATTGCTAATGTAATTCATAATTACATTGATGTTTCACATGCATGATGGTGCAAACATTATCTTTATCTGTTCTACATTCCGATTTTTCCAGACGTGGTCTACATCCGACCCTCTCGATGCCACTCGAGGATACTCAGAGAAGTGTCTCAACCAGCTCGCTAAAGTGCTTCCGGGCTTGATTGGTGGAAGTGCAGATCTTGCTTCCTCCAACAAAGTCTACTTACACGACTACGGAGACTTTCAGCAGCCGGCGTCTCCTTGTGGCCGGAACATTAGGTATGGAGTTCGCGAGCACGCTATGGCTGGAATTTCTAACGGCATCGCATTACACGGTGGTGGTTTGATCCCATTTGCGGCAACTTTCCTTGTATTCTCCGACTACATGAAAAACTCCATTAGACTCTCCGCTCTGAGTCATGCTGGAGTCATCTACATCATGACCCATGATTCAATCGGTTTAGGCGAAGACGGGCCGACCCACCAACCCGTCGAGCATCTCGTCGGCCTTCGGGCCATCCCGCGCTTGTTACTTTTCCGACCGGCAGATGGCAACGAGACCTCGGGCGCCTACAAAGTGGCTGTCGCCAGCCGAGATGTGCCCAGCGTGATAGCGCTGTCGAGGCAAAAGGTCGCGGCCCATGTGGAGGGAACATCGGTGGATGCGGTAGCTAGAGGTGGTTATATCGTGAGCGACAACTCGGGACCGAATTCGCCCGAGATCATATTGATCGGTACCGGATCCGAGCTGTGTCTATGTGAAGGCAGTGCTAGTGTGTTGAGGAAAGAAGGGAGAAGAGTGAGGGTAGTTTCACTCGTGTGTTGGAGGCTTTTCGACCGGCAGCCGGTGGAGTACAAGGAGGAGGTTTTGCCGCCTAGCGTGTCAAGACGAGTTAGCGTGGAAGCAGGCTCGCCGTTCGGGTGGAGGGAGTACGTCGGGCCGGAAGGTGTGGTTCTTGGCGTGGAGGAGTTCGGCGCTAGTGGAGCATATTTGGATACGTTCAAGAAGTTTGGTTTTACAGAAGAAAATGTCACCAGGGTGGCGAAGAGACTCCTCTCCCAGTCACGGTTTTAGGTTTATATAATAAATAATATTTTATATTTTAAAATATATTATAAATAAGAACCATTTAAAGGTAAAATCGACATAATAAAAGATTGGTGCAGTGGTCTAACAAATTATAGTTTGCGAGTAAAAAGTATTTTTTTTTTTTTATATTAGTATAGATACAAATGATGTGAATTTTATATATGTGGTTTTATATTTAAATATTAATGTAAAGTACAGTTTTTATTACAAAATAAGATGCAGCTAGAATTTGCTGTGAAAAATTGTTGTTTGATCGAAATTTTTGTGACTAGGGAAAACTTTTATTTGAACTTGAATAAATCATAATTTATCATTATGACAAAAGGATCTGGGCGTATAGTGATTTGTAGTTTATTATTTTTTTATCTCTTTGTTAGTTATAAAATTATTGATATGCTTGAAGGAGTTTTTGGACATCATTCGTTTGATTTGTGTGATAGTGTTAGGCATAATGAGATTGAGTAGGATGCGAATGAAAAGAATAACTTATCATATTATCTATTATATAATATTTGGTTTAACGTATTGTATGTGTGGAGTTTATATAATAATATAATATAGTGTTTGGTTGAATGGATTCCCAAATATGATTAAAGACTATATCTAAGAAAATCATTAAGAACAAATTTTAAGTTATTTTTATTTTAACTTTGTAGCTTCTGAATAATTACAAAACTTAAAGAATCTCTAATTATTCATCAATATATAATTATTAAAATAATCATTTTTGTGGAGTCTATTTTTCTTTTTTTGTCAACTTTTATATGAAATAGAAGTTCAAAATAGACATTAAATAAAAAACAAAGGACAGAGAATGAATGTTTAATTTTTTTAAAAAAATTTATAAAAGTACGACTAAAGAAGTTCTACATTTTGTAATTTAGTAATTAACTAAAACTCAAATATTTTTCAAACGATCCTAGAAGTAATAAACTAATATGTTTTGTTAATATTATATTTCTAAATTATTATAAATTAAAGTATATTTTTTTAAGCATATATGTATTTCACAAGTAAGGAAAAAGGCAAAAGTGAAAAGTGATTTTCGTGAAGAAGTGAAAAACAATCCACCACCTTACTAATGAGTAAATATATGGATCACAAAAATTATGTCACCTTTAAGTGATTTTCTTAATCGTAGCTTAGACTAATAAATGGGGTAGTGTATCCCACCTAAGTCCCACTTTTTAAGTGAGATACATTATTTCATAAATTAAGATTATAAGATCGAAGCCGATATTAATATCGAGCTCTAAATGCAAACCAAATGTGTGATTATGCATGATCAGTAATCTTATCATGTCTAATTCCACAAACCAAACAGACCTATATGTAATGTAATTTATTGTTTCTACGAAAAAATTAAAAAGGGTAGAAGCAAGTTTTCCAGAATGTCTCCTGGTCTGGTTTTGTTCTCAAATGCCTATTTTAATTCTATACTAATATTTGTGACATTTTATATATGTGCATAATTTTAAAAAATTATTTTAAAAAATAAATATTTATTTTTATTGTAATTGATATTTTTTAATGTTAATTTATAACAATAAATTGTTCTAAAATATTAGTTCAATTATATATTAAATCCATAGATTAGATGGTGAGAGAAATAGAGGAATTATACTTGCCCCACATAGGAATATGATGGGAAAGTATGGAGCTTTGATAAGGATAAGGTGTATATGGGGGTGAGTATTTTAACACTCAAAGTTGTCCCACATTGAAAGTTTAAAGATAACTTAAACTTTTTATATTAAGTTAAATGTTCAAGTTATATTTGAAGTGTTATGGAGACTAGGGTGAATGTCTCAGTCTCAGGATCTATTTTTTTGCAGCAAAAATATTTGAGGTTTTATTTGGATTAAAACAGAAATTGGTTTTCAAAATTACTCAGTCAAAATCGTTTTAATTGTTTTTAAAACAGTATTTTAACTCAGGTTTTTAAACCTGAATTTGGCCATTTCTAGTCGGTTTTTCTTTGACTGTATTAATGGCCATTATACTATTTTTAATGTTGTTTATGGCTGCTTAATGGTTGAATTCAAACCTGATTTTATTCGTATTGAATGACTTTTAAACCTGTACTTAAAATCGTTTTCATACCATTAATGGCTAATTATTTCAGCCTTAATGGTGGTTAAATGCTACACTAATGATGGTGTTTAATGTGGATGTTGAAACCGCTGAAAACCTTGCCTATAAAAAGCTGCATAGCTCAAGTTGAACGTGGTCGAACATAGACGAACGAAAACATTCTCTCAACCTCTCTCTCACTCTCGGTTTTCTCTCTAGAAAATTCGAGTTGTTCTCCTAAAAATCCGATCTTCGAGCTCGAGTTCTCATAAGGGTACTGAGTGTTGCTTCGAGGTGTTCTACAGTAAAGTGCATATCGCTAGAACAGAAATCATCTTATCCTGGAAGAAGTTGCGTAGTAGCTGTGTGCACATTCGGAATGGGACGTATAATTTCTTCAAGGCAAGCAGATTATATCTGTGATTCGGCTTGGTGAAACTATTGGACTGAGAATTGTTACGATGTAATTCTCGTTATAAGTTTTTCTTTCATTTTATCGTAAACAGCATATCGAACTGTTTTGTTTATCCATTTTGTTCCAACGTGCTTGTCGTGCTTTTTGGTTTTAAAAACTGTCTTTTAAAATCTGATTTGATAGTTCAAAACGATTACTACGATTGTTATATATTTTTTCCAACAATCTTGAAGTAATTATAGAGTTTTGAAAATTCGGGTTTTTCGTGGGAACGAAAACAATTGTTGTTTTTTATTTTTAAAAATTCAGATTTTTGTTTTTAAAATTTGTGGTTTTACTTTCTACTTCTTAATTATTAAAATGGCCGAAGTAATTTCCGTCGCTATTCTTATTGCCCCAAAAGTTGACTTGTCCGGTACGTCGGAAAAGTTTTTGGGCCAGTTTTCAAATGTTGGCAACAACGAATGAAAATATGCTGACGATGAAGGGACTTGTGTCAATTATTCAGGTGACTTGTCCTGAACCAACTGAAACTGACCTTAAGACAGCTGAGATTGCGCAGTGGACTGAGCGTGACCAAATAGGCTGAGGAGTTGTTTTGTCAGCAATGTCAAATACGCTCTTCGATGTCTATTGTTCCCACTCTTACACTGCAAAATCGTTGTGGGATGAGTTGGACATAAAATATAATACTGAAGAGCAAGGACTCGAAAAGTATTCTGTTTCAAGTTCATGAGGTATCATATGGTCGAGGGAATGTCTGTAACTAAATAGACGCATGAGATTATCAATCTTGAGGATTCTCTGTCTGATGCTGAGATGAAGCTTCCCAAGAAGTTTCTGGTCATTGCCATAATGGATAAATTTCCTAATTCTTGGGAAAGTTTTGGCATGACACTCAAGCATCAGAAAGGGAGAATATCTCTAGATGATCTTATGGTCACGATAAGCAATGAGGAAGAACACAGGAATCAGACCCACAAGATGCCTGTTTAGCATCAGCCAAGGGCCAATTTAATAATCGAAAAAAAGAAAATGAATAATATGAATTCGAACTCGAAAACCATCAATAAAGGCAAAGGCAAAGCAATTAAAAATAAGAAACCAAAAGCAAGAAAACCCTACTAGAACTATGGGCAGGTGGGACACTGGGCTAAGGATTGTCCTAAGCTAAAGGCCAAGTCTAGGCAGGCAGCTATCAACATGGTTGTTGAAGGGTGTGTATTTGTACAACCCGAACTCCTTACTATCTATGAACCATTTGATTGGTTGATTGACACTAGAGCAAATGTGCACGTCTGTGTTGATAAATCATTTTTTATGTCTTATCAAGCCATCAATGGAAGGATAGTAAGCATGGGGAATTCCAGTACAACTGAAGTACTTGGGATAGGAAGCGTGGACTTGAACTTTCCTTCAGGGCGCATTCTGTCGTTGAAAAGAGTTCACCATGTACCTACTGTTAGGAGAAACATTGTTAGTGGTTCTGTAATGGTTAGTGACGGATATGAATTATCCTTTAAATTTAATAAAGTTATAATTCAACATTTTGGTATTTTTGTTGGCAAAGGATATTTGTCTGATGGTTTATTTAAAATTCGAGTTGATTGCAATGATATTGCTGTTAGTGATTCTATTATTTTGAATGTTGAATCTACTTCTCTGTGGCATAGTAGATTAGGTCATTTAAATTTGGGTTCAATCAAACGATTGATGAATCTTGATTTAATACCTAGTCATGAAATTGAACGAGGTCACAAATGCAAAATTTGTGTAGAAGCTAAACAAGTTAGGAAACCCTATCAATCAGTTGAAAGTGATTCGAAAATACTTGATTTAGTTCACACTGATATTTGTGAGTTCAATGAGATTCTGACTAGGGACCATAAACGATATTTTATAACCTTTATAGATGATTGCAGTAGATACTGTTATGTTTTTTTTCATGCGTAATAAGGATGAAGCATTAGATGAATTTATTTTGTTTAAAAACGAAGCAGAAACCCAAACTAGCAAGAAACTTAAACGATTAAGGTCTAATAGAAGAGGAGAATATGAGTCGAGTAAGTTTAGTGAATATTGTCAAAAGTTTGGCATAATTCACGAAGAGACTCCTCCATATTCCCTTTCGTCTAATGGAATAGCTGAACGAAATAATAGAACATTTAAAGACATGATTAACAGTCTTTTATTAACCTCTGGGTTACCTAAGTATTTGTGGGGAGAGGCTTTGAATACGGCTTGTCATATTCTGAATAGAGTTCCTCTGAAACACAATATGAGTAGTCCTTTCGAATTATGTAAAGGGAGAAAGCCAAGCCTCAAATAATTTCGAGTGTGGGGGTGCCTAGCAAAGGTACTGGTCCCTGAACACAAGAGAAAGAAATTGGGCCCTAAGATTGTTGATGTTGTGTTCTTGGGTTGTGTGGAGAAAAGTTATGCAATGAGATTTCTGGTTATTAAATCTAAAATTCCAGCATTGAGGTCAACACAATAGTCCAATTTCGTGATGCTACTTTCCTGGAAGATGTACTTCCCATGAAAATGGGAATACCTCCAAGTGTTTCACTTAATGATTCACTTGCCTCCATTTCTATTCCTGAACATGTGGAAAATATGACAAATGTGGGGGTTAATCCTAGTAGTACTAGTCTGACTCATGAGGAGTCAAATGAACCCAGACAGAGTAAAAGAGCTAGGATTGTCAAGGATTTTGAAAGTGACTTTGTCACTTACAATATCGAGGACAGGCCTGTAACCTTCAAAGATGCTATGGCTTCTTCTGAATTCAAGCATTGGAAGGAAGCTTTCAAAAGCGAGATGGACTCCATTGTCTCCAACGGGACATGGGAGATAGTCGATCTCCTTCCGGGGTGTACTACAATTGGGTGCAAGTGGATCTTTAAGAAGAAACTGAAATTTGATGGGACCATTGATAAGTTTAAGGACAGATTGGTGGCTAAGGGCTTTAAAAAAAAGGTGGGAATAGACTATTCCGATACCTATTCTCCGATAGTTCGGTTGACTGCAATCTAGGTGCTTATAGCACTGGTTTAAGTGTATAATCTTCCGGTTCACCAGATGGATGTGAAAACAGCCTTTTTGTATGGTGAACTAGAGGAAGAGATATACATGGACCAGCCTGAGGGATTTGTAGCTCATGGTAACGAGCACAAGGTTTGTAAACTTCTTAAGTCTCTATATGGACTTAAACAAGCACCTAAACAGTGACATGAAAAGTTTGATAAAACTATTCTTGCGTTTGGCTTCACTGTGAATGAGAATGACAAATTCATTTACTATAAAGTTAAAGAAGATAAAATTACATTTATGCCTGTATGTAGATGATATTCTATTAATAGGATCTTGTTTAGAAATTATTACTCAAACCAAATCATTTTTGAAAAATAAGTTTGAAGTGAAGGATATGGGTAAGGCTAATGTAATTCTTGGCATCAAGTTGATTCGTTCAACTGATGGGATAACTATTTCTCAGTCTCACTATGTTGAGAAGATAATTGAGAAATTTGGTTATCAGAACAGTAGAATTGCAAGACACCATATGATTCTTCTGTAGCTTTATTAAAAGATGAAAGTGGTGTAGCCGTTGCACAACTAAGGTACTCCCAAATTATTGGGAGTTTGTAGTATCTGGCAAATGGCATTAGACCAGATATTTCATTTTCTGTCTCGAAGCTGGTTAGATACACTAGTTGTCCGGATTGAACTCATTGGGGAGCTTTGGATAGGGTACTAAGGAACTTTAAGGGCACAGTGTCACTGGCAATTCATTATGGTAGATTCCTTGCTGTTTTGGAGGTTATAGTGATGCTAGTTGGATAGCCAAAAACTCCGAAACTAATGGGTGTTCAGGATATGTGTTTACCTTAGGTGTGGGCTCAATCTCCTGGAAGTCTGCAAAACAGACTTTGATAACCCGGTCTACTTTTGAAGTCGAGTTATGTACATTAGATACAACTGGTACCGAAGCAGAATGGTTGTATGGGTTGTTACTACAACTTCCAATTGTAAGTCAGCCTCTTCCACCTATTGTTGTATATTGTGATAGTGAGACCACAATAGCAAAGGTTCGGAGTCGTAAATACAACGAAAAGACAAAAAGATACTTCCAAGTTAGACTTAAGTCTATAAGGGCGTTAGTGTTGGATAGAGCTATAGGCATTGACTTTGTGGGAACAAAGGACAATGTGGCTGCTCCTTTGACGAAAGGATTACATCTGTCACAAGTACAAAAATCCAGATTGGGGATGAGACTGAAAACCCATCAGTGATATAACTACGATAGCAACCCAACCTTTTCAAGTAGAGATCCCATAAAGAAGGTTCAATGTGGTATAAACAAGTCGTAGGGTATGTCAGAGCACCAAAAATAGATTGATACTTTGTATTTGGAGTCTATCCCCTGTAATTCTGAAAGGCGCTAATACTGCAAGTATAGTAAGAGTTTAAACTCTGAATGGGGTCAAGTCTTTATAGACGAGATGCTAACCAGTGCATCCCTGGAGACGCCTAACTAAGTGAATGTAGTTGTTTGGCCGCAACTAAGGAATGAGGTTATTCCTAAAAGCATTCATGAACAGGATCAGGACACATGGATTAATGTGTCAACCTTAAAGATCAACACAAAACTGGTGGCTTGTTGTTACTGACAGACGTTGTCATAACCACGGGCTCAAATTCAAGGTGTAGTTCAATTTGACCCGGTGATAGCTGACGTTAGACAACATAGGCAGTGGTTCAAATTGGGAGGTACCATTGCTGAAAGCAAGACACAGAAGCTTGAGTTCAAATATATGGATTTGTGAGGGATTGTTGTAATTGACATTTTTTAATGTTAATTTATAACAAAAATTTGTTCTAAAATATGAGTTCATTTACATATTAAATCCATAGATTAGATGGTGAGAGAAATAGAGGAATTACACTTGTCCCACATAGGAATATGATGGAAAAGTGTGGAGCTTTGATAAGGATATAAGGTGTATGTGGGGGTGTGTTTTTACACTCAAAGTTGTCCCACATTGAAAGTTTAAGGATAACTTAAACTCTTTATATTAAGTTCAATGTTCAAGTTATATTTGAAGTGTTATGGAGAATAGGGTGAATGTCTCAGTCTCAAGATCTATCTTTTTGCAGCAAAAACTTTTGAGGTTTTATGTGGATTAAACAGAAATTAGTTTTCAAAATTACTCAGTCAAAATCGTGTTTTAATTATTTTAAAATAGTATTTCAACTCAGGTTTTTAAACCTGAATTTGGCCGTTTCTGGTCGGTTTTTCTTTGACTGTATTAATGGCCATTATACTATTTTTTAATGTTGTTTATGGCTGCTTAATGGAGGCTTAATGGCTTAATTTAAACCTAGTTTTAATCGTGTTTAATGGCTTTTAAACCTGTATTTAAAACTATTTTAATGTCGTTAATGGTTAATTATTTCAGCGTTAATGGTGGTTAAATACTGCACTAATGATGGTGTTTAATGTGGATGTCGAAACCGCTGAAAGCCTTGCCTATAAAAGGTTGCATAGGTTCAAGTTGGACGTGGTCGAACGTAGACGAATGAAAACATTCTCTCAACCTCTCTCTCACTCTCGGTTTTCTCTCTAGAAATTTCGAGTTGTTCTCCTAAAAATCCGAGCTTCGAGCTCGAGTTTTCATAAGGTTACTCAGTGTTGTTTCGAGGTGTTCTACGGTGAAGTGCATACTGATAGAACGGAAACCGTCTTATCCTGGAAGAAGTTGCGTAGTACCCGTGTGCACATTCAGAACGGGATGTATAATTTCTTCAAGGCAAGCAGATTATATCTGTGATTCGATCTGGTTAAACTATTGGACTGAGAATTGTTACGATGAAATTCTCGTTGTAAGTTTTTCTTTCATTTTATCGTAAACAACATATCTAACTGTTTTGTTTATCCATTTTGTTCCAACATGCTTGTCGTGTTTTTTGTTTTCAAAAACTATCTTTTAAAATCTTATTGATATTTCAAAACGATTACTACAATTTTTATATACTTTTTCCAACAATTTTTAGAGTACAAAGTGCCTAAAAATATGTATCTAGATAATAAGTTAATATAAATATTATGATTTATGTAAAATACTGATAAAAGAAGATAATACTTGAATTGGAGACATAAAAAAATATATAAGAAAAAATACTACCAAAGTTATAGATTGGCTCAGTTGATGACACCCACCCGGGTGGCAACCCAACTTCGTGGGTGCTCTACGCGTGGGGAAACACACGTTTATAATATTTTTGCTTTTTTTTTTTCCTTCTTTATTTTTCTTTTAAAAGATCTCTAATTTTAAGAGTTTGGTGTTGAATTCTTAACAAATATAATTTCAGTGGAATTAGTATATAATAACAAGAATTTTTAATATATTAATAGAATTAATTTCAATAAATGCATACTGATGTGGCTGAAGGAAGAAGTACGAAAGAGGACCCCGTAAACGGCTCCCTCGTAGCCTGAATAGAGGATCGCCTCGTAGGCCAGGTAGGGTTAAAGACGAGGCCATCCTTGACACCAAATAGACAGGATCCTCGAGGATCTGGAAGATGGAAGAAGAGATTCGAGGGAGATATGCCACGAGCCTCAAGGAATTCGAGAGGGGGGATGGGTGCCGCAGGAACAAAAGGCAATAAGATAGGAGAATATCCCTTATAGATATACACTTATACGTGTTTAAATTTTTTAACAAAATATTGGCAATATAATTTTAAAAAATTATATTTAACTTATATGTACCATAAATTGTACAAAATTATATATCTAATTAATCTATAATATTCTCATACTTTCGCGAGTAATTAATGATGTGATATTTTTAAATATTTATTTATATTGTACTCGAATATAAAATATAAAATTTTAATATAAGATAATTTTTTATTTTCATAAAATTATGCATGATATATTTAGTTATATCACAATTTATACATATTTGTGTGTATCTTTATATATAAATACTTTGTAAAACACAGTTGTAGATACTGAGCTTCTAACTATATTTATATTACATAATCTATAATAACATGATAAATTTTAGGGATAATTATATAAAATCCCCTGTGTTTTAGTTTATCTGCAAAAAATCTCCTTATATCTTATTAATATGCAAAACACCCCTGTATTATTTTAAATTCAACTGACTTGCTACTAATTCCTAACGTCGTTAGTAGCCTTTTAACGCCGTTAATTTTTCGTCAAGTTGCCAATTTTACCCTCTATACATTATGAGGTTGGAGAGTAAAATTTTGACTTTCACTTTTGAAGTGAGAGAAATAGAGAGAGAGGGGTGAGAAACTAAGGCTTTTTTACTGCGCGAAATCCCCCTCAAATCTCAGCAAATACAACTGAGAAACTTGTTTTCTTGTGTGATTAAGTGTTAGATTTCAACATTCCAACATCTGTATTGGAGTATTTTGAGGTATTTTGGAGAATACGAACGGTGAGTACTGAAAAATTCCATTGACAAAACTAATTTTTTGTATACTCTTATAGATTTGTAACTAACCATGTGTTGTTTTTGTTTTTTTTGCGATTGAAGAAAGGATTTGGACCAATTAGGGTTGGTGACCATATTGGGGGTGCTGCAATATAAAAGGTACGAATATTGAAACACAATCTCTATTTTAAGGGTTTTTTAAATATTTCATATCCCCACTTTTGTTTTTACGTTGTTTTATTTCCTACTTTCTTTTGCTTCGACTTGTTGAAAGTTGTCTGTAGTCCCCCCCCCCCCCCCCCTCCTCCCCCCCACCCAACATTGGTTCCTTTATTTTGTATTGAAATTGGTAGGTACAGTGTATTTTATATGTTGTAAATGTAATGGTCCCCACTTGTGTTAGTATTGTTTTTGGTTGTTCTGGTAAATATGTGATATGTGTAGACAAATTATTTTTGCACCCAATCAAATGACGACAAGTGGAAAATATATATTATTTAATCAATTATATTCTATTTTTTCTATTTATATTTTAGAATTTACTAAAATAATTCTAAATATAAATAGTTAAATTAATTGATATTTTAATATATATTTCGTCATCAAATCAACGGCCGACATGTGTCAAATTGAGGTGTTCCGATCAATCAAATCAAAGACAAATATTTCTTGTATTATCTCTTTGAAAAATACAAAAAAATCAAAGAGATAATATCGAAGTTGACCAATCATGTCTTCCCAAATATTTAATGTATTTATTTCTTTAAATTAAAATAAAGAGATAATACAAAATAAGTGTTCAAGTTCACCACAACTCTACCTCTTTGACAACTATATAAAGGGGTCCTTGGAACTCATTCAACACACACACAAGCAAGCAAGAGAGCATTCAAGAAGTCTCGAAATCCTCTCACAAATCAAGAAAAATCCATAGCGTTTTAGGCAAGATTCAAGGCGTTCGTCACGGAAATCGTTCAAAATCAGCGTTTGATTCGACAAGAAGTCCGAAGACCGACGAATTAACGTTATCAAGACCGAAGTCCACCTTAGCGGAAGATCAAAGTCTCAAATCCACCAAGAACATCCCAAATTCAAGTCAAGAATCGTCAAGTTTATAGCGTTTGATCCGGGAACAAGTCAACGACCCCCGAATTAACGTTATTCAAAGTCAAAGTTAACGTCAAAGGAGATCAAACGTCACAGTTTTACCTCCGAAGTTGCCGAAGTCATAGATCGCGTTCTTGAAGAGAAGAACCAGAGGTTTCAAGTAGAGATTTCGCCCCCACAAATACTCAAATCAAATTCAAGAAATTCGTTTGTAATATTTTCTTGTTTCGTTAAATTCAGGAACACGAAAATTTGTTTACAAATTTTGGCACGCCCAGTGGGACCGCTCTACCTCTCATCTCTTCCCTTCAACAAAGTCTGAAGTATTTCAATGGACACTCAAGGAAAAGTCATGAAGACGTCGAGTTCCAAACTCGCCACAACGAAGTCTTCAAGTTCAAGTACCAAGAGTCTTGGTGTTACTACGAAGAGTATGTCGAAGAAACTTAAGGAATCTTCCCAGATAACTCCTCCAATAGAGTCTTCTTAGAAGGACATATTCGTGCCTAACCGCGCAAGCGAAGATGACGAAGATAAATCTCCCCTGTCCTCTCCTCGCTCCGAATCTAGCTACTCCTTCACAACGAATGTGGCTCTAGTCATGGTGACGAATGCCACGACCTTAGAAGAGCAAATCGCAAGCCTGACAAGAGCTATCGAAGGACTCACCAAGCATGTCCAAGAGCAAGATGCCCAAATCGCTAGGTTGATCAACAAGCCAGACAATGTTGAGGCAAGCCATATTCAGGGAAAGCAAGTCGAGGCTCGTGATGAAGTAGAAATATCCACTAAAAAGAATTACATCGGGAAGGATAAACCTGCAAAAGAGCTTCAAGTTTCATCCAATGGATTGATTCCTGTAGACCAACTGAAAGAATTCATTGAAGGGACCATCAGGAGCAAGATTGATGGAAGCCCAAGGTCATCCTTTACCTACACCAAGCCCTACACTCCAAGAATTGACAACTTGAAGATACCGATGGGCTACCAACCACCAAAGTTCCAACAGTTTGACGGCAAAGGCAATCCTAAGCAACATGTGGCTCACTTCGTCGAAAGATGTAACAATGCTGGAACATATGGGGATCACCCAGTCAAACAGTTTGTCCGATCGCTAAAAGGCAACGCATTTGATTGGTATACTGATTTGGAGGTCGGTTCAATTGATGGATGGGAGCAGCTAGAGCAAGAGTTCCTCAATCGATTCTATAGCACTAGGCAGACCGTCAGCATGATTGAACTTACAAATTCCCGACAGTGGAAGGATGAGCCAGTTATCAATTATATCAATAGGTGGAGGAATTTGAGCCTCAACTGCAAAGATCGATTATCTGAAGCTTCCGCCATTGAGATGTGCATTCAAGGGATGCATTAGGGCCTTCGCTACATTCTCCAAGGGATTCTGCCAAGATTATTCGAAGACTTAGCGACTCGAGCACATGACATGGAGTTAAGTATGGCAACGAGTGGAGCGGAAGGACCACCTGTTTCAAGAACCCCGCAGAACCAAGAAAAGACAAGAAGGAAAGAAAGGGGGCAAGCCTTATTTGGAAGCTCCAAACAAGGAATCCATTGCAGTAAATGTGGCACCCTTCAAGCTCCGAAGCAAGGCAAATAACAGTAGCATCCTAAAGAATAATGCTCCTTACGAGAGACTGCAAAGAAAATTAACCTTGCAGGAAATGCAAGCAAAGCAATATTCTTTCCTTGATTCCGATGTTCCTGGCATATTTGATAACTTGTTGGAGGCTAACCTTATCGAATTACCCGAAGCAAAACGACCTGAAGAAGCTGAACGAATAGATGACCCAAAATACTGCAAATATCATCGTTTAGTTGGGCATTCAATACAAGATTTCTTTATGTTCAAAGATAAGGTTATGCAGTTGGCTCGCCAAGGTAAAATCTCTCTTGAAGAAGATACTGCGAAAACAAATGTGACCTCGGTCAAGTGTCGGTCTTTTGACAGTGAAGCCTCCTATAATACCACACACGAGAATGCTACTGCGATCAAAGAGGACGCTCTGTCTAAAAAAGAAGATTCCTCTGGTAGTGATGAATGCATGTCCACCATTACCTTCACCGACGAAGATTTGCTTCTTGGGTCAAAACCGTATAACCGCCCGCCCCTTATTCGTCGCTGGATATGCACGTGAACAAAAGGTGAATAGAATATTGATCGATGGAGGCTCTGCAGTCAATATCTTACGCCTACGAACCTTGAGAGATTTAGGGATCCCGATAGACGAGCTCGCAAACAGCCGCCTCATGATTCAAGGCTTCAATCAAGGAGGACAAAGGGCTGTCGGCATTATAAGGATAGAATTGTTGATGGATGACATGGCGTCAACTGCACTATTCCATGTTATAGACGCCAAGACTTCTTACAACATGCTTCTTGGCCGCCCTTGGTTGCACGAAAATTATGTGGTCCCCTCAACATGGCATCAATGCTTTAAATACTGCCACAATGGCGTAGTGAAAAGGGTACTCGGTGATACCAAGCCTTTCACCGAAGCTGAGTTGCACTTCGCCGAAGCCAAGTACTACGTTGAAACTGCCAAAGAGGAAAAGAGATTTCACCCTCAGAGAAACCAAAGTCACATGACGATCGAAGCATGAGGATAAATGAGCAGCCCGCCGTCGAGGCAGTTTTTTCAAAAAGTCTGACTTTACCATTGACTCAAATCAACGCGAGGCAACCATCGAAACCGCCACTCGAAGGATTTGTGTCCTCAACCCAAAAGGAAGATGAGGGACATGAAGTGTTGGCTATAGATGGAAAAGGGTATGATCCTAAGGCCTTCAAACTGCTAGTTAAAGTCGGGTATAATCCACAAGAAAGATTAGCCCTTGGAAAGCTTCCTCCCGAAGCCACCAACAAGAAGCTCCATGGACTCAACGCCACCCAAGTGATGTTAAAGGAAAAATGGCATGCAGTCCTAGATTCATGTGTAGGTCTTAGCTTTATCCCTCCTAAGCCTATCCGTATCGCCATAAAAAGGGCCAGCAACAACCATGTCAGCAAAAGTCTCTCTTCAACAGAAGATGACCAAGGGAAAGAAAATCCACGAAAGTCTGTCTTCGACAGACTTGGCCCACGTAAAAGAATGGTGCATAGAATGACCAACAATCAATCTGTCTTTGATAGACTTGGTACACAGAAAAGAATGATGCACAAAAAGAAAACCATGTCCAAGGTGGCGGCGTAATCCAAGGATAAAATCACATCCTCGCATAAACTTAGAAGTTTGATTCCTTCCAAAATGAGACGCCACACGAATCTAGACATATCATGTGGCAGAGTCTTGAAAGTTAAAACAAGAACAATGGTCTTCACACAAGTTCAACTTGATGACGAGGATGACAAAGAAAGCGTAGCATCATCCAATTATGTTAACATCAGTGTTGAAGAAGACATTACCCAAGTTCATCACATCACCTTAACTGAAAATGATGAAGTTGAAGGAGAGGATACCAAAAATGACTTGAAGATAGGCCCGATAAATGGAAAGTTCTTGAAGCGGTATTACGCCTGAAAAAAAAAAAATAAAACAAAATAAAAAGAAAAACTCAAAAAAAAAGAAAAAAAAAACTCCTGGCCTGCATGAGTATAAATTGTGAACGACCCTCCCCTCTCCAAACGATTATTTTGTATCCCTGAACTACGAATTGACTTGATCCTCTTGATGAGGTACGTAGGCAGCTTAGATATTCTAAGTTCAGTCATAACACTTAAATGAGCTTAATCCTTCTTTTGAAGTCGTCGAGAGTGGAAGTATTCAAACATGCTCAAAGATTGCAAGATAGAAAGAAAAGAAAAAGCTTATATTACGTAATCTCAAGGAAACATTGGAGTTCATGACATAGAATAAAGAAAAAGGGAATCAAATGCAACAAAATAAAAGGTCCTAAGCGAATCTCAAGCAAAGGGACGCAAATCCTTCAATCCTTTCTTGAGGTCTTCCAAGTGTGTGCTTGAAGCCTCCAAACTCGCAACTACTTCATCGTTGAGGGGGGTGGTATTCTTAAGCGTTGCAATTTCCTCCACAATTTCACGAACTCCAACTCGGGCACTATGAAAAAGCTGATTTTCTTCCTTCAGAGTAGCACACAAGTTCTTCCTGCGCTCTTTCAAATCCGCAAGCTCCTTCTCGACACGCTTCAACTCGTCTGTAGTAGATTGAACCTTGGAAGCTCCTCCACTTTCTTTAGCACGCGCCCCTTGAAGGCGATCGTTGGCTTCCTTTAACTTTCGGTCAAAAAGATCTTTGGTTAACCGTTCAGAAGACGACGACCTGGCCTCATCATGAGCAGCAGCCTTGGCGAAGAACGTGTTCATCGACTCTTCCACGTTTAAGATGTCAAAATTCTAAAAGCTCTTCATAGACTCAAGGACGAAGTAAATGTCGTCTTCAATTAATGAGATGAAATCAATCGGGGTGTTTGATATCTTCACGAAAAGATCACTCCACAGCTTCTGAAGGAACTCCTTTTGATGATTAAGAAAGAACCTCTCGCCTTCAAATACCGACACAACAACTTGGCAGGAGGGTTGTTTTCTCTTAAGCCCCATTCCAAGAGGAGGGGTCGTAGCCAACAAGTTATACCTAGAAGTCGATCATTGGCTGTCTTGGGAAGTTTCATCATCTTCAACGGCTAGGACTTTAGCTTCGAGCTACGATAATGCATCAACTAGGGTTAGAAACAAAAGAAGATCTTATAAAAAAAAAACAAAAAAAAAAAAAGAGAAAAAGGCAAAAGAGTAGGAAAACAAAATGACCTTCTTGACAAAATTCAACATCGATGGTTCATGAATTGATCCTTCACCATCACCATCGATGTTTGTTGGTTTCGAATCCCTCTTCGGCCTCTTCCAATGGCGATCAAGATTGCTACTCCCACTTACTTCTAAGGAACGAGGAACACTTTGCTTCCTATTCACTTCAAGGGGTTCGACAACTTGAGAACTTCACTTAGGAAGAGAAGTAGCCGGCTCGCAAGGATGATCTTGGGCGACTCCTTCATCACACTTCTTACTTTTTGGAGAATCTCAAATTGGGCCTATGGCAAGTAATTTCATCACGTTTTCTTCAAAGTAGCCACCGTGAACTCCAAGCCACCACCTTTTGTACGCTTCTGATGAGAACTTCTTCATATTTGGGGGCATGGGAGGGAACAACACTTCTTCCATAGTCTGGGACAGAATGCACATGCGCCAATAACGGATTCCACCATCTGAAGTGGCTTTGCGAACGTCTTGCGAAAGAATCCCCGGAACTTCTTGGAAGAAACCAAATTGACGACTAAACCGATAAGGGCTATAGGGCTCAACAACGAAATGATCGCCTTGTCGCAGAGGAAGGTAGTTCGAACGGACGACCATGAAATAGTTTTCTTCAGATTCTGTGGCATGCCCTTCGTCTGTGAATGAAAAATCCTTGTCCCTCACAATCATGTTGCAAGTCCAAGAGATAAAGTCTCCTTTGTGTAGCCGTTTTCTCGCCTCTTGCGGATCGTAGTATTTTGCGCCTCCTTCGCCTGAAAAGAGCGTCATCTTGGGCCCACGAACGCTTTGCACAAGTTGATAACGAGTCTTGAAATAATAAGCTATCCAAATATAAACAAAGTGAATCGGAAATGGAGAGTGTACGCGAGTTGGCGTTGGGGAGTTGGAGATCTTATTCAAACCTCTGTAGATACTAGCCAAGACAGGAACTGCAAGACCAATTCTTTGACCGGCGCCATAGCACTCACCACCTTGAAAACACTTGGGCGTATTGAACCAACATCTTGAGTGGAAAGAACAAAGGTACAAAGCCAACACGCCAAATACGCCGGCAAGAATGTCTCTTCCTTTGAACTCCCTTCGATACCAAGCCTCGAGAACAATGCCTCATCTGCCATGGACCACTTGCCATGTACCACAAAGGTCCCGGAGGGATTATGGGTTGACTTAGGATGAACGACCTTCTTCTCTTTACACGAAGGGGGCTCACAGTATTTCGTCGCCCTTCTAAGCCAAAACTCGACCCATTTATCAACAGGAACTTGAGAGGATTGGCCATCGTTGTTACTTTTTCGAAGCCAATGGTAGGCGTGGAATAGGAATTTGCAAGAACGAGGCACAAGCCTCCGCCCTGTCTCGTCAACCCCGTTAAGCTCCTTGGCACTTGGGGACAACTTCATCATAAAGGAGTCCGGCCATAAGAAGTCCGGCAAGGGTATGCACGTCCCACAACGAAATAGACAACTCTTCGAAGGACGTCAGAAGAGTGTTGGTAGATGGGCACCACACTTTGCAAAACGCCTTGACGATGTCGAAATTGCGATCGTAGGTAAACAGTGAGGCGTACACGGCATCATATACTTGAGCTACAACTAGCTTGTCCTTGCACCGGTTGAGTACGTCTTCCATCCACTCCCAAAATTCTTTGATGAAGTGAAACTCACCAGCAAAATGAACGTTGTCGCCCCACCTGGCTTTCCCTTCAATGATGCGGCGGCCCAATGTCGGTAGAAAGCTTGGTTCGTCTGAACAATGGTGATGAGTCGCTTGTAGAGACCACACCTTAGAAGTCTTGCTCAATGAAACTTCTCGAGACCATTGTTCTGTGTGAAGTGGAGTTGTCAACCTCGGCCATTGCTTCGCATATCGACCAATGAGAGGAGTATGAGTCGCCAAAAGTGGTTCCTTTCTCCAAGGGTTGAGTTTCATCGTCAAGAATGACCAAGTTTTGTTGACCGGAGGAGAGAGACTCATCCTTGAAGTAAACCATGTTGAAAGCTATAGGAAGAAAGAATTTACTTGAGTTAGTGAACCAAAGAAACAAGGAAAGAAGCTACGGAATCCCAAATAAATTAACATGCCTGAATGAGCAAGATGATAATGTGTATCTAGTTAACGGATTCCCTAAGAAAAAAGGGGAAGCCCTTGTTTCTTGAAATAATCTCTATTCAAACAAATGATGAAATTCATGAATTAAAGTGGTAAGTGGTAAGCGTTGTTCAAATCTCACTTGATAATGCATTAAAGTGTCACAGTACACTAATATTTGCCACAGTACATATTGGTCATTCAATTATCATGCAGTTGATTAGTAAGCCACTTCTTCATATTAGTGTCACATTACATACCCACGAAAGCAAAACAGAATTTCCAAGTCATGATTGCCGCAACAAATTAGAGCAAAAATAAAAATAAAAATAAAGAGAGTCTCAAGCATTGGAATTCAAGACACATGAATTTAGTTTGCATCCTCAAAATTCATATTAAGATGAAAACTCATGGGTCATGGCGCTACAGAATGTTGCGTCCGGATTTTGTAACAAGAAACTTCAATACAGATTATGAGTTTTCCAAGGGACATGGCACGATTTCATGCTTTAATCTCAAAGAAGGTATATGACATGCAAGCAAAGCTTCATGCATTCGGACTTCTCAAATACACTACAATGCATGTATAAATTCGGATATTGAAGTGAAAGAAAAAAAAAAAAAAAAAAAAGACAAGCAAGACAAATTTAAGGAAATATTGTCGTCAAATAAAGCTCAAAAGTCGGAACGAACTACAAAAAAATCGAGATAACAAGTTAAGAAGCGTTACCATAAGGAGCCTAAATCCGGAGAAGAAAATCCGAGCCAAAAGTTTCTCGTGAACTGAAAATTCTGCAAAAGAAAAAAAGAAATACCATTGAGGCATTAGAACAAACAGTTGGTGTGCGCCCCAGAAAATTGAGAAAGAAAAAAATATTTTGCTAAACACAACATACCACAATTCTTCTTCAACAGTCAGGTCCTGCACAAGTTGGATCAAAGCTTGGTGAGCTCTTTTATAGGTATAATTCGAGAACTCCAAGTTAAAATACATGTTGTAGTTGAATTAAGTTCAAATTCCTACAAGGAATAGTTCAATGTTAGTAGAACTCAATAAGTCTGCTTCTATGATGTAGAGTTTTATGCGAACTCGGCAAATTGATTTCAGAGTCAAATTCGCATTCGCACTTGGCCAACCCACGGTCTGTAGAAGAAAACGAACTGGAGAAGATTTGGCTACAATCACATGCCTTTGGTTCACCAACACCAAAGTGGGCTCCACTTTGACTAAACAAATAAAAGAAAAAATTGAAGAATGGGATTTAAGGAAAAATTTGGGTTGTGCATGTGATGCCTTCCAAGACTCTCGACCATTTCAAAAAAATGAGGCCCAACCCAATATTGACAAAGCCCACAAATAAATTCAATATGGATATCATTTGAAACAAATCCATTATCATTGAGGCCTAACAAAATTTGATATATTTTCGCGACTCATTCACTTTGAAAATTATATTTTCAAATATATATTCGTGAACGAGTCTCGAGGGAGCATTTCTAGACAAATTATTTTTGCACCAAATCAAATGACGACAAGTGAAAAATATATATTATTTAATCAATTATATTCTATTTTTTTTATTTATATTTTAGAATTTACTAAATTAATTCAAAATATAAATAGTTAAATTAATTGATATTTTAATATATATTTTCTCATCAAATCAACGGTCGACACATGTCAAATTGAGGTGTTCCGACCAATCAAATCAAAGACAAATATTTCTTGTATTATCTCTTTGAAAAATACAAAAATATTAAAGAGATAATATCGAAGTTGACCAATCATGTCTTCCCAAATATTTAATGTATTTATTTCTTTAAATTAAAATAAAGAGATAATACAAAATAAGTGTTCAAGTTCACCACAACTCTACCTCTTTGACAGTTATATAAAGGTGTCCTTGGAACTCATTCAACACACACATACAAGCAAGAGAGCATTCAAGAAATCCCGAAATCCACTCAAGCACAAATCAAGGAAGATCCACGGCGTTCTAGGCAAGATTCAAGGCGTTCGTCGCGGAAATCGTCCAAAGTCAGCGTTTAATTCGACAAGACGAATTAACGTTATCAAGACAGAAGTCCACCTTGGCGGAAGATCAAAGTCTCAAATCCACCAAGAAATATTCAAATTCAAGAAGAATATCTTCAAGTTCATAGCGTTTGATCCGGGAACAAGTCAACGACCCCCGAATTAACGTTATTCCAAGTCAAAGACAACGTCAAAGGAGATCAAACGTCAAAGTTTTACCTCCGAAGTTGCCGAAATCAAAGATTGCGTTCGTGAAGAGAAGAATTAGAGGCAGTTGATCAACAAAGAAGAGAGGCCAGGAGAAATATGGGGGGCCAGGAGTGGTATAGTGATGGGGCCAATGAAGATGGATTACATTCATTGAGGGGGTCAGATGATGATGGGATAAGTATGATGAATGGGAAGAAAATGTGGTTGGGGGTGATATGGAGCTGTCTATGGGGATGGAATTCCCTACAAGTGGGATGTCCTATGGGATTGGGCTATGAGGAGGGGATGGGATCTGAGGTTCATAAAAAATGAAAAACAGACCATTACTGCTACTTGTAGAATGGCTGTGAGTGGAAGGTTCATGCATCTTCAGTTATGAAGGGGATCACATTTCAAATTAAGTCAATAAAAGAGGTTCATTCATGTACGCACAAAACTGAGAACAAACAGGCAAATTACAAATATTTGGGGAAAAGGATTGAAAATTATATCAAAGATAATCCAAATGAGGGGCTTGTTTCTTTAAAAAAACAAAATTAGAAGGGATTATCAGATTGAAGTCAGTATTGCTAAAGTTTATAGAGCCAAGAGGACCCAATTTCTTCTTCTCAAGTCCCTGAAAGTACTCACACAGATGCATCATTAGTAAAATTATAACCTTTTACTGATTATTATGTTCTATAAATTTACTGTATTATTAAAGTTTGAATTTCTTAGGTTCAAGCAATTCACACCATGTTCAGCAGCCTGAGGTACATTTTGGTCCACCTTTCATGACATTTACATAGAAATTTTACTTAAGGAATTCACTATTTGCTGTAGATGTTCCATCATATGGAAACAGAGATTGATCCTATCCTTAGTCATCTAATGGGACACACACAGGTATTAACTGAAACTGTAATTAGTTTATTATTAACTGATATTGTAATTACTTTGTAATTAATTGCATAATTCAATGGGTCCAAGTGCCTATACAAGAAAAACATTTGGCTTCAAACCTTATACCTAGAGCAAGACCTGCACAACATGTGTCAAAAGGCAAGAAATAGTTCAAATTTGTTTCAACTTCCACAAGTCTGCAGCAAAGAGTAGCAACTACTAGGCCATCATTTCAACCATTCAAGAGGCCCAATTGTTCCACCACTAGGCCAAGTATGCAAACACAACTTCGGCAAGCAGTTGTGTCTTATAAGTCTGGAAGTAATACATCAACACAACATGCTTCTACATCCTCAAAGGGCACAAACCAATTGGATTGTCATTGTTGGTTTTTTTGTAATTATGATGTGCACAACAGAGTGTTGGTCTTTTGTAATTGTGATGTGCACAATAGAGCATACTTGATTTTGTTCTTTTGTTGTGAACAAAAAAAAGAAGTCAGATTTTATTGTTGTGCAGTGCAAACTGCATATGTGTTTAGGTAATTTTATTGTGTTGTGCACAATTGAAAACATAAACTTCATATATGACAAGTTTTTGATTGTTATGGTTTATACTTGTGTTCTCGGTGTATTTCACTCGTCCAGATTATAGTGTTTTTATAACTTAATAAAGCAGGACTATATTTGACAATTCAACAGACATATTACATTA
The DNA here is from genome assembly GCA_034509735.1 of Sesamum alatum. Taxonomy (NCBI): domain Eukaryota; kingdom Viridiplantae; phylum Streptophyta; class Magnoliopsida; order Lamiales; family Pedaliaceae; genus Sesamum; species Sesamum alatum. The sequence goes on from JACGWO010000003.1 coordinate 17,220,260, forward strand.
AAATCATCAACATTCATGGAATACATATTAAGAACAAATTACCTAAATAATAGTACAAACATGATAACCAAAATTACAATAAAAAAGCATTTCATCATTCTTTGATTAGCCTCCAATTTCTTCAAATTTGTTGTCAAATCTTGGCATATGGACTGGAATCCAGCTTCTATTTTCTTCTCTGATTGAACCTCTTTCTTCAAATTTAGGATTTTGCATAGAACTTGAGTTAGAAACATTGATAGGATCTAACCAACAAAAAAGCATATCATTGATTTGTCTTACAATTAAAGAAAAGTTTCCCCTCACTCTCTTTGGTAGGCCCTACAATTTTAATAGCTGCATTTTTTCATACAATAGCATTTTGAATTTCTGTACCTCAGGTCTAACTTTTCATCCTTGCAATTTGATATCTTAGATGTAGAAGACATTCTATAATACACACACACAAAAAAAAATGAATTAGTATTTACAAATTAAAATTTAATTACAAAAATATATATATAACAATCACATAAGTGTCCCTACAAATTGGTGTAGAAACACCCTCTATTTCTTGATTTTTATGGTTGATAGAGTAAATATAGCACATTGCATATTTATATAGATAAAGAGGGGCACTTTGGGCACTTACCAAAATATTTTTGGGTCCAAGCTTTGCAGAAAATATTCATACACGCATCACTCACCCGTGTATGTCATGCTCTGTCAGTTCTTGATAAAATAGGTCTTTTCTACAGGGTTTACAATACACAAGATCTTTTTTGCATATTTTGTTAACAAAGGGGTTTTTTTACAGATAAACTAAAATACAAGGGTATTTATGTAATTTTTTCTAAATTTTAAATATTACTTTTAAAATAAAGTTTTAATAAAAAATGGAAAATAACTAAAAAAAATTATTGGGAAATTAAACATACTTTTGGGAGGTAAAGAAAAGATTTTATGAAGTAAGTAGGAATGTCTTTTTTATCCTGCCAATATCAAATGGTCTTGTAAGAGAGCCTTTTTGTTAACATTCCTACCTTAGGGGGTAATTAATGCAACTTATATACTTTTGGAGTGCAAAATGTATATATACTTATAAAATATTGCTACAACAAATCACGTCTTTTCGTATACAAATTTATCACAAAATATTTTGAGCCAAATTTAGAACTTGGTGATGCCACCCACGTGAGTTTGTTTCCACATAAGCTATCAACTGTTATATCATGTGTTAACCTAATGACTCACAACTCATATGGGTCCAAATTCACTTGGGCGGTGCCGAATTTCCACTAAATACATTTGCTTACATCACTTTTCGTATAAAAACTATAACAAAGGAATTTAACCAAGCATATTTTCATTGGGAAAAATACAAGCAATACCTATGTTATTGCAAATGAGCAAATTATCTCCTTATAAAAAATAAAATAGCATTTTACATCTCTGTATTTTTAAAACGAATCAATTACCTCCCCGTATTCTTTTAAAGAACACATGGATATAAATTGCTATTTTTTTTTATAGGGTGTAATTTACAGTCTCCGCATTTTTTAAAATAGAGCGATTCACTTTCCTATCTAAGAAGGTGAATTGTTCTATTTTAAAAAATATATGGAAGTAAATTATTATTTTTTTTAAAAATAATTTATTCATTTACAATATAGGTAAATTACATTAAACCCTATTTTTATCATAATAAGTCTGTCATAAAAAACACACACATCACAAAACTTCCTAATCCATACATATATTTTTTAATTTCATGCAAAGTCAATACAAAACAAAAGTATTACTTAAAAATATTGAAAACTAAAAGTAAGAATGAAAACAAAACCAAATCTTTATGAGAGAAAAAGAATGTTTTTATGGGTAGTCCTTTGTTGCAATAGTTACACATAAACTAGTTGGTTCTAGTGGCTTCTGTAGTTTCCAAATTCCAATTATTAAAAAGTGTGCCAGATTATAAAATCACATTTCTTCTGGAAAGACATACCTATTGTGATTATCAGTCAAGAAAAGAAAAAAAAAATAAAAAATCACGACTGGTATAATTGTAAAATAGACAAATATACTCAAATAAGTTTTTATAGAATCAGATACAATCACATAAAAATGCATAAATAAGTTTGAGGTACTGTGTCCGAGACACATCAAACGTGTTGGTATTATTTCATTTAATATGAGTAATTTATTTTAGTGGTATTTTTGTTTCACTTAATTCGTGTTTTTATGATAAGATGTTATCAATTTATTTTACTGTATAGTAGGTGAAGGTCTTTCTAATGTAATCAGTAGGTGTTGTTTGGATGTAGGTGTAATTGTTTAAATTGTTGATCAGGATATAATTGTTGTAATTATCTTTATTCAGATATTGATATTCGATAGCACAAATTGTAACAAATTTATTTTAATATTTAATAATATTTAATCGCCTACACTTCAAAAAATTAACTCTATCAAGAGATTTACATACCTGTTTTTAGATAAAGTAGATACTAACATAATTTAATTTGACTTTTGTATTTAATACTATTATTTTATTACTTAATTCATTGGTTATTTTAATTTTAAATTCTGAAAATGGGATAATTAGATCGTCCTCTTCTAAGATTCGATTGAATTACACATCGTTATGATTGAAAAATTACATTTAATATCCTTAATGTTTATTTTTACCAAATAAATAAATTCATATGTTAGTAAATTTCATAAATTCGCTATTATTAGAAAAAAAGTTGAATTAGATTTTATGTTTACCCGTAATTGACTTACTGGCTTATTTTAGGTCAAGTTATCTTTTTTAACCAAATCACTCTTGTAAAAATAAAAATGTACCTCCTCACATGTATTAGCACGTGAAGATATATAAGGCCGGTTTGGTCAAAAAAGATTTAATTAACTAGTAATAAGTCAATAATAAATCGATCGGGGTAAATATGAATTTCATTGAATTTTTTATTGATATTTAAAATTCGTCAATTTTGACTAGAGGATGGATCAATTAGTTGGATGGATTATTTTTAATTTTAAATTTTAAATTAGGCTGATTACACAGTCCTTTCATGAGAGTCGGTGTAAATATACATAGAGTTATTGTAATTTGAGGTTTGCTTCTATATAACAAATAAATCCTTGCATGAGTCAAGATTTACCGAATCGTTGATATTAACAAAAAAATGGATGAAAATCCGGTTTACCCTGATTGATTTATAACTGATTTATTGCAGGTCAAATAAATTTTTTTATGACCAAATTACCCTTATGTATTTTCGGACGTTAATGCATGTGATGGGGTATATCTTTACTCTTATAAGAGTTTTATACATAAAGATTTATTTGACCTGTAATAAGTCGATGATATGTCATTCGATGGAAAATATCGATTTTTAGTTTTGTTTTTTTTTGTTAATATCAACAAATTCAGTGAATTTTAACTAGTAGATACAGGGTGACAAATTTATTAAACGGTAACAAACATTAAACATACTAAATATAATTTTTTAAACTACAATAATTTATATATAATTATCCTATATTTTAGGGGAGGGTCGTGTAATTATAACTTGATATTATTTAACTTACTTATTTTATTATTTTAAAATATTTAGTTTTATAATTGTTTATTTATTTGTCTTTATAATAATCCTTTCTTGGCCAAGGATACAAGCGAAACCCGAAGAAACTCCACAGTAGACTGAAGACCTACGCCTTTTGCCAACTTCCAGAAACCTCTCCAAGAACTTCGAAACAATGGCAGCTGCAGCTCCGCCGCCACCGCCGGCCGCCGCCCCCATCACCCTCCCGGAGTCCACCCCTTCTGGCCACACACTCTTCACGCGCATCCGCCTCGCCACCGCTGAGGACGTCCCCCACATTCACAAGCTCATCCACCAAATGGCCGTGTTTGAGCGCCTCACCCACCTCTTTCAAGCCACCCCCGCCGCGCTCTCCGCCACCCTTTTCCCCCCGAACACACCTCCTCCCTTCACTTCCTTCACAGTCTTCCTTCTCGAGCTCTCCACTTCGCCATTCCCCCCATCGCAGAATCCCCATTTTACCCCTCGGCTCAAATCCCTCCACCTCGACCTCCCAATCGACGACCCCGAAAAGGAAGCCTTCAGAAGCAACTTCAGTGATGCTAACGATGATGTTACTGTTGGTGGGTTTGTGCTGTTTTTTCCTAACTACTCCACGTTTCTGGCCAAACCCGGGTTCTATATTGAGGACATTTTTGTGAGGGAGTGTTATAGGAGGAAGGGGCTGGGGAAAATGCTCTTGTCGGCGGTGGCGGCGCAGGCGGCGAAGATGGGCTACGGGAGGGTGGAGTGGGTGGTGCTGGACTGGAATGTGAACGCCATTAAGTTTTACGAGCAGATGGGAGCGCAGATTTTGCCGGAATGGAGGATTTGTCGGCTGACTGGTGAAACTCTTCAGGCTTATGCTCATGTTAATCTTTGATTTGATTGTGTTGGAATGATCATTTTTCAGGAGCTTTTGATGACCGAACTAGCGCGATTGTAATGAGGGGAAGATTAAATGGGTTTGAGGCGGTTGCGTGAATGCGATTTTCAAGAAACACCTTTGTTTATCCGAAGGGGATTGTTTACTGAATTTAGTGTTATAATACAAACTTGTTGGTTTTGTGAATTTGAGACTGTGATGTTAACGACTCTTATGCTTATTTCGACACTGTGATGTTAATGACTCTTATGCTTACTTCAATGCAAATGTAATTTGTTTGCTACATGAGTTCTCTGCAATTTACTACAATTGTTATTGGCGTTCCTTTTTCCAATTGTTGAAAAGAAGATAGGTTAGATTTTCTCCAACGATGTAGCTGAAGTTGATGATTATGGCATTGTGAGGATTGCTGAGAAATAATATACGATTTTGTTTAGCATTGCGACGAGTGAATTCTTGTCATGCTATGTTGGAAATCTGAGAACCTTATCCGTCATTACCTCTAATCCTGAGTTTGTTTTCATCCGATTATGAGTAACTTCCGATTTTTGAGTTCTGATTCCAGATGTCTGTAGTGATAACGTGAATAGTGTATACTTGCAGTTTCTTACTATCAAGACTTTCTTATGGTATTTAAATTTAGTTGTAGGAAGAATTCGGACAATTCATGCACGTCTACTTTACCTTTCAACATTGTCTTTCTTTAGTTATGTAGTTTGAGAAAATGAACTTGAACGTTCTCTTCGTCCTCTTCGCCTCAGTGCTACGTTAATGTGAACTTTTCGGGAATTTGAATCCCCTGCCTGTTTAGAAAATACCATGAAACGATAGTGAAACTGTAGTGGCTCTTGTCTCTTGTGCAGGCACTGCAATTTGATTACTTTGATATGTATGATTTCATATTCGTGGAAGTCGATCTCAGGCAGGGTTGATCATTTTTACCTCTGTTTTTACACTTCTGGTGCTATGCATTTGTTTTTTTGCCACCTGCACATGAATGTGCTGCGGCTCCTCCAACATTGCAGCCGGCCCGATTAACCTGTTCTAAATGATGCTGCAGCTGCACCATAAAAGCTTGGTGCAGTGCTACACCAACTCCAAACAGGTCGACATGCCCCAGATGATGCCGTTCTCCCTCTTGAAGCAATTAGGAAGAATGTCGGACACAATGGAGACTTGTCACAGGTGAAAGGTGAGTTGCAGTGCATTTCTGGCGTCCCCTGCCTGTTTTTGTCGTCTGCTATCTTTCCATAGCGATTGCTTTACTAGAACTCTAGCTTCCGTTCGCTATTCCTCGTCTGCTTTAGCTTACGTTTATATCCAGTCCTGTGCTGCAGTTAGTTGCAATTAACATACATAGACTCATGTTAGGTTCGATACAAAATCGGCGTCTGGCAGTTGGACCACACCAGCCACGTTGCCGCTCCTAGCCTCGCCGTCTCAACTAACAATGCATGCAAATTCCATGACACTAAATTAATCGCCAAGATCGTCTACGACAAGAAAAACATCTAAAATCGTTTATTTATTGATTTTGTCAAATTATTAATAAACAGGTAGGGGTCTGCACCAACACCATTACTAAACATAAGAAATTCCTCCATCTTTTTTTTTTTCTCAACCAAAAAAAAAAATGTTTAGAGTGGTGGATCAGACATTTGTAAAAGCAAGTACACATGTACTTGCTCAAGGGCGGAGCGCGGAGGTTGCACTCTGATCTCACAAGTATCACAGTATCCCCCAAAGTACTCCTACACTCACCATCGCATCTGCTCGTTTTGGGGTCGCATGGATACATTAGATCCAACTTACAAACCTCCCAAAGTCTCCCCATTCTCTTGCTTCCCAACGCCACCGCATACCCTGACAAATTTCATCAAATTAGAAAAAATAAATTACAGCTACCCTGAGATTTAGTATAATTATAAATATTTTTTCTATTATTTGAAAAATTATAAATACCTCTCTGAAATTTGTAACCATCTAATAAATAACATTTTATGGATGAACTGATCAAATGTCTTTCTGCACTGAATTATTTTTTCTTTAATTCTTGAAATTTTTTTGGATTACAATGCGCAGGGAGGGGTTTCTTAAGTCATTTTACACAGAAGAGCAATACTGCAATTTGCCTAGGCTGATTTTTCTACAATTTTAATAAAAAATTCAAGGGCAAACTGGTCAATTTCATACTTTTGGTTAAAAATTACAAACATTAGGGATGTATTTGTAATTTTTAAAATAACAAGGGGGTATTTGTAATTATTCAAAATTTCATGGGAGGTGGCTATAATTTACCCAAAATGTAAATTGCAACGAGCTCTTTTGAAATTTGATATAATTATAAATACATTTTCATTGTTCGAAAAAATATTAATACCTCTAATGTTCGATGAAATTATGTAATTCTTGGATGACGGTTTGGAATTGTCAACTTTGTCATTGTTGTGTTTTATTTTTTTTAAAAAATTTGAAAAATTATAAATAAATCAGAGGAGTGGATGGAAAACTTTGGCTTATTGTAAAAATATTGTCCACCTAGTCCATAATTTGTTTTTTGAAAAATTTTTAACAAATAAGTAAATTAATTCATGATCTGTTATGTTAAACATTTGGAAACCTAACGGAAACTAGTGGATTGGATGAGTTGTTGAATGACCGTTAAATTTAAGAGGTATTGATAATTTTTCAAACAACGAAGAGATCTTTGTAATTATGTTAAATATTTGGAAAACTCGTTGTAATTACCTATTAAAAAAATAACAACATTATCTAAATTCTCTGGACTTATAATAAATTAAAAGTTGCTCTGTAACTCAGTTGAAGCTTTGTATATTTCATGTTTTTGAAGTGATTATGATTATTAAATTTGTTAGAAGAAACGATAAGCGATGAAATTTCTTACCTGAGAAGAGAGTAAAACCAATAATAAGAATGAAAATAGTCGATGAGAGCTTTGTCATCTCGGACAGTGTTTATTATTATTTTTCAAGTAAAACTTAATTTTTTGGAGCTTATAAGTTCTTGCAGAAGGTCATATTTATATGAGCAAACAGATTATAAATCTTGACATTTTTGAAATCCTAAGATTAAGTCTTATTTAATTATTTTATATGGATTTGTTAATTTTGGAAATCTTTGAATTAAGATATGAAATCAAGTTTTTTTTTTTAAAAAAAAAAATATGTTATGGTGATCTTTCTCGGTCTCATTTGACCAGTATGAGATTTAGTGAATGAACTATTGGTATAATTTATGCGGTAGTTATGTATTAGGGTTAACTATAATTAAACTCCATCTGAAAATATAAAATTATTTTTTTCTTCAAAAAAGTTTTAATTACACTATACTTCCTTGAAAAATTCACTGTTTACATCACTACAAGAAATATGATATTTAACCATGATTAATATTAAATAGTCATAGCGAATAGTCATTTATCACGGTCAAGCAACGGTTGTCGGTCGTGATTTTTGTGAGGGTGGTTAAAATATTTGTCATGGTTAAAAGCCATGACAAATGTTTTTGGCGAATAAGTTTTTCATGGTGGAAAAGCTAGTTTTTGCATCGATTTTTATTTAACCGTAGTTAATAATAGTGATTTTCTTTTTTCCACTTCATCTAAGTCCCCTTTCATTAAGATTTGGAAGGAAATTACTGATATTAGCAAAAAAAATACATAATTTCTAATTTTGCACCTCATTCACAATTTTACTGTAATATTTTTATATTTATAAGAGAGTAAACATAATATATAGAGTCAAAAAGATGTAATTGTAATAAAATATTACTTCTAAATGAGAACAATACCCATTACAGAGGAATGTTAAATAAGGCATAGAATTGGAAATTTATGTAATTTTTCCCCTAATGTTGGCATTTTTCATCTAACCTTAACAAATGAGTCAAGTGTAAATAAAGAATTTTCAGAGAGAGTGTAAGTGTAATTCTAAAATTCTTTTAGGTAAATGTAATTTCACATTTTTAAATGGAGTTAAGTGTAATTAACCTATGTATTAACAAAAGTTACACACAAGAGTTAAAGGCCCATTTGGAATGAGTGATTTGAGTCTTGTGAATTTTAAATCCACAATCCAAATCCCTTTGGGTTGTTTGGCCAACATATTTAATGAAACGCTATTGGGTCTATTGAAAGTTTAGCCCGATTAGAAAGGATTTGAAATCCACTAAAAAATTGTGTCATTGTAAATCCTGTCCCCCTTCTCTGCCTTCCATCGCTCGTGTTTCTTCTCAATGGCATAACGTCTTTTCTCGCTTTTTTCTAACTCTTTCTCTCTATTTCTCTCACTTTTTCTAACTCTTTCTACTCTATTTCTCTTGTCTTTTCTAACTCTTCACTCGTTTCACTTCTCTTTTATCTCTTATAGGAATGATAAATCTTCCACACTCAAAGCAACAAAAAGGTGAACAAAAACAATTCAAGACAAATTTGAAGGAGTTGTCGCAGTTGATCTCGTTGGAGTCAATCGGGCCACAAATTCGATAACAATAATTTAGATTTGTTAATTTGAGATTTTTTTTTTTGTAAATTTCAATTGAGGTTTTTTGTTCTATATTGAAGATAATACCTAGAATGTTTCGTCCGTATGTATCTTTTTTACTGCTTTATTGTATTTCTGTGTGCTTGTGGTTTGCCACATCTCATATTTTGACTGTAATAGAGAGTTCTCATAAGCTCTAAATTGCTAGGTTTATTTTGAGACTACATTCAGCTAGTCAGAAAGAAATATAGAAGAATTGAAGTAATTTGGCTAGACCGAAAACACTAGTTTGGCTCTTGTCAATTATAATAGAGCACATATTCATTTGCATCCCTGAAAGACGAAGGAACCCCTATCTACTAGGATGGATTGATGGCCCTCACTCCCTCACTACCTACCGCTGGTGGTTCTTTCGTCTCACCAGTCTCTTGGCTAGGAGTCACCCTCTATCCCTCCTCCTCCCTCGAGGAAGCCTCCATCTCCGCATCGATGGCTCATCTATCAAGCAGCACTACACAACAGCCGCCATAGACTCCACCGTCAGGCCCCTTTATAAGAGGACGATTCTAGGCCCATCACCCTCGAGGTCGGCTTTAAGGGATCATTGCCAGCAGGATTCTCTCCCTCAAAATTCACCGACTCATCGGAAGACGCCATTAAAACCAGACAAGGTTTGAGAAATGGAAATAAAAAAACCAAAAAAAGAAGGAGAGATGAAGAAATGCAGTAAATGATCAAGCACAAAAGGAGAAATGAAGATACTTATGGGATTAATAAAGGAAGAGCGGGAAGTGCAAAAGCTCCAGCCTCTCTCTAGATCGTGGAGGAAATGAAGGAAGAAAAACGAAATGAGTAGCAATAAGGAAGGAAGACGGGTTAGGGCTGTGATAACCCTCACACCTATGGTAGGTAAGCGCACGTAGGAGTGGTTACCCACATGGGCGTTCACCCCTAATCATTGTCCACTCTGCCTGGAGACCCGTGCGTACGCGCCATCATGTCACTGTAGGCTATAACTAGCCTTGTCGTGAAAATATGTTTTTAAGGTGCACTTATCCCGAGAAAGGTGCTAGTACCCCTAGAAGGACATAAGGTTAGCAAAAGTGCTCGGTGAGAGGGATTACCCCCTCTAGGATAGGTACCATGAAACCCAGGTGAAATTCGACTACTCTAATAAAGTGCCGGCAGGCTTACATCTCATTTGAGTGGTGGGGTGGGGGGGGGGGGACGCTGAATGATGCTCAAACAATGCACCCAATTCAAGGGGGAGTCCAGTTCAAATAAAGGCCTAATAGGGGCACAAGGATGCACACGGCCCAAGGGGAAGTGCCCCCCCCCCCCCCTTCGGGAATGGTAGCAAAAGCCTAGAGGCACACCCCTAAGCCTAAGAGAGAGGATGACTAGGAAGACACCTAGGCACCCACGTGTTTTTATGTGCAAGTGGCAGAAGATCTATTGGCCATCTGGAAGAAGGACAACTATACAATCGGTGACAAGGCCTGAGGATCTAGGCAGATCACCATGCTCACCTTATTCAACCCCTGGGAACATGGAAGCATATCCTGCGAGGAGGCTCATCCGATCAAAGGGCCCCAACAATTACAATCCTCAAAGATTTCTTCCAGATTCGCTGGAGACTTATCCGAAACAATGGCCAACTCAAGTCCCAGGGTGGGGGGAGGGGTATACTTCTTCAAACGGCAGGAGACTAAGGTTATAAAAGCAAGCCTCTCCCCTTCGATAAAAAGGTAACGAATTTTTGCAGCTTACATACACACAAAAGCACTCATTCTTTTACGATCAATTGTTACTCTATCATTTTACATCGCTTTATTCTTTACGCAATTTCTATTCTCTAAACTGCTTACTGACTTAAGTGTCAGAGTGCTAACGTATTTTGTGCACGTCCCCATTTTGAGACTTGTGAAGAATTAGGCCCAAAGACCCCAAGCCGAACATGATCCAAACGAGCAACTTTTTGCTCACATCATTATAGATGGTCCCGTAAGTTTGTATTTAGAATCATATTAGTTCCTTAAGTTCATTTCTTAACTTTATATAATGTCTCTAAACATTAGTTTTATACGTTGAGGCTCCGTTTACTTTGAGAACTGTATTAAATGAGCAATAGGATTGTCTTGAACTAAATAAATGATAAAAAATCCTGTATTAATTGTAAGGTGTTTACTTATGCAAGAATGATTGTATTATTCCTAGGAATAAGTTATACCGCCTCCTTTGGTGGTGTAAGTTATGCAACCGGAACAATAAATAGTAAAAGGCTTTGGTTTAAGACCGAGCTCCCATACAACAAAGTAAATATTTTATTAACCTATACCAATTTTCTTATTTAGGCTAATACACCAAATTAAATGGGGCCTGACATGATATAATCATAGTATATGATTGAGTAATAAAAACTTGAGATAATTACACTCTCTTCTCTAGAGGTTTGTGTAATTACACATAGATCCCCTGTGTTTTCAAAAATTACATCTAGTACCGTTGATGTTTGCTTTTGTCTAACACATTGGTCCCTATCCGTTATTCAAAATTCACCGAATTTGTTGATATTAAGAAAAAAACTGAGTGAAAATCGATATTTACCTTCGATTAACTTATTACTAACTTATTGTAGGTTGAATAACTTTTTTTTTTGAACTAAACTACCCTTATAACGCTGAAATATACCTCATCACATGCATTAACGTGTGAATAAAGGTAGTTTGATTATAAAAAGATTTGTTTGACTTACAATAAGTCAATCGGTAGTAAATATTAATTTTCATTCAATTATTTTGCTAATATCGACAAGTTCGATGAATTTTGGCTAATAGAACAACTTTTCTATTAGACAAAACAAACATCAAGAATATTAAATATAATTTTTTAAATTATATAAGATCTATTTATAATCATACTAAAAATCATAAGAGGAGAGTATAATTGTTTCTATAAACTTTGAACTTCTTGTGAACACTTCAAAGTGCTCACAAGTGGACAATAAAAAATTATAAACACAAGCTTTAAAACTTGAAAGAAATGTTGTATCAGCAAAAGGAAGTTGAGAAAGATGAAAAGTCAAACAGACATTAACTTGGGGTAAATATCACAAAAAATAGTTTGAGGGGTATATGTTATATGTCAATCTTTTTGGGTTAGATGCAATTTACCCCCTGTATTAACTAAAAAGAATAATCATCCTTTCGTGAAAAAGTAACTAGTAATTTACCCTTTTATGTTATTCAAAATGCAGCAAACAATCCCCTCACAGGGGGTTTTTTGCTCCATTTTTAGGGTTTTTTTTTACTCTATTTTTTAAAGTAGAGGGGATAAATTGCTATTTATTTTTTCACAAGAAATTTTTTGCACATTTTGCATATTACAAGGGGTAATTGCATTTTTTCCCAATCTGTTTAGGGGGAAAAATGTATTTAAACCCTTTAACTTATCTATTACTTTTAAACGAAAAGTTATAATTATTTATTTATTTGCCTTTATAATAATCCTTTCTTGGCCAAAGATACAAGCGAAACCCGAAGAAAATCCATAGCAGAACTACGCCTTTTGCCAACTTCCACAAACCTCTCCAAGAACTTCGGAAAAATGGCAGCTGCACCGCCGCCGCCGGGCGTCGCCCCCATGACCCTCCCGGAGCTCACCCCTTCCTGTCACGAGCTCTTCACACGCATCCGCCTTGCCACCGCTGAAGACGTCTCCCACATTCACAAGCTCACCCACCAACTGGCTGTATTCGAGCGCCTCACCCACCTCTTTCAAGCCACCCCCGCCGCGCTCTCCGCCACCCTCTTCCCTCCGAACGCGCCTCCTCCCTTCACTTCCTTCACAATCTTCCTCCTCGAGCTCTCCACTTCGCCATTCCCCCCATCGGAGAATCCCCATTTTACACCTCGGCTCGAATCCCTCCACCTCGACCTCCCCGTCGACGACCCCGAAAAAGAAGCCTTCAAAAGCAACGTTCCTGATGCTAACGATGATGTTACTGTTGGTGGGTTTGTGCTGTTTTTTCCTAACTACTCCGCGTTTATGGCGAAGCCCGGGTTCTATATTGATAACATTTTTGTGAGGGAGTGTTGTCGGAGGAAGGGGCTGGGGAAAATGCTCTTGTCGGCGGTGGCGGAGCAGGCGGCGAAGATGGGCTACGAGAGGGTGGATTGGCTGGTGCTGGACTGGAATGTGAACGCCATTACGTTTTACGAGGGGATGGGAGCGCCGATTTTGCCGGATTTGAGGGTTTGTCGGCTGACTGGTGAAGCTCTTCAGGCTTATGCTCATGTTAACCTTTGATTTGATTGTGTTGGCTGCGTCGACACGATTTTCAAGAATCTGCTTTATTGATCCCAAGGGGATTGTTTACTGAATTTAATGTTGTAATGCAAACTCGTTGGTTGTCTGAATTTCAATCCAAATATAGTTAGTTTGACGTGTGAGAGCTTTGCAATTTACAAAAAATTCGAGCGGACACTGGGTTTAGTCGAATCGAATCAAATCAAATATATAACAAATATGATATATTTATTATGTAATTGGTCACTTTCTTTTAATTGTATACTAATTACGTGATAAGTGTATTGTACTTGATATATGATTGATTTAGGTTCAAACGAACCAAATTTGGGTTAGAATTTCCCACAATTTACTGCAATTGTTATTTTGTTTCTTTTTTCTCAATTGTTGAAAATTGAGATATGGTCCGAGTAGATATTCTCACATAAGCCCTGCTTCCTGCAAGCATTAATAATGATCATTATTTATATTAGACACATCTCTATTATTAATTTTTTCTTGGAGGAAAATGAAGATAATATCTACGTCGGACCTCACACACCACATCAAAAAGCTCCATAGAATCAGATAAAGACTAGTTGTTCCAGTGGGGACACGAGTGTCTTCGATCAGGAGTAACCTTTGAACCCTAAAGTCTTAGGATTCTAAGAGAATGTATCTCCTTAATCACTTTGTCAAAAATTTAGAAAGACATTTTTATTTTCAAAAGATATCCTTATCTAGAGAAGAATCTCTATCCGTCCCAAGGATCGCGGGACTCCAACTGTCAAGTGAAAACCCCCCACCGAATTCATGGAGGATTTAGCCTTATTCGTGAAGGATTCAATATCATCCAACCGGTTGAAGAGTTGCCTATAAATTGCGAGTCCCCCCAGTGGCAAAAACCAACTTATTAATTCCAAACTTGGAATTTACTTCAAACTACAACTTCAATTTCTTTATTGAAATTTCACATTTTGAACATCAATCATTCTCTCACATATATATATATATATATATATACTAGTGAGTATGACACACCCAAATGTGTGTGCAATTAATTTAAAATATAAATAATATAATTGTTACTTTTTTAAAATATTTATGTTAGTTAAATAAATAAAAAATAATAAAAATATAAAAGTTATGAGAAGTTATTAAGAGAGAGAGAGAGAGAGAGAGAGATATTTGGAGGTTGAGAAAAGGAAAAAAATTGTAAATAATTTTAAAAAAATGACAAACAAAAAATTTGAGACACCAAAGAGGTGCTTTTCAATAATAATAAAGTATAGATATATATATAAAAAAAAAAAAAAAGGAATTATACTCTCAATTTCACTCATTTGTACTACCTTAATCCATATTACTTTATCCCATTATTTTGTAATCACTACAAAAAAATATGATATTTAACAATGACTAATTGCCATAATTAATACTAAATAACCGCAGCGAATAGTCATTGACCACGGCCACGCGACGGTTGTCGGTCGTGGTTTTTGCAAGGGTGGCTAAAACATTTACCATGGCTAAAAGCCATGACGAATGTTTTTACTACGGCTAAAACCCGTGGCAAATAAGTTTTTTATGGTGAAAAAGCTAGTTTTTTGCATCAGTTTTTATTTAACAGTAGTTAATAATAGCTATTTACCACGATTTTTAGCCATGATTATTAAAAATGTAGCTAATATTGATTTTTTTTTCTATTGAATCCAATTGGACTCCAGCACCATTTTTTCTTGTATCAAGCAGATTACGTTTTCTCCAACAATGGCACTGAAGTTGATGACTATGGCATTGTTGAGGATTGCAGGAGAAATGATATACGAGTTTGTTTAGCATTGTGATGACGTGGGAATTCTTGTCATACTATGTTGGATTCGAAGGAGCTTCGTCATTACCTCGAATTTTTTTTTTTTTTTTTCATACTATGTTTGGGTCTGGATCACAAGTCTTGTCCTGAATTCAGCTTGAGCCCACCTCAAATAATATGTATAATCATAATTAATTTATTTGAAACTTTTAATGTTTACTAATTTAGTACATATATTCATCAAATAAATTGTATTTTTAACATGATAATAATTTATTGGATATTTATGAATAGTAATCTTAAATTTTTTTCCAAAAATATCTATTAATTAATTAATTCAAATAAAAAAAATAATCGTGTCTCTGAGCCTGCGAATCAGGATGGGTTTCACATCCAACTAGGGGTGGGGCAGGTTCCGTCCAAAACTAGGAAGGTGGGGTTTTAGTCCAATTAGGGGTGCGGCAAGTCCGGTGCGTAATTGGAGCCGGGCAGTTGGACTAGCCCGACCAAGTTGTCGCTCTTGGTGTCGTCGTCTTCAACTAATCAATGAATGCAAGTTCCATCACACTACATTTATAGCCCAGCCATGTTGCCGCTTCTAGTTTCATCATTTTCAAATAATCAATGAAAGCAAGTTCCATCACAATAAATTTTCAATCCGACCACATTGCCTCTTCTAGTCTCGTCGTCTTCAACTAATCAATGAATGCAAATTCCACACTAAATATCCAACCCGGCCAAGTTGCCTCTCCTAGTCTCGTCGTCTTCATCTAATCAATAAATGCAAATTCCATCACATTAAATTTCCAATCCGGCCAAGTTGCAGCTCCTAGTCTTGTCATCTTCGACTAATCAATAAATGCAAAAATTCCATCACACTAAATTAAGCGCCAAGATCGTCTACGACTGAAAAATATTTAAAATAATTTATTTATTAATTTCATCTGGTCATTAATAAAACGAGTAGGGGTATGCGCTAACACCCTTACACATTTACATGATGAAGGGCGGACCACGGAATTTGCAGTCTGCTTTGACTCTCCTGCAGTAACCATCGCATGAGTTCTAATTCACAAACCTCCCAACGCCACACCATACCCTGACAATTATCCCAAAGTTTCATCATTTAAAATTGTTTGAGAAATACAAAAATTATCTAAATTATTGTAAAATTATTTTTTTATGTTTTTATTTTTGGTCAAATCAATATGATGGCGAGAACCTATTGAATCCATCGTTTCGGTTTATAAAATTAGTAATTGTGGCACGTCGTTCTTGTCTGTATATAATAAATATTCTTTCGCGCTTTAAAAGGTATTATTATAAGTAAAAGTAAAATATATAAATCAATATATTATATAAAAAAAAGAATGAAAGAAAGAAAAGAAACTAATTTATCAGTTAATGTAAAATTTGAAAGTTGAATAAGTTAGTTATCTTACCGGTTGAAGGACATTTTTCAATTCACAAAAAATTAGTGCAGCGATATCGTTAACCGTCATTTGTGAGTGTGGAAAACCTTTTCTTTTTATATAGTATAGATTAGAAGTTGCTCTGCAACTGTTGGTGTACATAAACCCACTCAATTGCCTTGCCACAATCCATATGCACATCTATCTTTTATAATACTATTTAAAATAAAATATTTATAAAATTTTATTATCTAATAAACTATAAACAAAATAATTAGTTCATATCAAATTGATAAGAAAATGGTGACAACAAGAGATGAACGAGAATTAAAGAAAAAAAATTATTAAAAGATAATGGAAGAGTAAGAAATTAAATAGAAAAAAATAATTAAATATAAAACATACAAACAAAAAAAGAGAGAAACACCAAAGAGGTGCTTTAATATAGATATCTCAAGCATTTGAGATATTTAGAGCCTCACAGTAGCTAGCTTGCTTTAAGAAATAGAAAAAGTCACTACAGAATTGTGTCATTTAGATTTTTGCATCGAAAATATAGCTGCAAATATTTGTGATTGTTTTGTCATGGAATTTGGCACAAAATAAAAAAAATTGAAATCCCATTACAAAGTTGTGGCAGAAAATCGTGAGTTTTGTATGACAAAATGCAATATATATATATATATATATCTGGATATATGGATTTGTTAATTTTGGATAGTGATTTTTTTTCTTTCGAGTTCTTCGGAGCGAAGTAAAATTTTAATATTTTTTGGAGTTAATAAGTTCTTGCAGAAGAGCCATATTTATATAAACACATGTAATAAATCTCTAGAATCTTTTAGTCCTACGATGAACTCTCATTATATGGATTAATTTCGGAAATATTTGAAGGGTTAAATGTAATCTAGACTTAAGATATGAAATCAAGTTTTTCAAATCATACAAGGGTGAATAGCAATTTATCCCTTTGTGATAATCGAAAATAGCAATTTACCTCCCTATGATAAAAAAAAAAAAAAAGCAATTTATTCCCCTCTGTTAAAATAAAAGTGGCTCACTACTTTCTGTCAATTTTAAATGGTAGTGTATTTATGAAATATCTAAAATACCCTCTCTTATATTTAGAAGAGGGGGTTGACTTTCAACTTGAGAGAGAGAGAGAGAGAGAGAGAGAGAGAGAGAGAGAGAGAGAGAGAGAGAGAGAGAGAGAGAGAGAGAGAGAGAGAGAGAGAGAGAGAGAGAGAGAGAGAGAGAGAGAGAGAGAGAGAGAGAGAGAGAGCAAGCTAAAACCCTAGATATAAGAAATCCTCAAATCCTGATTGAAGAAATCCTTTGAAAATTGAAAGAAATTGCTGAGAATATTGTGAAACTCCGCTGAAATACCAAGTGTCATAACCCTATATCTCAGAACTCATTTCTTTAGTGTTGTTTAAGCTTATTCCCGAATGCGATTTCGAACTATAAAGTGGAAGAACAAAGAGAATGTTGTTGTTTTAAAACTTTGAGATTCCGAAGGCGCGCGTGTTGATTTGAAGGTAAGTTTTCTAATTTTCGTTTCTAGGGTTTAATATGTTCATTTTTGTGATAATTTTCTGATTCCGAACTTTTATTCATTTGTTTTTACTACAAGGAAGTTCAGCGTTGAAAGTTTTGGGGAAAGAAGACGGATTAAGGTTTTGGGTGTTGAAAATGGAGGTACACACTGTAATATTGTTTATATATTTCTTTGTAAAAATTGTTTATTTATGTTGGGGGTGTGGGCCCAAAGGGACTGTTTTTTATTTTATGTATTGGGGGTGTGGCCCCAACTATATATGTTGTTTATTACATATTGTGTATGATATGTAATCGGGGTGTCCCCCAAATGATGTTATTTATTATATTTTGCTGGGGGTGTGGCCCTAGATTTGTTTGTATTTGTTTTTACTTGTTATATGTGCTGGGAGTGTGATCCCAACTTATTGTGTGCTGATATTGTTTTGTCTGATGCATTTTATTTTCCTATTTTCTGTTGGTGTATGCAACCATTTAAATGTCAAAATATAGAATTCTGGTGGGGTGGTAAAAATTATACACAATCCAACTATGAAGTATGTAGGGGGTAAAAAACATGTGTTTGAAAATATTGACCTAGACTTTCTTGGATTGATAGAATTGGGGGGGTATGTATGAAGAGGTTGGTGGAGATGTAGTATCTTGAACTTCTTTTATAAGTACCAACAGATAATGTGGGGGGGGGGTTGAGAAGGATCAGGAATGAATGTCCTGATCCGTGCATTGCTGATTTATAGAATGTGTATAAGGGGTTAGATGTACCTTGGAAGGCTGCCTCCATAGCAAACAGAAAAGATTTTGAATTGTACATGAAGAAAATTTAAAATTTGGACCCCAAGGTTTCTGCTGAAACTGAAAATGCATCTGAATGGTTAAAAAAAGTACCTTTTCAGCATTGGGCAAGGTCTTTTTTTCCAGTTCATTGCAAGTCTGACATTCTGGTTAACAACTTATATGAGATTTTCAACAATTACATCTTGGATGCTAGAGATAAACCCATAATTACTATGCTGGAATGGATTAGGACAAAATTAATGTCAAGGATACAAAGCAAGAAAGAAGGGATGGAAAAATGCACAGGTGTGATATGCCCTAATGTGCTGAAAAAGATAAATAAGCAACAAGGCTTTGCAAAAAATTGCTTCACAAGATGGGCAGGGGGTGGAGAGTATAAAATAGATCAGTTTCTGGATAAACATGTTGCGAACTTGGATAAGAAAACATGTTCTTGTGGCATGTTTCAATTAAATGCTTATCCTTGTGCACATGCATGTGCTGCAATATCATCTGGGAGGTTGGTAATTGAAGATTATGTGGATGAGTGTTACAAAAAGCACACATACTTGAGGGTATATGCAGAGATGATACATGTAGTGCCAGGGATAAAAGATTACATCCAGACCCCTTATGAGCCTTTAAAGCCACCACAATTGAAAAAACAAAGGGGCAGGCCAAAGAAACTGAGGAGGAGAGGGCCAGATGAACTTCAGAACACATCATCCAGAAGAGGTCTGACACATACCTGTGCAAATTGTCTTGAAGTTGGTCACAACAAACACACTTGCAAGAATCCAACTCATCCAAAGTCAAAGTTTTATAAGGTAACAGAAACTGAAATTGAAATTGTACTTCAACAATTTATACCCATTTCCTTAATCATAACTGAATATGTTTGTTAATACAGGGGCTGCAAATCCAGAGGAAGTGTTTACACAAGGTTCTCAAGCCCCTCCACAATCTCAAGATGCTGCAAGGGGTTGTGAATACACTTTAACTTAGATTTCATACTGTTTTTTTGCTAATACTCATGAAATTTGCATATTGTAAGTGATTCAGCAACAACCTTCCCCTGCAGTTGAAAGACAACCTGCAGTCAGTCAACATGTAAGTGATCAGCACATATTAATTTATTACAATCAACACATACTAATTTCTTACCTTTTTTTGCCTCAGTTTATCCATAATGAACATATGCCAAGAGATAATGTGGCCAGAAGTCAGACTTCAAGTGGACAAGGGGTATAAATTGGTTTTTTACATGTTTCTGATTGTGTTTCTTAAACATTGTAATTTATTATATTCATCTAATGTAGGAACAAGTTCAATATCAAGGCAGAAGAAATTAAGAATTGTTGGGAAAGGAAAAAACAAATCCTCAAGCTCCAGTAGTCACTAGACGTTACAACAAGAAGCCTACTATATCTCAAGTGTTGGAGAATATTAGGAAAAAGGCTAGTACAAGGCCATGGAAGCCTTGAAACTGATTCCAAATGGGAAAACTGCTGAACTTTTTGTAATAGATCTGGTTTTTTACTCTATTGGTGGGTATTTAAGTTACAAACATATCAAAACGCCTCTAGATTTTTGTACAAATGTCCCCAGGTCCTTTTGAACAACCCTTGTGGCTATTAATCCTACCTTTTCATTACTGCAAGATCTGTTTTTTGTGTTTAAATTCTTCCTTTTATGCTTACATAAGTTGGTATTATGTACTAAGAAATATTACAACATTTTCTGACATAATTTTCATTTCAACAGAAGAATTAAAACCAATATAAATAATACACTGCTAACTCCTATCCAAAAATTAATAGATCTTTCTATTTTTTCGGTTCTGTCAATCGACGAAGCGGGATGAACTTTTGACATTTTTGAAACCACTTCTTCAAAAGCATCTTCATCTCGTTACCCTATCTCGGAAAAGTCTTCAGATCTTAACATATATGGGTCTTCGCTGTAACCCCCATCTGAGAAAAAAACGGGAACACCACTTGGAGACCAAGTGGCTCTTTCCGGCTCTAACCATAACAAAAAATTACAAATCTAAAATCTGCATCAATAATATAATTTACCTCTCGAAAATTTTTTAGGAGATTCAACCACTCTAATTTCGCTTTCACATTGCAAACACAAAATGGAGTAGAACGAAACCTCAGATCCAACACTTGTTTCATCTTTTTTCCAGTTGGGGATGACATTTTTAGAGATAATAGTGAGAAACAATAAACCTCAGGCCACATTTTTCAGATCTATATTCAGGGAAAGAAGGTGGGTAAATTGCTAATTCTATGTAGCACAGGGGGCTAAGATGCTCTTCTGCCTTTTAAATGCACTCTAAGGGCAAAAATGTCATTATATAGCTCCAAATCTAACACCCAGCCGCATATTCTCGCGCGTGTAATTCACCACTGGGCGGAGGGAGGTTTTTTGCTCATTTTTAAAAATCACGAGGGGGTAAATTACTTATTTAATTATCACGAAGGGATAAATTGCCATTTACTGGTAACACAGGAGGGGCGCTTGTGTTTTGCCCATCATATAATGGTGATCTTTCTTGGTCTCATTTGACTAATGTGAGAATTTAAGGGTGAATTACAATGATCTCTCTTGATATTTGGCATAATTATGAATACTCTCTTATTTTTTCAAAAATTACAAATACCCCCCCGAAGTTTGTAACCGTCTAACAAATAACTAATTTTCATCCATTTTTATAGGTGAACTGACTAAAATACACTTAGGCAAATTGGATTATTTTTTAAAATTTTCTAAAGTTTTTTGGACAAAAGTACGCAGGGAGAGGTTTCTTAGGTTTTTTACATAAAGGAGCAACAATGTAATTTACCTTGACTAATTTTTCTACAATATAAGAAAAAAAAATCAAGGCAAAATAGACCATTTCAGGCCATTGGTTAAAAATTACAAATCTCAAGGAGCTATTTGTAATTTTTAAAATACGATGGGGTATTTATAATTATGTCAAACCTTAGGAAAAGTCATTGTAATTGACCCAGAATTTAAATACCTCAATGTAGAAGTTTTAGTGTATGGATTGTTGGTATAATTAGTGGGATAATTATGTAATAACAAAAGTTCGACGGAAGAGTTAAATTATTGTAATACAAAAATTGTGATGAGGTCCTCGTGATTGGTCAATATCTTCAAAAGTACAACCTAGGCCTGTCAATGGGTAGGGTCTTTCCCACCCAGGCCCATACCCTAAAAGACCCAATAAAATAATTAATGTATAGACCCAGACCTAATGGGTCCAAGACCCAGTGGGTTTGAGACCCAAAGTATTCTATCAAGACCCAGATTTTTGGGTCTGGGTACGGACCCGACCCGATATATATATATATATTATTTCTTTTTGCCCCTTTTTCTGCTCGTCTCTCTCTCTCTCTCTCAAACTTTGCAGCACTTTTTATGCCAAACAGAAAATAATCATTTTAAATTAAAATAAAAAGTATATAAATCTAGGACAAAACAGAAATAAAAAATAAAATTTAGCAAAGAAAAAATAGATAGCAAGTGAATTTTTTTAACCAACTCAAGATCAATAATTCATCTTATAGCTCTAGACGAATTTTTACAGTTTCGAGGAAAAAAGAAAGCATTATTTACAAACTCAAAAGAAAATCGAAATCAACACTGTACAGTAAATGCTTGTAAAAGCCCGCAAAAATTCGACTGCAATATGATGATTTAGGCTCATGTTTTTGGAAATCTATTCATATTGGCATTCAAATCAAAATAGGCAAAGAGGGATCATCACCAAGAATGTCCACATCTACTTCAAG
The DNA here is from genome assembly GCA_034509735.1 of Sesamum alatum. Classification (NCBI taxonomy): domain Eukaryota; kingdom Viridiplantae; phylum Streptophyta; class Magnoliopsida; order Lamiales; family Pedaliaceae; genus Sesamum; species Sesamum alatum. The sequence continues at coordinate 17,242,860 of JACGWO010000003.1, forward strand.
ATCAAGAACAAATTATTTTTCTTCATTCTACCCATCAACAGTAACTGGAAGCGTTCCTTGAGGTGGCGCGGCGGTGGCGTCAAAGAGAGTTGAGAGAGGAGAGGAAAGGGTGTGGGTGTAGGCGCGATGGAGGCGGTGACGATTCCTTGAGGTGGTGCGCCGATGGCTGTGTCGCGGAAAGTTGAGAGAATAGTGAAGGGCGTTCCTTGAGGTGGACACGACGGCGGCGACGGCGCATTCCTTGAAGTGGGCACGATGGCGGCAGCAGCGGCGTTCCTTGAGATGGGCACGGACGACAATTTGAGATATGAGAGTCAATCGAAGAGTTGAGAGTGGTTGGACTTGGAGAGTTGGAGGCTGAGCAGTATAGAAAATTAGGTTAAAATTTGGGTTTGGGTCCAAATAGGTAAAATCGGGTCTATTACCCGATCCAGACCCAATCATTTTAATTTAATGGGTCTGGGTCTGGGCCTAATTTAAAATTTTGGGCCTGAGTCTGGGTAAGACCCTACCTAAGCCCAAACCCAGACCCAGACCCAAAGAAGACCCAATTAAAAAAAATTTACCCAGACCCTACCTAATTCATTAAACCCAATTTAAGACCCATGGGTCTCAAGACCCGATCAGACCCAATTTTTTGGGTCGGGTCCGACCCAGACCCGTGAGTTCATTTTAAAAAAAAATAAATAAATAAAAAACTCCAAGTTATTATTTGATTTTTTGTTTTTTTTAAATCTACTCTTTTTTCTCTCAAGTTGCAAGGATTTTTTCTCTCTCCCTTCCTTGTCTTTTTTAAGAAATCTTGATTTCATTATCAGCAAATCATCAGCTTTCCACTCAAAAAATTGAACCAATAATGGAACTAAAAAATAAGAGTAATTACACCAAAACAAGAACTACTAATCCATCCACCTTTACCCTTTTTTTTTTCTTCTTGACAACAAGAATTCTATCTCCCCCACCAACACACAATAGTCAAAACTATCAAACTAACCACTAAACCCGTAAAGAGTTCTTCCATGCATCTTCAGAGCTTAAACAACATCCATGGCGGTAAGTAACAGCATCACGTATAACATTCTGAAGGAAGACTTTGAGAACCCTGCGCATCTCCTCATAGATCAGCCTAGGAATCCCATTGATTCTCCGATTAAGGGCTCGTCTCTATCGAGGAACTCACCGTTGAGATCTTCGGATCTTTCTCTGAGAGTCTGGCGGTGCTGAGTTCCTACGCCGTTGACGGCTCAGCCCAAATCCGCATCGTTGACTCCGGTGGCTCCTCCTCTAGCTCTGACGAGACCAATAAGAAGTCGAGGGTCAGAGATCGGAGAGGTTGTTGAGTTGATAAGAAACCCACCTCTCAAATTCTTCCCCAGAAAAACAAAAGACACCCAGAAATCTTTCTTTAGGTGGGCGTGCGGCGGCAACAGTAGGTTTGGAGTTGTTGTATTGTGATGTGGTGAGGATTTGGATGGGGGTAAGAAGTTTTAGGTCTGGACGGGTAAGCGCGGGTCTGGTCAGGATTTGGATGGGGGTAAGAAGTTTTGGGTCTGGACGGGTAGGAGGGGGTCTGGGTCTAGATTCAGACCCAATCATGTTTATTTGAAGGGTTTAGGCCTGGGTCTGGACTTGATTTGAAATAAAAGGTCTGGGCCTGGGTATTTTTGGCCCATTGACAGGCCTAGGTCTGAATATGGGCCTGTTACAATGGGCCTCGGTTTGGATAATGTTGGCCCATTGACAGGCCTAGTACAACCCAACCATCTTAAAGAGATAACAACATTATAAATATCGAAAAACGACCAACCAAATAATATTTAGAAGTGTCTGCATCCACAATTGATGTGAAATACACGCCAGTATCAAGTTTACGTAAAAAAAAAAAAACCACCACAAATTAAAATAAATAAATAAATGGAGGGATTCAATTTTCACCAGCAATCTAAATCCACAGAGTTGAATAATGATTAATTACTATGGTGGGGTAATGTTGAGTGTTCATTAGTGCACACCTCGCACACTAAAATCTCACTCACGTGTATCTCTTTCTAATCATAGTAACGTCACAAACTTCGGATGCATAGGATGCAATGCTCTCCAATTATTTTGCACCGTCCGATGAAGGGAGATGTGAGTGATCAAAAGTGAGATCCATTATGATTTATTAAAGGCCATTAATGACGCCGCATGATCCACTCTAGAATAATCCCAAGTATAATTCTTTTTAGTCAAATTTGGTCCAGGTAAAATATATATATATATTATATATTAAAAATAAAAATTATAGATAAATATGATAAAAAAGTTGTATTTTACTTGAGAAAATAAGGGACGTACAGTAAAATAGAATATAAGGGTGTTTGTAAATACGTAAACTAAGAGTTTATTAACTTACTATTGAAAATACATTGAAAATAGTGTTTTTTATTTTATACTTTCTGCTAAACATATATTAAATTGATTTAAGCCAAAAGATATAAACAACTCTATTAATTTCTGCAGGTTATGGGTAAACCTGCAAATATTAAGTTGTTTTTTCAAATACTTCACTTTTTCTTTTTCATAATTTATTTTATTTTCAAATAGTCCCAATTTCACTACTATTTAACTTATAATGTTTTTTCTCAATTTATTTTTATCATAAAAATAAAAGTTATTGCAAACATCCTGGTGACCTCCCGATAGACATCATAAACATAACAAATGTGATTGTTTGGGATCTATTTTAAGTTCTAGTGAAAAGCGTGGACTGAGGTTTGCGCAGCCATGGAGTAGTAAGATTTCTATAAAAGCAGTATATTTTTTGAAGAAGAAGAGGACTTTCCCTTTTCAGTGTAATGTTTTGTTGACAAAGAACGAAGGCAATAAATAAGCCCTCAAATCAAGACCTAAACCCTAACCGATTAACTGCTAATCAAAAACTAACTAACCACCTAACCAAGCTTACAACTGATTAAAAACCATGTTTCACACTACAAGAAATGCTGCACTCAAATTACGCCTTCAACGCAGCAAATCAACTAGAATAAAACCAGCAAATCACAACAGCCTTCTTATCACCCCCCCCCCCCAACTTCTTGGGGTGAAGTCAATCAAGCCTAACTTGGAAATCATATCCAAGAAGGTTGGACCTATAAGTGATTTCGTAAAAATGTCCGTAAAGAACATGCTGAGGGGCCAAGAAATCGACTTTAAACTTATCACGAACCAAATGGCAGTCTATCTCTAGATGCTTTGTATGCTCATGAAAAACCGGGTTGACAACAATGTGCAAAGTCGCTTGGTTGTCACAGAGGAAAGGTATGGGTGTGGACACACGAACCCCAAAATCTAATAACAGATAGTATATCCAAATCAGCTCATATGTGGTAGAACCCATACTTCAGTATTCTGCTTCGGCTATTGAACGGGAAACGGTTGACTATTTCTTGGTTTTCTAGGATATAATGGAGGAACCTAAAAAGATATAGAATCCTGTCAACGAGTGTCTGGTATCCACGCAGGAAGCCCAATCTGCATCCGAGTAGGCAACAAGCTCCAAGGCCCCACCTGCAGGGAAAAATAAACCTTTAGTAGGAGAACCCTTCAGATATCGAACCAAATGAAGTGCAACATCCCAATGCTGCTTGCAGGGGTGCTGCATGAATTGACTAAGCTGCTGAGCAGCATGAAAGACATCAGGCCTAGTAAATCCTAAGTAAAGAATTCTCCCAACAAGTCTCCTATAAATTCCTGGATGAGAAAGCTCATGTCGGCAGTGAACTTTATGCCTGCTGGAAGTGGGGTAGTGGCTGCCTTTGCGTGTGCCAGTCCTGTATCAACAACCAAGTCCCGAATGTACTTAGTTTGTGTTACTACTAGCCCCTGTGAAGACCTCGCAATTTCCAGGACTAGGTAATATTTGACTGTGCCCAAATCCTTAATGGTGAAAAGATCACTAAGGTAGTTTTTCACTTATTGGATACCTGTTTCTGAGGCACCTGCAATAAGAATATCGTCAACATAAACAAGCAAAATTAGTAAACCAGCAGATGTGTTTTTGTAAAAAGACAGTAATCATGTTGTGATTGATGAAACCCAAAGGCTGTTATTTTAGATGTAAACTCCATGTTCCACTGCCTGGAAGCCTGCTTGAGTCCATGTAAGGGCTTCTTTATCCTACACACATGTCCTTCAGGTACAACATATCCCTCTGGAGGCTGCATAAAGAGCTCCTCCTCCAAGGACTCGTGGAGGAAGGCGTTGTTCACATCAATGTGGTGGATCAACCAATTCTTAGAAGCTGCAACTGCAAGTAGAGTGCGCACTGTGACTGCCTTGGCCACTAGAAAAAAACTATCCACATAGTCTACCCCTTCTACTTGAGTGTAGCCTTTGGCCACCAAACGAGCCTTGTGCTTGTCAACTGTCCCATATGCCTTTAACTTCAGTTTGTAGACCCAACGACAACCTATAGGCTTCTTTCCTTTCGGCAATGGTGTTACCTCCCGAGTCCCATTCTTGTGTAAGGCTGCTAGCTCATTCTTCATAGCACATTGCCATTCTGCAGACTAAGATGCTTGTTTATAGCTTCTAGGTTCCTGTAAACTTGTTAGTGATGCCAAGAAACAATTGTGCGAATGACTGAATTCAGTGAGGTAGGGCAAATCTGAACTTGCCACACTATATGTGCAATCAAAATCCTGCATCCAAATAGGTTTATGAGCTACCCTAGAAGACCTTCTCAAGGGAACTTCTACAGATTCTGGTTCAGGCTCAGAAGTATTGTCTGGTACTATATGATTGTCAGTGTTTTCAGTCTGAGCATCAGGTTCCTGAGAGAGAGAGACTGAATAGAATCGTCTAAATGAGTAGGTAATGTGCAAATAACAGGGTCTAAATGTTTACCTACATAGGGAAATATATGCTCATGAAAAATAACATCTCTGGACACAAAAAGAGAATGAGTTTTTAAGTCATAAACCCTATATCCCTTCTGTCCATGAGCATATCCCAAGAATACACCTCTAATAGCCCTACAAAAAAATTTGTTTTTGTGTAGCTGCACATTAGTGACAAAGCACAGGGTGCCAAAAACCCTCATATGGTCATAGTTAGGAGCCTGTTTATGCAACGACTCAAAAGGGGATTTCCATGATAGGATTTGTGTTGGTAATATGTTTATAATAGGACAAATTGCATATTTCCCCCCTGTGTTTTCAAAAGTCAGCTAAAAACTCCCCTGTGTTTTGAAAATAGGCAAAAAAACCCATGTGTTTTATAATACCATGCACACTTGCCCTCACCGTTAATTATAGTTAACGGCGTTAATTTTTTTGCTAAAAGACCGTTATACCCTTATACATTTATATTATTTCCTTTTTTAATAACTGTTGGATCTTTTTGGATTGAATTAAAGCCGTAGGATCTAATCAATCTATATCAACCGTTAGATCTTAAATTTATAAAAAATCAAAGGTCTAAGTTTAATCTATTTTGTTATATAATATAAAAATAAATTATTTTAAAAAATAAAATATTTTATATTAAAAAACTCCCACCCATCTACCCACCCCGCAACAGCCCCCCTCCCCCCGGCGGCCCACCCCAATCCCCGCCACCAGAGGGGCGACGTCGCCCCCAGCCTGGGCGCTGCGACGGCGGCTGCGGCGCCCAACCTTATGTGGGCGACCGCCGACAGCGGTCGCTCGGAGCTCGTCTGGGCGACCGCCGTCACGGTCGCCCATGGGTGGGTGGCCTGGTCGACGGCGATGGTTGTCGTCGCCGTCACCCATATTTTTTTTAATTTTCTTTTATAAATTGTTTTTTTCAAAAATTAAAGATTTTTTTTATATTTATATAAAATCAAAATTTAAATATTATTTAATGTATAATTTACTTAAATATATTTAATCTAAATAAATTTTGAATTAGTTAATAATATATCATTATTATAGTTAATTAATATTCATATACATAAAAATAATTAAAATGTGCTAAAAATTCATATAATGGACATTTTAATTTAAAAATTATTTTTAGTTTAAATATAATTTTTTAGTATTGTAAAATTATTTTAATTAATATATTAAATATATATAATTTATTAAAATATTTTTAGGTTAGATAGTAATTTAAATTAATAAATAATATCAATCTATTAAAATATAGTTAAATGACAAAAGAAAGAGGGCAAAATAGACATTTATACCAAAAAAATAACCCTAAAAAAGGTCAAATATGAAGCCCACTCGCACATTGGGCGAGTGGTAGATACTCTCCGTTAGTTTCTAACGGGGAGGGGCTTTTTTGCATGGTTTTACAAAATACAGGGTTTTTTTGCTTATTTTCAAAACACAGGGGAGTTTTTAGCTGACTTTTGAAAATACAGGGGGGTAATATGCAATTTGTCCGTTTATAATATATGTGGCTGTAAGCAAGGCTTCAGACCAAAAAACACCAGGCATGTTGGATTGAAACATGAGTGCTCGGGCAATTTGGAGTAGATGCTTATATTTCTCTTCTACTACATTTTGTTGTGGGGTGTACATGCAAGTTGTTTGATGAATAATATCTTCCTCAGCTACGAACTTCTGACAGTCTTGGCAGACGAATTTAGTGCCATTATCACTGCGTATGGTTTTAATTCTCTTATTAAACCGAGTAAGCACCATTTTGTGAAAAGTCTTAAGGATGTGCAAAGTTTGGGACTTATACTTCATCAAGTAAGTCCATGTATTACGACTATAATCATCCACCAAAGTAAGCATATAAGTGCAGTGTGAAATAGAATACTGATTATAGGGCCCCCAGATATCAATATGCACACGATCAAAGACTTCTACAGAACGTGTCTGACTAGTAGGGAAAGAAAGGCCTTGATGTTTAGCTAAAGGGCATACTGTACAAAAATCAAGAGAAAAGAGCAGATTTATTCAAAAAATTCATGTGAGATAGTACAATTGAGGAAATGTGACCCAATCTTTTATGCCATAGATTAGCATCTAATGCTTTAACAGCCAAGGCCTTTTCTTGTGTGTGTGTGTGAGCAAGTGTTCTATGGTGCATGCTTTAAAGGAACTGGCATCCAAAACATAAAGTTTCCCTATCAGCCTCCCTACTGCCACAGTCCTATTAGTCTTGTGGTCCTGCAAAACACAACATTTGGGATAAAATTTAAACCTTATATTTGTGTCATCACAGACCTTACCAACAGACAACAAGTTGAACTTTAAGGAGAAACATGCAAAACATCAACAAGAGTCAGATTATTAGGGAGTAAAACCTCTCCTATAATGTCTACTTTCTGCTTGGAATCATCAGCAAGGTGAACATACAGATTAGTAGTCTGTTGTTTTTTTATTTTATTTTTTTATTTTTATCTTATGGAAGAGTGATAAATCATTACCCATATGAGATGAGGCACTACTGTCAATAATCCAAAACTTGGAGCATCTTGATAACAAAGTGTTGAGAATGGTTTTACCTGCAAAGTTTTCGAGTTCACCAATGTCCTCAAGATCATCATGATGAGTTTCTTTCAGCATCCTTTGCAGTTCACTTCTCATAATTTGTGATAGAGCCTCATCATCAACTGCATTGTGTACAGACTCTTGGTCAGTTGCTTGACTGACAGTGGTGTTGGTTCCCCCTTTCTTCCTTTGTTCCATGAGGGTCTTGTACCACTCAGGATAGCCAACAATCTCGAAGCAATTGTCCTTCACATGCCCAGTTTTGTGGCAGTGAGAACAGACTTGGCTACGTTTTTCTTGGAGACTCTTCTTTTTCCATTGTCCCTTTCCTTGCTGGAAAGTCTTGGCCTGCATAGCTACATTTTGTTGAGGGGCAGTGAAAGATGTGGTGACCTCCCTTGGCCTCTCATCCCTTGGAAACTGTAGGCATTGGCTCAATCATCAGTATCTATCCTCAAATACCCTCAAACATCTCGCTCAAACCCATCAAGAATTGCATAACATTGTCCATTTCACGCTGTGCACTTAACTCCTTAAGTGCTCCACAACTGCAGGAGGGTGTCTTCATTAGGCACCCCAACTCATCCCAAAGGGTCTTCAATTTGGCGAAATAGGCTGAAACAGAAAGATTTCCTTGGGTTGTAGAGGCGATTTCCCTCTGCAATTGATAGATCAAGGGGCCATTGTTAAACCCATACCTAGCCTTGATTTCCAGCCATAATTCTTTGGTTGTATCAATATACAAAAAAGACTCCACTATATCTTTAGATATAGTGTTCAAGATCCAGGATATAACTAACCCATCTGCTCGAGCCCACTGTTCATAATCTTCCGATGTCTCATCAGGTTTGGGATTCCTTCCGTCAATAAACCCCATCTTCAATTTTGCCGTAAGTGCGATCTTGATGGAGCGACTCTAGGCCAAGTAATTTGGTCCTATCAGCATATCTGAAACGAGTATAGTTCTTGGGTTTTCTGTGACTTGCATTCTCAGCATGTGCAGGTCAATTTCAACTTTCTTCCCCTTGGCTTCAGTCTTGGTGGGGCTCGCCATTGTTGGTAACTTTCAAGAAATCGAAAAGGAAAAATTTCAGATCAGAAATTAGTGGAAGAACGGAGAATGATCGACTACCAAAGACCATCAAAAGATGGCTCTGATACCGTGGTGAAAAGCGTGGACTAAGGTTTGCACAGCCATGGAGTAGTAAGATTTCTATAAAAGCAGTATATTTCTTGAAGAAGAAGAGGACTTTCCCTTTTCAGTGTAATGTTTTGTTGACAGAGATGGGCACGGCAGGAGTGGAGGTATGGCACGACGACTGATCGCTAGTTTAGGATCTTTTTTCTTTGCTAGGATAGCCTTTGTATTGTAAAGGGAGTAAGTACTCCTTGTTTATTGTTTTTACAATAGGATAGATTCTAACTTGCAAAGGGAGTAAGTACTCCTCGTTTACTGCTTTCAACATTGTACAAAATTTGATTTTTTTGGTAATAAACAGGTAGGGGTCCGCCAAACCCCCGCCTAGGCACAGGCGGCTTTTCTATAAAAAAAAAAAAAAAAAAAAACTAACTAACCACCTAACCAAGCTTACAACTGATTAAAAAAACGTGTGACCAATAAAGTCGCACTAGCGCGTTTACAATAACTAACCAACTAGAGACAAATACACTTCACTCAAAAACCGTGTTTCACACTACAGAAATGTTGCACTCAAATTACGCCTTCAACGCAGCAAACCAACTGGAATAAAACCAACAAATCACAACAACCTTCTTATCAAGTTCACTGGAAGATATTATTTTTTTTAAAAAAAAATCTCTTATAAAATTTACATATTTAATAATAAATTTAGGTTATTTAACATGGTTTTTTTCATATCTAAGATGAAATATATAATAAAAACAAAATATTCAACTATTTTTTTTTTTATCTTGTTTATTTTTTGTATTCTTATATAGAATTGGGTTATGTGCAAAATTATTTAAAAATTTAAATTTAATATAATAATTTTCTGATAACTTCTTTTATGTATAGTATATAAATATTATAAATTATAAAGAAAAAAATAACCAGAGTGAGTTTCGACAGGTTCAGGATAAAACTCAAGATCTGGCTCGAGCCCGACCTAGTTGCCATCCTTACTAGAATCCTCTATTTATTTTTGGTCATAATTAACCACCATCTTGTAAGTTTAATATAATTGACAAATTTGAAGCCCTATGACCATAAAATTACGAATTCAAATTACACCAACACGTGCGCGGTTGTTTATTTTATCAATAATTATTAATTTATTTTCATAATAGTTGTTCGTTAGTCATAAAATACAATATTAATTATTAATAAATTAATTGTTATAAAATTCTTAATAACTAAAATTCATTAATCGATTCATTCAAAAAAGAAAAAAAAAATTAATCACCGCATCTCCTTATCAAAATAAATAAATAAGTGAAGCAACAGCCAATTTTGAGTTGTAAATTTTGACTACCCATGACAAGTTACATGTTTTTCCCCACACGTGGACCTAATTCTAGTTGGGTTTTTTTTTTTTTTTTTCCTGGTATCAATAGTTAAAATTAAATTATTGAATCGGAAGCGAACAATTTTATTAATTGAAAGTAAATTGATTACATTTAGTCCTGTCAGCTATCAATATCGAACATAGACAATTACAAACAATCAAATCAATAATATCATATAAACTAACACCTAGCTATTACAGCAGCAAATCATACCTACTATACAGTAGAAATAACATCAACCCACGCAAGGTTCAAACCCATGACCTCTAGGATCATAGAGTCTCAGCTTCGTCAACTAAACTAGAGTTCCTCGACGTTAAAATTAAATTACTTTATAATTAGATGACTGTAAATTCCATTACTTCAATTTATAAAAGCTCACATTGGTGAGTAATACGTAAATGTCCTGTAATTGATTTATGATATTAAAGATATGTCCTAATCCGTGATGCAGACTGAGCCAAATCATCCAAAGTTTTGGTGAAAAAATAAAAGTAAATCTAATTTGGTAGTGAAGCTTGTTGGTTCAATTGATCAAAGCGAGTCACTTTCACTTAAATGATTTTGAATTCGATTGCTTCGACCGATGTAAGGGAGTAATCCCTTAATATTTTATGAGCGACTTATGATTGTAAAAGGCCTATTCTGATCTCTAAGGGTGATTTGAATCGAAGTCATATTAATATTAGGATAATACATTTACTGATTTATACTCCCTAATTTATGGTTTGTTTATACAAACTACTCCTACCTTTTGCATAATTATAGATCTATTCTTGACAACCAAAAAGCAAAGATAGTTTGTGTAATGATATTAACATTTTTGGGAGTGTATTTATAATTTTTCAAAAAATAAGAGTGGTATGTATAAATAATATTGATGTTTCTGGTAGAAGTTTGCAAGTTTTCATTAGCAATCAACCAAACTTTTTTCACCTATTTCACATAAAAAAAGTCAATCATCAACCATGTATCGTTTCAACCAATTATTATAGTTACATCAATATTTGATTCTTCTTGCTTTTCTCAAATTTGATTTGTGCATTTCATTTCTGATTTCACCATGTATTTATAACGAAGTATGTTTGGCAAAGCGCTAAATTTTAACTATTAATAATGGCCTTCAAACGATCAAATTCCACAGTCATAATTTTTTAACAGTCATAAAGGACTAAATTGAAATTGATTTGAAAAAAAAAGGGGATGATTTTGCAATTGTTTATATTATACCAAAAACTTTAGGGGCATTTTTCACAAAGACCATTTCTTGACTGAAGAATTGATCAAAATTTCACCGAAAGGATGAAATTAAAAAATAACAAAAAGATTTGGATGATTTTTGAAAATTAATTAAAAATACAGAGACTAAAATAAAAATAACTCTCTAATTTGGTGGATCTGTAACACACGACAATGTCAGCATTTTCAAGTAAAAAAGACAAAAACACAACAGGATTTTTCAATGCCCCCTACAAAACCTAAGGCCTTGTCTACTATCATCAATATAGGGTCTAATAGGGGTTGGTAGCATTTAATGGGGCATATACTTCAAAACCATCAAGCCAGCTACAACCCTCCATCAACTCCTACAATTCCATACTCTGCGCCAGATTATAATATGGGATGGGAGGCCCATATTATTAATCAGTGGGGCCCACCCACATGACTATTAACTTTCTCTTCCCATTCTGTCCCTGTTTTGCGAACGTTTTTTTACAACTTTGTCCCTCAATTTGTGTAAATTTTCAAATGCAAATTTATTGTTCTGACACATGGTTGGTGGATTTTTTAATGCAAGTCTTAATTATATAGCCAACCTCCATTGCCTTCTTGTCCCCATTTGTCTTGGTTCGTAAGGATTTCTTCTACAATTAGTGTATTATAACTTGTCATATACATACATAATATACACATAATTTAATTATTAAAAAGAAGTTGCTAATCGTACAATTTCCTCTAACCTCATAAGCTCATCATTTCGTTGTCTCCATTATTACAATGTTGAGTGCATTGTGGTTGTGAGAAACACACATACAAACCTCCTTCCTCAAAATGGCTGGTGGAGGTACAACCGCGTTGGAAGGCGGCGCCACTACTACTGCACCCCTCCGCTTAATCCGAGAAGTCGCCCGTATCTCCACCGTCGGATTTTCAGGGTTTTTCAAGAAAGATTGCGCGGACTTGGCTCGCAGAGTCTCGCTCTTGGCTCATTTGCTTGAAGAAATCAGGGATTCGAAGAAAATCTAAGAAAATGTTGAAGTGGGCTCTTCTTCTTCCTTCAGTTCTTGCTTTTCTAATCTAACTATGACTTTTCAAGTTGCAAAAAGACTGGTTTCTGCAGCTAACAACTTTGACAGTTTCAAAATTTCTTCTGTAAGTATGTTTCACTTTGGTGTTCCAAGATTACTAATACTGTAACCGGGGGCATATATAATTATAAATTTTACTCTTATCCAATGTACAACATTGGATAATAAACCAACTAATATATTAATCTACCTATTATCTCTTACAATTACCACCACAAGTAAACATTATTGATTAGTCCAATAAAAGTTAGTAAAAGAGATAGTAGCCCCATACTATTTTATGGTTTAATCCAATATGAGGTTGAAAACATGACCTCATTGGTTAGGCATAAAGACTGTCATGCCTAATATGATACCGCTTCGTGGGCCCTTAGAGATTTCCTGAATTAGTTTTGCTTAATTGTTTTTTACTTTTATAGTTACACCAATATTGAAAAAAAATTAAACAATACACTGATTCAATCGATAATCGATATATTTATTCGATTAGGACATTAATATAATTAAAAATAATAAAATAAATTACTCACAAACTCATATAAAACAAAACAAGTACTCATATATACAATGAAATTCGAAACCACTAGGCTAAAACATGATTGATTACTTTACTTAATTAAGGAATTATGCTTATTTTATATTTAAAGGAAGGTGGAAATATAGTAATTAGAATAATTGCAACCACTACCACTACCGCCACCGCCACCGCCAAAAATAATAATACTACTAATATGAGATATAGGTAGTCATCGGCTCTATATAAAAATAATTGTTACCACATTTCCACGAGCTACAAGAAAATTACAATCACCTTATCGTATTTAATTTGAGCAGGCAGTTGCATAATTGATTATGATATAATTAATTATATAAAAATTAATTATAGAATAATTAATTTAAAAAATGTGATTATGACATTTAAATTCACAATTTCATAATTAGTTATGCAAATACAAATTGTAATAAAATTTGAATACTTCCCTCATTCTTAATGTTAATGAAGAAAATAAAAAATTTATAAGCGACAACTTCCAGCTTTTTAGCGAGTTGGACAGAATTTAATACGACAAAATGATTATTGACAAATTTCATTTTGCTCTGAAAACACAAAAAAAATTATATTTTTGGTCCCATAATACAGAGGATCTGACACTTTTGATATCGTACAATATAAGGTTGATAAATATGGTCCCACATGATTAAAATCCATTGCTTTTTTGGTCCCAAGACCTAATAGCCATTAATTCTTGATCGAGAATGATATGATGGGCCGGTATGGGCCACATCTATCAGTCCCGTAGTACAGGACTTAAAGTGTCAAACCCCTTATTCTATGTAACCAAAAGCACAATTTTCTGAAAAGCACATATCTGAACTACTAAATTATAAGATTGAACACGAGCTCAATTTATCATTTCTTGTAAAATAATAATATATATCGATTGATCTTAACAAGAAATATCCAAAATTATTTATATTTATTTATCCATTCCTTTATTTATTGATATCGTCTTATCACTAATCAATGGGTAGGGATACACACCAAATCAAAACCCTGACTAGCTACATAGGATGGACAAAGAGAAATGAAACTAGAGAGGGTGGATTGGAGGGGGTGGGACAGGGTGGGTATAATTAGGACACTTATAATAGCAAGTGCAGAGGTTGATCTTGTTGGGTGCAGCAGATTGAGGTTGTCGAGGTGTGCAGTCTGCTTCAATGATTAGTATTTGAGGCCCTAAATGAATAAGGCAGCAGCTCTCGCATGACTTGGGGGTATTGGGGTCGCATGGCCACTCCACGTCCAGTTCACATACATCCCCAAATATTGGTATTTTCTTGCTCCCATACGAAACAATATCAGACCCTGAAAATTGATTATTAAAAGAAAAAATATTAACTCTGAAAGATATTTGGATTTGAAAAAATGATTTTGAAAATTTTGAACATAATTTAAAATGAAAATTGAAAGATTTGAGTTTATATATATATATATATGAAATATTATTCAAAAAAAAAAAAATTAGCGTGGATTTGAAGTCATGGATCGCAAGTCCCTGGTAACAAATCATTTGAATTGATTTGGGATACTTTTAAGTTTGATGAGTTTGAAAACATTCAACTATGAATCTGTATTGTATTTCGTTAAGTAGTGATTGATTTCGAATTCTTATAATATGGATGCGGATTTGAGGAAAACATTTGAAAAAATGAATTCATACTAGAAGAATTTAAAATTAAGTAATGATTAACAGAAAATAGTTTAAATTTAGAGTTTGGAGATGTTGAAATAGTTATAATTTAGATTATCCAAACAAATCAAAAACATTTGTCACTAGAGATTTAAAATTTACAATTTCAAATCCTTTTACCCAAATACAATAACATAAAGTGATTGCTTATAATATAAATATTGATGTAATTTCGTACCTGAGAGAAGAGTAAAATGAAAAATAAGAAGTAAAATTGATGCCAAGGACTTTGCCATTTGGGATTGTGATTTTTTTCTTCAGAACTAAAAGATTATTTTTAATTGGCTTGGAACAAAGCCCTATTTATATAAACAAATAAATCTCTAGATTTTTTAAATCCTATAAAGTTTTTGGAAGCCTTAACATTGATGTTAATATTGTTTATATTATCAGCCCGGATTTTTTATATCAGATGTTTGAGATCTTCAAAGTGATTTTTGGCACAAAAATTGAAAGAAAATAATAAAATTTTATTTAGAAAAAGCGAATTGGAATTTCATTACTTAAACAAAATTGTGATTTATGATATATGCGGGGCAAATATTAGGAGTTTATAATTTTTTAATTAAAAATAATTAATGCCATTAATATTTTTGTATTTGAATTAATATATGTGCAATAATTTTTATACTGACTAATAACTCCCTCAATTATTTTTCCAAATGCCCAAAAGGAAATGAGTGTGCATCCATCGGTCAGCCCATCAGGCTCAACTTTGTTGGCCCAAAGCAAAAGGTATCAAACTTATCTTTCCCAAGTTAAAACTAACGTGGCAGGATTCAAGAAAAGAGTTTAATCAGCAAGACCACCAGGTAAACAACGGGGACGACATGTCATATGGATTCTAAATATCACAGGCTATGTCACTCTAAATACTCTCCAACTAACTCTTCCTATTTTAGTGGAATTGGCCAAATCAAGCAACTAGTATCTACTTCCCAGGTTTTCCGATTGACAGGGCAATAACCATTCAAACAGTATAACTCTTTCCAGATAAGTCTAAATCAAGTTTGAATACTCTTGTTAATTAGCTAACATTCTTAGTTTTTAAGTGATATGCAGCTTGTCATAAGTTCTAATTAATTCTCGGATTTAATTTAAATCCCTCTATAAATAGAGACCATGTTGCAGACAAGAAGGTAACTCAAATTATTCATACTTAACACACTTTTCTCTCACAAAACAACACGGATATGCATTTATGCTCATTTTCTGCACCTTACAAGCTTACTTTAGCTTCTATTTTAATATTCTCATACTCCATCCTAATTCTATGGCTATTATTATCTCGGGTTATTTTAAGTTTTTCCTAATTCTTTTTATGTAATTTACTAATTTTAGTATTAGAGTGCTAACCTCTAGTTTTGTCAATTAGTCCTCAGGTGATCTTAGGATTTTCATGAAGATTCTTCGATCATTGTGGTGCTACTGGACTCCGGTACGCATCACCTGTATTATGGAATAATTAGTTTTTTAATATTATCTAAATAATTGTTAACTTGTGTAAGTTTTTTTAACAAAATTTAGGGATAATTGCACCGTTCTTCCATAAAGTTTGGTAATTACATGTACGCCCCCTGTGGTTTGAAAAATTACGTCTAGTACCCCTAAGGTTTGCTTCCGTCTAACAAATAGGTCCTTCCGTCAGTCAAAATTCATCGAATTTATTGATATTAACAAAAAATTGAATGAAAATTGATATTTACAACTGAATAACTTATTATTGGCTTATTACAGATCGAATAAATCTTTTCCGACTAAACTACGCTTATAAGGGTAAAGATATGTCTCATCACATGCATTAATGTCTGAAGATATATAAGGGGAGTTTGGTCATAAAAAATTTATTTGGCCTGCAGTAAGTTAGTAATAAGTCAATCGCGGGTAAATATGGATTTTCATCCATTCGTTTTTGTTAATATTAGAAAATTTGGTGAATTTTGACTAACAGAAGAGTTTATTTGTTAGATGGAAGCAAATCCCAAGGGTACAAGACATAATTTTCTAAATCACAGGAGTTCTACGTTTAATTACTTCAAGCCTCGGGGGAGGACAGTGTAATTATCCCCAAAATGTATGAATAAAATTTAAATTTATAAATAGTTTGATATATTAATTTGTCATTTTCCTAAGGTTAAAGGATACTTTTGTCTATTTATTTTGAATTAAAAGATTATTTGAAAAATAAGAGAATAAATTGAAGATTTTGATAGTTTTTTTTTCTTGATAAAACATGATCACATCTATGTTGTAATAACTGAGGAATTGAATAATATATCAATCCGGTCTATACATCAATATATATATAACAAATAATCATAAAATAAATTCTAATAAATTTTTATAAAATGAAACAAATAACATGTACATTCAATGGGACTCAAACTCATGACTTCAAACTTATTTATCTGAATCAAATTTTTATAGTTGAGGAAGCTAATTAACGAGGATGGCATACTTGACAAATGCAAAGTAGTCAATTTTGGAATAATTGACTTTTTTTTAAAAGAAAATGATTATGGAGTTTGAATCTCCCAATTGATCATACAACTGCATAATTATAATTAAATTTCAAAACTACACTCATTCTTAACGTTAATGAACGAACTAAAAATCATTTGATGGACATAATGGATAACTAGGTAAACATGAGTAATCATGTCGGGATTAACAGCGCTACAATTTGTAACTTTTATCAGAACGTGGTTCGATTGGAATTTAATCTTAAAAATAATTATTAAAAAATGGGTCAAATGGTATAAAAAAAAAAAAATTGCATTATTTGCACTCAAAAACACAAAATTTTGAACTGCACAATCTTACAACCGAATGGAATAAAATTCAAAGACTATCTTTAAATAGGTCCGGTACTTCGTATGAGGGGAGGGGTCTGTTTCGTTTCTGAGTGACTGTGAGTGCCTTGTAGTGGGTAGAAATCTTTTGGATTTGACCTATTTCACTGTATCATGGCTTCCGAAGTCGATTACGACATGTGTTGGTTTATGCTGGATGTGATTGTGATATCTTTGGTTTAGGAATTCCTTTTGTTCTATTGTTCATCGTAGTTTCTTTCGGTTCCTTTCTTGTTTTGGTGCAGTTTTTTTTGGCTAATTTTTGTGTTCCTTTGCCTGTTTTGTTGGTTGGTGTAGTGTTGTGTACTTCGGCGGCAGCGAATGTGGTGGTAAAGGTGGTTCAACGAGGGGCGAATTTTTGCTGTTTGGGGTCTAACACTTTATTACATATGGATCCACTGGAATTGGGAATGGAGCAGTTAGGTAAAACGTTGGTCTTGACAGAGGAGGAAGAAGGGGGTTTGGTGTTGCTAGATGAGGACTGGGGACGTAGCATGGAGGGGGCTGGCTTTTCGCTGGTGGGTCGGCTGATCACGCCTCGGTCATTTCGATTGGATGTCCTACGATTGATGCTTTAGAACTTATTCAAACCAATTAGGGGGATGACAGTACAACTTTTGGAGGAAGGCAGGTTTCTTGTCGTGTTTCAGCATGCAATTGATAGGGACAGAGCTATGAATGGTTGTCCGTGGACGTTTGAGAAAAACTTGATTATCTTGAATAGGGTTTCTGAGCTCGAGAATCCACACGAGGTTGATCTGAATTGGTGTTCTTTCTATATCTTTGTGCATGGGTTGCCTTTATGTATGATGACTAGGGTCGTGGCGGAGGCTATCGGTAATAAACTTGGGCAGTTCGTAGATTCGAATCATGCTCAGTCTCAATATGCTTGGGGATCAAAGATGCGGGTATGTGCAGAATTGGACGTTCGTCTGCCACTGAAAAGATGTATGAAGATGAGATCAGCCAGGGGGGAGGAAATTCTTGTTAAATTCACATATGACCGTCTTCCTAATTTTTGCTACGAATGTGGGAGGTTAGGTCATATTTTGAGGGATTGTGGGTTTCGATTGGAGGGGGATTTGGATGGAGTGACGGGGGAAGATGCCAAGTTTGGACCATGGTTAAGGGAACCTCATTCAGTGGGGCAGTCGCAGAATCTAGGTTTTAGGACAAGGGGTTGGGGGGTGGTGTGCGTGTGGCTCATCCATCAAGAGGGAGGAAGGTTTCTGAGGAACGGAGGGGGCGGAGATCTTTGGGTTTGGTGGGGATTCAGGTGGTCGAGGGCGTGGGTTAGTTACAGGTGAAAGGAGGGGGGTGGGGGAGTGTTCGGTGGTGGCGGAGGAAGGGCGGAGAAATATTCCGATGGGAGAGGGTGACGGTGGAGGGATGTGGGGGCGGGGTTTCAGTGAAGGGGTAGGCCATCGTGGGTTGAGGGAGGAGGTCAACCGGGATGGGTTAGGTCTAGGATTGGGCCAAAGAGTTGGTGGGCCGAGGTGGCAGGTAGGCCAAACTTATTCACAACCAAATCGGACTCATTCTGGAATAATGAGAGATGGGCCAATGCAAGGGGGGTACAATTCGACTGGGTCTGTTGGTCAGTTAGCAAGAGGGGCCAAAACTGATGATACAGGGCCTCGAGGTAAGTATTATCGGCCCAGTACAGAATCTGAGACCGAAACTCACGAAGAACAGAGAACGAAAGGTGATGGGAAATTGGGCAATTTGGCAATTGAGAGGAAAATGGGCGAAAGAGACTAGGATTCCATTGAGCAATCCTCATCGGAATTCATGGGGCAATCCAAGATATAGGAGGAACACGCGGAAGTGGGGCAGAGGGCAAGTGGCTCGTTGCCGGCACACGATCCAGGTACGGAGTTAGAGCTTCCTTTAATCCTAAATTCCAGTTTGGCAGAGGTTCAGTCAGAAGTGGTGGTGGGAAATGAGGGTGAAGGCGCACTGGTGGTTGTACCTGTGGTGTTCACGGCTGGGAGAGGTAGGTTTGGGCGTGGGCTGAGGGGGAGGAGGGGAAAGGGCTATGGAATGCAATATGTCAGGTGTAAGAGGAAAAGGGAGCTTCTGCTGGGGGATAGGCCTCTGAAGAGGTCGCTGATTGACGAGCAGAGCAATGAAGAATTATCGGCGGAGGCTATTGTACAGCCCCGCCGGTCGCCATGAATATCGTTGCTTGGAACTGTCAAGGATTGGGGGGTGCCTCGACAGTTCGAAAACTAGGGGAATGGGTCCGAGAGCGTCGCCCCTTACTTGTATTTCTGTCAGAGACGAAGTGTGGAAAGTCCAGAGTGGACAGAATCAGGGAAAAGTTGGATATGTTCGGAATCTGTGTTCCTTCAAATGGGCAATCGGGTGGATTGACTATGATGTGGAGAAAGGATTTGGTGGTGCAACTGAGGTCATTTTCAAAGTACCATATTGACGTGGATGTGCTTGGGGAGGCTAATTGTGCAAACTGGCGATTCACAGGATTTTATGGGGAGTCCGAAGTGGGGCAACGGAGACCTGCCTGGAATAGGCTGATTCAGTTGGGATCTTGATCACCGGATGTTCTGTGGTTATGCGCTGGAGATTTCAATGAAATTTTAGCTCAAGATGAGAAGACGGGAATAGAGAGACCGCGCTGGTAGTTGGATGACTTTCGAGGGGCTTTTGACTGGGCAGACTTGAGCGATCTAGGTATAGCGGGAAGAAATTTACGTGGTCTAATAGGAGGTGTGCACCTAATACGGTGTATGCTCGACTTGATAGGGCCTGCGGGAACTCCAAATGGTTAGAAAAGTTTCCTTATACGTGGGTCTCCCAACTCTCGTGCCCCTATTCGGATCATGCCATGCTGGTCATACAATGGGACCCCGGAGGAGGTATAAAATGTTCTAAGAAGAAGCGTCAATTTTGTTCGAAGCAAGTTGGTTGCAGTCCGAGGAGTGTCAGGCAGTGATAGAGAAGGCTTGGAGTTTGGATACGGGAGGTGACCCGGGTACTTGTTTGTTTCGGAAAATTCAGGAGTGTAGGCTTAGTTTATTGCATTGGAACAAAACTCACTTTCAAAAGGCGAACTGGGATATTCGAGAGCTTGAACAGAGATATGCTTCATTAGAGGAGACCGATTGTGGGGTGGAGGCACATACAGAGATGGAGAGTATACGGAAAACGCTTAATGAGCTTCACGTCCGGGAGATGATACGGTGGCAACAACGTAGTAAAGCACATTGGTTGCGTGATGGAGATGGGAACACAAAATTTTTCCATGCTCAAGCTTTTATTAGGTACCGGCAAAAGTCTATTCAGGGGCTGAAGGATGAGGAAGGGATATGGAGGGAGGAGGAGTCGGAAATCCAGGGGATTTTGTCAAGGTACTTTCGTGATATCTTCATATTGTCCCGTCCATCGGATGCAACATTGGATGAAGTTTAGACTCCGTACAGCCGAAGGTTACCCCAGAAATGGACCAGGCCTTATCCACCCCGTTTACTGCTAATGAAGTCAAAAATTCTGCTTTTGGTATGTATCCTTTTCAAATCTCCCGTCCTGATTGTATGTCGCCTTTGTTCTTTCAAAAGTTTTGGTCTATTGTTGGCTCTGATGTGTGTAAAGCAGTTCTTCGTATTCTGAATGAGCATGTATTATTACGTAAATTCAATTTCACTCATATCGTGCTTATTCCGAAATGTGATACCCCTGAGTCTGTGTCTCAATTGCATCCGATTAGTCTATGTAATGTTATCATGAGAATTGCTTCAAAATGTGTAGCTAATCGGCTTAGGTGTTTTCTTGATCAAATTGTCTCTCACACGCCAACTGCCTTCATTCCGGGTAGATTAATCACCGATAATGTCTTGTTGGCTTTCGAGTTAAATTATCATCTTAAGATCTCATCTCGGTGTAAGGAAGCATGTGTCGCTTTAAAGCTTGACATGAGTAAAGCCTATGATAGGGTGGAATGGTCATTTCTGAGGGGAATTTTGATTAGGCTGGGTTTTAACCATCGTTTTGTGGAACTTGTGATGTGGTTGGTTACTACGGTCTCTTATTCCCTTACGTTGAATCGGGAGCAATTTGGATATTTTATACCTGAGAAGGGAATCCGCCCAGGTGACCCTCTTTCACCTTATTTATTTATTTTCTGTACGGAAGCATTGTCAAGTCTGATTCAGAGGGCTGAGCATGGGAGATGGGTTGTGGGGTTTGTCGGTAGCTCCTCATGCACCATCCGTATCTCATTTGCTATTTGCAGATGATACGTTGGTATTTTGTGGGGCAAAGGAGGGGGAATTGAGGGAGCTTGGCAGAATCTTGGGGGTGTATGCGAGGACGTTGGGTCAGATTGTAAATTTTAAAAAATCAAGTATGGTTGTGAATGGTGGGATGAAGGAGGTGGTGAGACAACAGTTAGCTTCTATTCTAGGGGTCCGGTTGGTGGAACATCATGAAAAATATTTGGGTTTGCCGGCGGTGGGGGAAGGGCTCGTGGGTCGATCTTTAGATATCTTAGGGATAGAGTTTGGGATAGAACGAGTGGGTGGAATACGAAGATGTTGTCTCAAGCAGGAAAAGGGGTCTTGATCATATCTGTATTGCAGTCGGTGCCAACTTATGCAATGTCATGTTTCAAATTACCGAACACTTTATTGCATGAGTTGGAAACGACAGCGTCAAATTTCTGGTGGCATTGTAAAGGGGAGAGGCGGGTTCATTGGGTATCTTGGGCAAAGATGTGTTGTCCGGTGGCTAAGGGTGGATTGGGCTTTCGAGCTTTACGTGAATTTAACGTTGCTTTACTTGCTAAACAGGGTTGGAGGCTTTTGACTAGGCCAAATTCCCTACTTAGTCGTGTTTTGAAAGCAAAGTACTTTTCAGCAATGCACTTTTTGGGATGCCCCTGTGGGACGTCGGCCTTCGTGGACATGGAGGAGTTTGCTTGAGGCTCGGGACTTGCTTAGAGAGGGATGCGTTAGGGTGGACAGTCAACAATCTCAGGGCGGGGTAGAGTGGAGGTGGAGATTGCATAAATCGGGATTTTTTTTTACGGTGAGGAGTGCATACAACCGAGCTGTCATGATACGTGATCCGACATTACCTTCATCATCAGGTACGTGTGACACTGTGAGGCAGAATGGGGGATCATTTTGGACTGTTTTCTGGAGAACAAGGATTCCGCCTCGTGTACGGGTTTTTATGTGGCGGATGTGTAAAGAGGCTATCCCGACAATGGTGAATTTAGGCCGAAGAAGGAAGGATGTTGATCCAGTTTGTGGGGTTTGTGGAATGGAACCAGAATCCTGGCAACACCTAATGTTGAATTGTTCTTTGGCTAGACAAATGTGGGCCTTGTCATCACTACCTTGGAGGCTCGTTTCGTCATGGGAGAATGGTGTTGCTGATTGGGTTGCTTATGTCTCAGGAAATTTAGAGGATGGTGATAGAGCTCGTTTTTTTCATGTGTGCATGGACTATTTGGAAGCTGCGTTGCAAGAGAATTATGGTAGGTAAGCACCAGGATTGCTAGAATGCATGGCGAAGGGCACTAATCTTATTAGAAAGCTATGAAAATGTGAGGACTCAGTTAGGATAGTGTCTTTCCTGCTGTTTAGGTAGTTCTGTTTTCTGTTTTTTTTTTTTTTTTTTTTTTTTTTTGCTTGTTCATATAGGTTTTTTGATTGCATAAATACTTAGAGTTGGTAGATGATTGCCATGTTGGCATATTGGATAGTTATTGGTAGATACTGGTAGGTTTTTATTTCTCTTGTTGGACCTCTGATGTTTCGTTTTGGTTTTTTTTTTCAATAATAATCTCATCGCTAAATTATCAAAAAAAAAAATCTTACAACCGAATGAGGGCTTATCATTTCTTGTAACATAAGTACATATAGATACTAGTTCAATTTTTTCTGACATCATGAATCTTCTTTCCCTCTGCATGAGGCGTATTCCCCTATTTAGAATTAGGGTTTCTTATCCTTAGATTGTTTCTCCCACCGATTTTTCAGCGAGCCCAACAGCGTCGTTGCATGTTGATACTTGCTGAAGAGCTTTGATGAATCTTCTTCCTATTTTTTCTTCTCTTTCTCCTTGATATGTTGCCCGTTGCTATCTTTTGATTCAACTTTTCACAAATTTTGTTCTATTCTTTTCTTTCTTTACTCTCTTTCTCTTCTCCTTCTGTAGGTGCTCTAGCATATCAAGATCCATTTCTCGACGTAGGGCTCACTGATCTATTTTGGTGTATCTCTGATGGTATTTTATGCCGTCCGACTTGAATAGAATTTAGACTGCATTTACCGTAAATGAGGAAGAAGACTCTGGTTTGGTTCATGGCATAAGGACGCGGATCCCACTTGTTAATTACTACTTGGTAGGCAGAATTTTATCGTCGAAATCGATCCATGCAGATGCTCTATAATCAATATTATTTGTTAGAATAGATGACCAGAAAGCTAATTAGATTGGTTGTTTTGTAATCTATTTAAGCAATTTCTTTTCGCTTTGTAATATTGAATTAAATGAATAAGAGTAAGTATTCTTTTAGCCTTACTTTATTGTTCTTAATCCTATATTTTTCATACATTGCAATAAAGTCCACAGATCACTAATCAAGCAATGAAGTTAGGTAGCCCATTTTGATGGCAACTATGAACCAACTTCTGAGGATTGGATCTGAAATGTTCTAAGTGGAGAACCCCGAGAATAGGCATCGAGGGATTTATTGAGACTTGCACTAAATATTGCGTCCATATGACGAGTCTCGTGTTTCATCGGGATAGATGTATGACATCTATGCAATTTTTAGTGTGTGGTTGACAAAGGCTGTCAAGCTGACTGAACTGACTCGCGGGAGTTGTTATATGGAAGTCCGTTTGGCTTGGTGGTATGCCTTGAACTCATGGGCTTTGATAGTATTGGGGTTTAGTCCTCAAACTTGAGGATCCACATCTCATATATAGGACGGTTGCATCTAGGGCCTGGCAAAAGATGACTGTGTTCAGATGTGGTTATTATAAGCCCTGTTCCAGTGCAGTCGGAACATGAATGAAGAACTGGTGAGTTCCAAGAGAGGATCCATCGCCTATCATTAGATGATTACGATCTCATATGCGAGTATGTTGTGCTCCCGGAAGTCTGTCGCCACAATAGTTGATCGAATATGAAAGTGGTTTAAAGGTTAGTGGGAGCTCTTGTTGTATTCCCCGTGCTTTACATGGACGATCTCTTACTTATTGGGAATGACGTCAAGATGTTAGGTGGCACGAAAGCATGAATTTCTATGCCATTTCTCCATGAAGGATTTGGGTGATGCGTCCTAAATCTTAACATCAAGATCTATAGAGATAGATCTGGAAGGATGTTAGGAATGACCAAAACCTCGTATATTGAGAAAGTCTTACAGAGGTTTAAGATGGAAAACTCAAAATGGGGGTTCCTTCCCATGTGACATGGGGTTAAGCTTTCCAACACTCAGTCTCCTAAGAGTGATGAGGAAAATAGAAATATGTGTGACATCCCCTATGTCTTTGTTGCAAGCAGCATACAGTATGTTATCAAGTACACAAGGCCCGATATTGCGTGCTTTTAGTGTCATGAAAAGGCGTCAAGCATGTGCTGGTGAAGCACACTGGACTGCTGTCAAGACCATCCTTAAGTACTTGAGAATGACTCAAGAAATGTTCTTTCGTGTACGACGGTGGACAATTGGTACTGGAAGGGTATAGCGATGTCAGCTTTTAGTCTGATGTAGACGATGCTAAGTGTATGGTTACGTATTCAAACTGAATAGTGGTCTGGTAGCTTGGAAGAGTTTCGATCAGTATACCACAGTTGATTTCACCACAGAGGCTAATGCATAGCGGCGTCGAAAGCTGCTACAGAAGCGGTTTAGATGAAAAACTACATCTAAGAATTGAATATAGTGCCTACCATTGTAGAACCCATAGTTATCTTTTGTGATAAAAATGAGGCGATAGTGCAAGCAAAAGAGTCGAGATCTCCTCACAAATCCAAGCGCATTTTTAGACGCTATGCTGCGAGAGATGGTGGGTAGAGCTCACATGAGAGTGGTTCGCGTCACATTGGCAGAAAAACGCGGTAGATTCGCTAACAAAGCCCATTTCACAATTTTCCCATACTCACCATCTGGACAGGATCGGATTGAGGCAGATAGGTGGTTGGCTTTAGGTCAAGCGGGAAATTGTTAGAACAGGCGACTAGAAAACCAATTAGATTGGTTTTTTTTGTAATATATTTGAGTAGTTTCTTTCGCTTTGTAATATTGAATTAAATGAATAAGAGTAAGTATTCCTTTGACCTTACTTCGTTATTCTTATTGTTATATTTTTCTTTGCAACAAAGCCCATAGATCACTAATCAACTAATGAAGTTGGGTTGCGCATTTGATAAAAACTATGAAACCAACTTCTGAGGGTTGGATACAGTAAGGATTCATCGATGGCCACATTGAGTTTGTTGTGCTTACTGCTAGCATTGAACGGGGTTTCGATGTCACAACAAACGCTCAAAGACCGGACATGTGAATCCAAGAAGTTGGACTGCACATAGGTTGGCAGTCATGGAATCAACTTTTGTGGATCGGTCTGAAACACTCCAAGTCGAGGGCCTTGAGATTGGGTATCGAAGGTCTAAGAGAGATTTTTTTGTAGCACCCTCTAATGGCATTACGACTATATCTCCACTAAATATCACACTTAAAGTAAACTCTATTTATATATGTAATTATACACGTAATCCAATCCCTGCTGAGTATATATACTCCTTATCTATCATCATAACAAGCATATTTATCATCTCGATTATGCATACATCTATCAAATACCACAAAAATGAAACTGTATTATTAGTTCACATGCCATTCTCGTTTTTAACCTAAAATGAGACTTCTATTTCTATTTACAATGAGGAGAAAACTGCATATTGACCCTGACCTGACTCGCATACAGAATATGGACCTAGTTCTCGTGAGTAGGTACAACAAAAGCTACACCTGAAAAATGTTAGCAGATGGATGAGCTTGCAACTCAATAAGTAAATAACCAGCACCAGCTATACATGCACCTCAAATGTAGTTTCACACAAGACAAAAGTAAGTAATGTATATAAAATAAAAATAATTTGATCAAATAAATTTCATTTCATTTCTCCAAGGAATCATCTCATAACAAGACAAATAATCAAACTCGTCTTCCCTAGTTGGCTTACCAGAAAGGTGATATAGTGTTTTTCTCCACCACTCAACCTCCCTTTTCATTTCATAACCTTTAAATGAATCCCCTTGACGCGCCACACG
This sequence comes from Sesamum alatum, assembly GCA_034509735.1. NCBI lineage: Eukaryota > Viridiplantae > Streptophyta > Magnoliopsida > Lamiales > Pedaliaceae > Sesamum > Sesamum alatum. The sequence goes on from JACGWO010000003.1 coordinate 17,269,563, forward strand.
GCTCATCAGTCTCATTTCGCATCAAATCTCTTTTCACATCGCATCATAGCTCTTTTCACATCGCATCATAGCTCTTTTCACATCAGATCATAGCTCTTTCATATCGCATCATAGCTCTTTTCATTTCATTTTGCCACACAGGCTATTCAATAACATCAAGGGATATTCATATTATAATTATATTCAGTTTCCATCACTCCCTCGTTTTCCCATCTCACTGTTCCGGTAAACAACTAGTCACATAAAACCACGTAGCAACATATTTCATGTACAAGCACATAACAGTGGCATCATACATCCCATGGAATATCTCAATACGTTTCATCATTTCATCTTCACAACATAACCATTCAAAGTAATCATCAGCCACTCATACCATATCAAAATAGATTAGTTTCAGCACGAATCATAAGCTCACATAAAAGTATTATCACTAAGAATGAAACATATATAGATAATACTAATTATTTACGTACACAACACTAAAACAAAAAGGAACATATATAGGCAACACTAATAATTTACTTACCTCAACTCAATTACATATAAGAAGTTGTTCAGTCCTCAACTTTGTCCCTGTATCCATTAATCCACCTCCGAATGTGTGTGTGTATGTGTGTGTGTGTGTGTATGTTGGTGTATGTATGTGCTTAATGTGTATAGGGGTGTGTGTGTGTGTGTTTGTGTGTGTCTGTGTGTTTATATAAAAAGATGGGTGTGCCGACAACACCCATCATTATCCTCACTTTTTCTTTTTTCTTTTATTTTAAAGTTTAATAAACTTTTTGAAAATACACATTACGTCCCTCCAGATTTTCTTAATTAATATAATTTGCTCCCGAATATTATAATAAGCTCCAATTCACTTCGTTCAAGTTTTAATATGATCAAAATTTAATTTATAGTTTATTTACTAATTAACTAATTAATCCCATAATTATGTATAAAAATTTGTGGACGTCACACTTTCACTAAGGATCGCAACCGAGTTTCATGGGCAAGAGACATAGGTCGTCCATGCGATCTATGCGGGTTGGTTGGCAGGCAGTCGACTGATTGAGGTGACTCACGGGAAATCGTCGTATGGAAGCCACACGGGCTTAGTCGGTATGACTGGTATTCCCGATTTTGATAGTACGAGCGAGGACGGTGAAATCCAAGATAGAATTTGTCCCTTGTCAAGATTGTGACAACGAGAGCTCCTATGCGCTCTGAGATGGTTCAAACTCTCAAAGTCTATGACCACAACATTTGATTGAGTGGGAAAGGAATTCTCACGTCGATCATATAGTTAAACCTATCTCAAGTTTGAAGCATAGATGCCTAGTCAAGGATGGGAACCGACACCCAATTCGATGCCCTAGACTAAGACCAGGAGACGGTCGACAGTAGGACCATAACTGTATGAACATTTAGAGCTTAAATGTTCACGCTGCATATTCACCTAGTCTCTAGTGCATGGACCGTTGCTAGACGGCTACCCATGGTAACAGGTGATTCTAGTTATGGGATAATCAGAAGTAATTCTGTTGAGGAACACACGCCCAAGTCTAGCTGAGGGTGATCCTAAAGAGTCACACTCGATTCACCGGAACATGATGGAATTAATTTAGAATTAATTTCGGAAGGTAGAGATTAATTGAATTGAATTAAATTAATTTCTTGGAGAGAATAAATGATTGGATCATTTATATATAAAATCCATTGGTTGGATTTTCCTAAAGATTAATTTATTGGATTAATTAGTTTTGGGTTTTAAGCCTTAAAATTAATTGAAATTAATTTATTGGGCTTGATTCATAAATTGGATCTATGAATTAATGATATTGGGCTTCCTCTTTAATTCGATTAAAAGGGTGAATTTTATTTTGGCTTAAATATTAAATTTGATTTAATGTAGAGTCCATTGGACCATTTAAATTAGATTTAAATAGATCCGATCCATAATGACCAAGAAAGATGAACGGATGAGAGTTGATCTTGGAGAATTGAGTTTGATGACCGAGATTAGTCCTAGAGTAGTTTGGACTAGGTCAACTCTCTAAATTATGTGTATTGTGTGTCTCTTTTGAAGGAGTTCATGAAGGTTATGTAACCTAGTTACTTATAAATACCTACTAACACATACATACACACACTAATCTCTACAACACATTCTCATGCCGGTTCCTCCTCTCTTCTCCATCTCTCTCGTCCACTCTCCTCTCTCTCTCTCCATCTCCAAGAAACTCCTTGTTCTTCTTGATTTGATCAAGGAAGAACAATGGGTCATCGACCGCGTTAATTCATAGCGCTAGGTTGATGTCTCTACCCCCTGCGTTTTTTTTGCTAGCACGACAGATGTGGGAATTCGGTGAATTGCGTGGACAAATTTTAGAGGATCTCTACATTGAGGTCTTGGAGGCGTGGGTCCAGAACAATGCGTGTAGCCGATCAAGAAAGACTACGAGGGTAATAGTCTCATTTTTATGTTTCTTGTTTGTAGAATTCTATGGCCTTCCATGATTTGTTGTTTTATTATTATTATTCATGAGATACACCAAACGTCCAAGAGGAATCAAGGGAACACCCCTTGATCCGGATTTAATTGCCTTATATTCCATTTTACGCTTTGTTTTCATCTTTTCCACGCTTCCGCTGCGTGTCTCCCAGACCGGTCCACACTCGGGAATCGTCATATGGAAACCCATGTGGCTTGGTGGTATAACTTAAACTTCTCGGCTCTGATAGTATGGGGTTTGGTCCTTAGACTTGAGGATTCACACAGTCTCATATATGGGACGGTTGTATCTAGGGCCTGGCAAAAGATGATTATGTTCTAATGTGGCTATAATAAGCCTTGTTCTAATGTAGTCGAACATGTATGAAGACTGATGAGTTCCAAGAGAGGACCCATCGCGTATCTTGAGATGATAGCAATCTCCTATATATTATAATGTGTGTTGTTGTGCTCCAGGAGTCTATGGCCATAAAATGGTGATCAAACAGTAAAGTGGTTTTCTATGTTGATCAAGTGGAAACACAATTGGGATATTAAGAAGCACAATATGTCTAGTCCAGGATGGCAACCAATGACCAATTTCATTCTCTAGACTAAGATTGGGAGATGGTTGATGGAAGGATCATACCCATATGGCACTTGGTAGCCTTAATGTTCACGCTATTTTCACCTATTCTTAAGTGTCAGAGACCGTTGTTAAATGACCATTCATGGTGACAGGGTTTCCGAATTAAGTGTTAATCGAAAGAAATTAATAAAATATGTTAATTAATTTAGTGCAAAAGTATTTGCCGATTAAATTGTGTGTTGACACAAGCCCAAGTTTAGCTGGGGGTGAACCTACAGAGTCACATAAAACACTACTCAAGGAAGTAGTAGAATTTAATTATGAATTAATTCTAGAAGGAATTAATTACTTTAAAGAGTTTAAATTAATTCTAAATGTTAAACGACGTGATCATTTAAATGGGAGAGCTCATGTGATCGAAAGCCCAAGTTTAATAACGAGATTAATTAAATTTGGGTTAGGTTTAGTTAATTTGATAAGATCAATTTAACTGGATTGGATGAATTAATTAGTAGGATCAATTAATTAGAGTTTGGATTTGGTAACTTAATGAGATTAAATTCAACAAGTTAGGCTCAATTATCTTATGGGATTAATTAATTGCGCTATGGGCTAAGACTATATAAATGTTGTGGTAAGTCCCCAAAATGCCCCTCTTTAACTATATAAATGTGCAATGTTTCTATATTTACTCTATCAACCATAAAAATCAAGAAATAGAGGGTAGGTAAATTTTATGTGATTGTTATATATTTTTTTGCAATTATATTTTAATTTGTAAATACTAATTCATTAATTTCTTTGTGTGTTTTATAGAATGTCTTTTACATGTAAGAAATCCAATTGCAAGGATGATAAACTCGACATGAGGTACATAATCCAAAATATGACTGTATGAAAAAATACAACTATTAAAGTTGTAAGGCCTACCAAAGAGAGTGAGGGAAAATTTCTCTGTAATTTTTAGACAAATCGATGCAAATTCTTTTGTTGGTTAGATCCTATCAGTGTTTTTTTAGCTCAAGTTCTATACAAACTCCTAAATTCGAAAAAGATGTTCAATCAAAGAAGAGAATGGAAGTTGATGTTCCAGAGATCATGTCCATATGCCTAGATTTGAAAACAAATTTGAATAAATTGGAGGCCAATCAAAGAATGATTAAAGGCTTATTTATTGTAATCTTAGTTATCATGTTTGTACTATTATTTTCGGTAATTTGGTCTTGGATATGTAGTGTGACACACCTCCGTAATTCGAATCCATCTTACAAGAAATTCACTTTTAAGCGCAATACGATACCTCTTATTTTCACTAATATATTACATAGGCATCACTAACAACATACGTCTCCAAATTATTGAATCTAATCCTCAACCTTACCGTTTATGAACATAAGGAAAGGAGAAAAGTATGGTTCCAAATATTACAAACCTTAAAATACAAACATACTAAAAGTCCAATATCTATGTAATTTGTGTTGTTGGCATTCCCAATTTAAGATGACACTGCTGACCGACTTAATAAGACTGGCGGCACGACTTATGATCCAATTCGGCTAGTCACTAGGAATTATACCCTGAAAAATATTTGGCAAGGGATGGACTGTCTACTCAATAAGTATAGCTAATTAGCATATATATATAAAATATATATATATATATTTACACATATGCAGCAAGACAAAATTCATTCAATGACAACAATCAACAAACATTCGTTATGCGTCTATAACAAAATCATGAAGTAATCCATACCGCAATCATACATAAATCCTCAGTACAATATATCTGAACCATCATTAATTTATCTTTCTTAGGGCACTGTTTAGCCTAGCTGGAGTATATTCAATGATTTTGTAGGCTCTCATAATCTCAATCAATATTATATAATCGCAGGCACAGGGTACCCATTACATGTGATATCCCACACTAACCAAATATGTAGCAATATCGGCACAAGACATCAAATCGAACATGGCACCATGTTCATTTTTTCTCATATCACATATCACATCATCATGACATCATACAACCAGTCATCAATCGCATCACCCAGAATACCCCCGGTCATCAACCGGTCATCATCACAACATTTCCATCAATAATTTCATCATTCAATTTCAATCCACAATCAATTTCTCGAACTTCATCATTCAATTCCATTCAACGATCTAATATACGATCACACAATCATTCATCTGATTTCATACAACACAACCACAGATAAACACATAATAATAATTTCACAAGCTAATAACATAATATAGATAAATAACCAATAACTAACATGTCAATACACCGACAATAAGTGTATATATATCCACGTATATATAACCCAATTAATTATACTTACCTTAATATTAACATTATTATGCTAATAGGAAGAGTTGCTCAATCATCTACTTTATACTCATATCCTATAATAGTTAATAGTATGTATAATAAATACACTTAGAATATCATAAATTATGACTAAAATATTAATAATATCCATGTATATTTTACCAAACTTTTAATATTTTATCTATATCGAAATTCAAACATTCGTTCTATTTTCTCCTAAATAACTGGACATGCTAAACTTTTCAGGTATATATCTAATTTATTAATTAACTCATAAGATTATTATATCAAACCCCTCATATTTTTATAACTACCATTCTCTATAACATTCCTAAATTAAATTATTATAAGAATCTCATATTCCTATTTAATAAATATAATTCCTAATATTTCTATTAATTTTCGTCAATTCTTAACTATTATAGTAATTAATTAAACACCAGTACATATAATTTTAAGCATTTGGTTAATAGACCCGATAAAACTAAGTAAATCAATTACAACAATGATTAAATTAATAATCAATCCATTCGCACCTTAGTGATGTAGTTGATACCAATCCATTTGCATCTTAGTGACTAATTAAGTTGACAACCATGTGCCAAATTTCATTCTCATATGAAATTATATATATATATATATATATATATATATACATGTATATATTGTTCTTAACTTCTTATTTTATGTTATCTTTTATCAAAATCTCAAACTGTGTATTTTAATTTTCAAAATTATTACATTGACCATAAAAAATTTATAAAACTCCAATTTAGTCCCTTAAGTTTTATTATATGCAAATCAGAAACCTATAATTTTATTTATCAATTAATTAAATTTGTTTAATAATTACCAATTGGTCCCACAACTATGTATAAAAAAATGTGCACGTCACATGTAGTCCATGAATTTTAATGATTTTAATATAATATATGCCTGTTGAATTGTCAAATAGATCCTACTTTATTAAGTTAAAAAAGCACTATAATCTGGCAACATGAAATACACTGATAGCACAAGTATAAACTATAACAATCAAAAACCCTGTTATATATGGAGTTTCTGTTTCCAATTGTGCACAACACAACAAAATCACCCAAACACAGATGTAGTTTGTGCACTAAACAACAACAAAAATCTGACTTCTTTTTTTTGTTCACAACAAAAGAACAAAACCAACTGATACACAAGTTGTTTGTGCATAACACAATACAAAAATACAAATGGATATCCTAGTCACTTAGGATTGAGGACCTACACTTGAGCCTTTGAGGATGTAGAAGTATGCTATGTTGATGTATTACTTCCAGGCTTGTAAGACGCAACTACTTGTCAAAGTTGTGTTTGCAGACTTGGCCTAGTGGTGGAAACAACAGGGTCTCTTGAATGGTCGAAATGATGGCCTGGTAGCTGCTTTTTGTTGCAGTCTTGTGGAAGTTGAAACAGGTTTGAACCGCTTCCTGCTCTTGATACATGTTGTGCAGGTCTTGTTCTAGGTACAGGTTATAAAGCTAAATGTTCTCTTGTATAGGCACTTGCATCCATTGTAATTACGCAATTCATTACAAAGTGATTACAGTATCAGTTAATAAAAAAAATAATTACAGTTTCAGTTAATGCCTGTGTGTGTCCCATTAGATGACTAAGGACACAATCAATTTTTGTTTCCAGAGGATGGAACATCTACAACAAATAGTGAATACTTTAAGTAAAATAAATATGTAAATATCATGAAACGTGGACCAAATTGTACCTCAGGCTACTAAACACCGTATGAATTGCTTGAACCTGCTTGTGTCTGGGAGTGGACACGGTCGGTTTTTTCGGGTTTCGAGTTTTTCGGGTCGGGTACCCGATTTTGTCGGGTAGTATATTTAGGTACCCGACACCAATCCGATAAAGTTGGGTACCCAATTACTCGAAAGTGGACACCCGAATTTTTTTCTTTTCTTTTTTTTAATTTAAATGTGATTTAAAGTAGGAGCAACAAAAATATATTTAAAGCAAGTTTTTTCTTTTGATAATTTTATATTTATAAATTGTAATTTGTTGCATTGTATTGATTTGATTTTTTAAAAATATTATACAAAAAATTTAATATCAAACTATGATATTAATTCATTAATGTTTTAAGAATAATATAATTTCACAACTAAGTCAAATTAATTGACAAAATAATCCGTTCATAATATAATTAACTTGATAAGTAGATCAATCAACTCACATATAATTTTCTTTTTTACTTTAGTACTTTACTAGTAACAACATATAATTATATTTTCTTTATTTACTTGTAATTTTAAAAATTTTTATTATTTTTTAATTTAATATCAAGTACCCGATTAACCCGATCGGGTATTTTTACTACCGATAACCGACCCGATTGATTCAAAAATGGGGTTTCGGGTAATCCAAAATCCAAAAAATTATAAAAATACCCGACCCAAATAACCCGATTCGAACACCCACCCCTACTTGTGACATGTCCTCTGTAGGCATAGGAATCTGCAAACATAAATTCAGGCTTTAATAACACAGTAAATCTATAGAAACTACTTGTTCCCCTCATCATCTGACCCCCTCAACGAATGTAATTCATCTTCATTGCCCCCATCAGTATATCACTCCTCACCCTATATTTTCTCCTTTCCTCTCTTCTCTGTTGTTCAGCTGCCTCCTTCTTTTTTGTTTTTCTTTTCTATCCTTCAAGTATGATCTAAGTATAGTAAACACTTCTCTAGCATGATTAAGGACCCTTGCTCTAAAAAATATCATCATCTAAAGGACCCTCAAAATCTTCTAACATTCATAAAGGGCATGATGCAGAAGAGTTAGCATCAGAATCTGTGGATGTCTCACCCTCCTCATAATTTGAATCTGGAGAATTCTCACTCTGCTCATTTGTCTCTTTGTGCAACCCCACACCACCACCAGCTACCTCACTACCCTCAGGGATGTTTTGGGGTACTTCAAACATTTGTGGAAAGTCAGAGATTTGGGAATCAGGTGATAATGTGTAATTTTGAGGGATATCAATAGAAGGAAGTGAAGAAATATTTTCTTCAATTGACAAGATATTTCCTGAGTGTCTAAAGCAAGCAACGGGCCTTGTTTCTCTTCAAAGTAAATAGGGACTACACTCAACCCCTTCAATATCCTACACAAATTCTTATACCATCATCCCCATGTAATAGTCTAATCCCGTTATTTAGGGTGTGTCCAGGAAGACATTAATATATTTGGACATTCATTCCTTTTCTCACCAGTCTTAGCATACATGTCTAACAAGTCCCCATAATATAATCTTTCTAAATCGACCTAACTGCATAACATCCTTATACCTTGGACATACCTAATTTTAGATACCCACTCTAACATTTCCCGCCCCCTGCCCATATATGAAAATCAGCATACACACCAAGCACGATTATCTACATATACAATAATTTATCATCACTTAACTGATCATTAATTACACATTGCACTAATATCAGTAAATACCAATTACACTAATATCATAAATCAATACCACATAAATTAATATTAATCTATCTACTAATCAATACTAAGTTAGACTAATATCACATATTTAGTCAAATATATCACATATTTAGTCAGTTAGCCAAATATAATACTAACACCAGTAGGGACCATTACAATTTACAACATATAAAACAAACTGTATCTACCATTTTCAATGAAAAATAAAGGAATCAATGTTGGGGAGACCAGAGACAATTTTTATCAAGCCGAAGCGAAAAAGAAATCCAAACATTCCTACTTTCTTGGATTTAAAATTACATAAAAATAGATGTCGGGACATGAAATGTTTAAGAAAATTCTTAAAGTGCAGATTCAATTTACGTATCTTTTATACTGCAACACCCCCAAATAGTCACAGACCCTACCTGGGCCAAACCCTTTCTTCACTCTCACAAAAACAAAAAAAAAGTAAATAAACACCCGAACCAGGTTAGTTACAGATCTATAAGATTATACAAAAAAAAATTAAAATTTTATCGTTGGAATTTTTCAATACTCACCTTTTGTATTCTCCAAAGTACCTCAAAATATTCTGACACAGATGTTGGAATGTTGAAATTTGACAATTAGTTGCACACGAAAACAAGTTTCTCAGTTGTATTTGCTGAGATTTGTGGGGATTTCGCGCAGTAAAAGAATCTTAATTTCTCACCTCTCTCTCTCTCTCTCTCTCTCTCTCTCTCTCTCTCTCTCTCTCTCTCTCTCTCACTTCTAAAGTGACAATAAAAGTTTTATTATCCAACCTTATATCATACAGAGGGTAAAATTGGCAACTTGACCAAAAATTAATGGCGTCAAAAGGCTACTAACGATGTTAGGCATTAGCGGCAAGTGAGCTGAATTTAACATAACACAGGATTTTTTTTTGCATATTAAAAATACAAGGAAATTTTTTGCAGATAAACTAAAATACAGTGGGTTTTATGTAATTATTCCTTAATTATATAGAGGCCAAGCCTATGAGTTTAATTTTTGAATTAAGCCCAATAAGCCATATATAAATATATATATATATATGTGTGTGTGTGTGTGTGTAACCCTAGTTTGAATAGTTGCATATATGTACATATATATATATATATATATATGAGAGTGTAAGAATTCGGGAGTTAATGCTTGACTGCTTGTAGTAATAGTAGGTAGTGTACTATGGGGACACGTTCCTACTTTTGATTTGACATACAATGCATACATATATGCATACAATATGTACATAGAATGTCTCTTGTGTGTGTGTGTGTGTATAGTGTATAGGCTTGTGTATATCTCACTTTGTATATGATGCAAAAAACAACACTCCTTCCTCACTCTCATCATCTTGATCGTCCCTTTCTCCCTCTCTTTTCTCTCTATTCTCTTGTTTTTCTTAAACTAGTTCCAAGCCAGAACAAGGTCTTCTTGAATTTGATACTCTAAACTAATAGTATAACCAAGTCTCTTATACTACTACATACACCTTATCTCTAGCAAGGTTTGGTGTAGACCACCTTATGGTGTAGTGTGCGATTGATATAGAGGAGATCCCATTGGTCTTTGCGTGAGCAAACTGTTGGAGTAGAAAAAGCTTGAAGAAAGCCTTCAAATCAGAAAAGGTAAAATTTTCGTGATTATATTTCCGCCACTCTTTGTTTCAATAGCCAGTTGTTTTATTTCAAACTTCTTTATGTTTGTTGAGTGATGAGACCCTGGATTAAGGGACTAGTTCCCTTCCAATTTAGAATTTCAAATATGGTAAATTACAGTCACCTCCCCTGAGGTTTGGTATAATTACAAATACCCCATCATTGTTTAAAAAATTGCAAATACCCCTCCCCTGAAGTTTGTAACTTTTAACCAAAGGCCTAAAATTGACCACTTTGTCCTTGATTTTATCTTAAATTATAGAAAAATTAGTTGAGGCAAATTGCATTATTACTCATCTGTGTAAAAAATGTAAGAAACCTCTCCTGCTCATTGTAGTAGTCTAAAAAAATTCAAAAATATTAAGAATTAAATAAAAAAAACTCAATTTGCATAAGGGCGCTTTGGTTAGTTCACCCATAAAATTGGATAGAAATGGGTTATTTGTTAGACGGTTACAAACCTCAGGGGGTATTTTTAACTTTTCAAATAATGAGGGGGTATTGTAATTATGTCAAACCTCATGGGAGGCAACTGTAATTTACCCTTTAAAATATCCTTATTTTCATGCTTTCATTGCGTTCTTCTCAAGTCCCAGACAAGACTGATTCTTTCGATATCATCCTCTTTTCATCCAGTTAGAGGAATGGATTTAAAGGTTATTGATGGTGGACGTTTTATTATCAAATTCTTCCATATCTTGGATTGGGATCATGTATTTGAAGGCAGTCCTTGGCATTTGTTAAAGCCTTATTGTTCTGTCTAAGCTTGATGATGCTCAAAGTTCAAGTCACATATCCCTTGATCACTGTGATTTTTATGTGCATGTTCACGAGATACCAATTGGAAAAATGACGAATGAGATTACAAAGATTATCATAAACAATATTGGACAGTATAAGGAGGCAGATATGGATTCAATAGGAGAAACTTGGGGTTCTTCGCTTCGAATCAGTTACATTAGATATTACCATAAGCTTGCCACGTGCACTAATATTCGTATGGTATTAGGAGACAAACAATTGATCACATTCACTATTGAGCATGTTCCAAACTATTGTTATCTGTGTGGCTGCCTTGGTCACCTCTCTAAAGTTTGTGAGATCCAATATCAGGAGAACTTTGTTTATTCAAGAGATAACCTTACTTATGGTCCATGGTTATAGACACCACCCAGACAGTCTGTTCGGTCCAGAACTCCGGTTAGCATACAACGTACAAAATATTGCGATCTACTCCTCAATTTAGGAGTTCTACTGAAACACAACATCGATCTCATTGTGAAGCCACAATCTTCTGTAACTTCCAATCCTACTTCCAACCCCTCTCTCCATATTCATCTCACTGCAATTCCACTCCATGCCAAGAATCATAGTTTACAACCCATTCACTACATGTCACTCATCCAAGCATGGTCCACGAAACTTCTCCACACAAAACCATTCTCATTCTCCTACCACGGGCGGTCCTATAATAATACCAACTTTAGCATATCCTTCACCTATTCCGCCTGCCCACTTTGTTGAAAATCTCATTAATGTCCCTTTTTATTTTTCCTCTTCCGTGATCACTACTTCCCAAGCTACTTCTCTAAAATTCCAAAGCAAAAGAACCCCAACCTTGCAAAAAGATTATTGTATCCTCAAAACATAAACTTGTTGATGAGCAATCTTCTTTGAGCTCTTCGGAGTCCCAAGGTCCAAGGAAAGTTAGCCTTTTTGATCTCATTCTTTCAGACATCACAAACGTATTGATGGAGGATGCGGGGTAGCCCCATCGGGAGCTTTGACTTCCTTAGCCAAAACTGCCAAGGGAAGGACGGCCTTGAACAAATCATTCTCTTCGATCTCTATTCAAGAATTCCGCCCCTCTTTAGTTGGCTTGATGGAGACCAAGTCTACAAATTATCATATTGATCAGCTGAAGTTAAATATTATATGGATGGTTTTTGTATTGAAGCGAGAGGTCAAAGCCGAGGACTAGAAATTGTCGGAGAAATTGATTCAAGTCCAACTTCAGAGTTATTGTGTTAATCATATCGACGTCGCGATTTTGTTGATTTGATTCGTTGATTGGTTTTAATTCATCGACTTCTACACAGAGCCTGATGCTTCTAAGCGTGGAAACAAAATGGCAGATGATTTTAACGATATTGAGGCACACAACGAGAAAGAAGGAGGCGGATCTCAACCCCTTTGGCAGATTAGAAGCCTTCGCTCAGCTTTGGAGAACTGCGGTTTTTTGACTTTGGGTTTTAACGGATTCCCTTACACATTGCGTAATCAATAAATAGAAGGGCATATTATTGGGGAGCGCCTGGATCATTTCTATGGTAACTCACGTTTGTTGAACTTGTATTCAGAAGCCATGGTCACCCATCTTCAGAGGAAAAGACCTGACCATCTTTCGATAATGATTGATATGCGACTGAAGAGTAGCTGGAAACGGAAACATGGTAAATTGTTCTGTTTTGAAGCATCTTAGCTTCAGGCATAAGAGTGTGAAAAATGTGTGAAGGACAACTGGTCATTGTTGGCATACAGTTAAGGTGATGGATTCTAAGAGTGTATGAACAACTGTAGAACTTACCTTGAGTCATGGAGCAAAAAGCAGATTTAAAGGCGAGTGAAGATGTATACTTGCTCTTGAGAAACAACTGAATGACCTATGCGTTCAACCCGTGAGATGCAAAAAAACAACTGAATGAAGCCTCCATCTATGCATTATTCGAATATCTTCTGTCTATAAAGGAAACATATTGGTAGCAGCTAGGAAAAATCTATTGGTTTTGAGAAGCCGATAAAAATACATCAACCAGCACAAGAAAAGCCAATCAGATATTGAGGTTGAAGAATAGTAATGGATAATGGGTTTATGAGGAAGAGGATTCGTATGATTTATATTTGAATATTTTTTTAAGATTTCAATTCTATCCAGCCAGCTCTAGAGGATATCAGGAAAGGGACAGAGCATTTGAGGTTGGTGGTCAGCCAAGTGATGCCTCAAGAACGGCGGCCCTACATGGAAGATAAGTGTGCGAGAGCGTTGTCCCAAATAGATCTTCTCAAGTCACGGGGACTCGTTGGTATGCCCCTCCCCCCCCCCCCCCCCCCCCAATCTTTTTCCAAAAATTCTGGCATATCATAAATATGATGTTATTGATTGTACACTTAAGCTTTTGAATCATCTTGCATTACCCCATGATTTGAATACAACTCATATTGTTTTGACTCCATAATAGAAGAACCCAAATAATCTCACACAATTTCGATCGATAAGTCTCTGCAATGTTATCTAAAAAATTACGTCGGAAGTTGTTGTGAATAGATTGAAACCGATGCTAGATTCTATAATTTCTCCTACTCAGTCAACGTTTATTCTATGATGTTTAATCATTGATAACTTCATGCTTGCTTTTGAACTAAACTATTTTTTGAAATGTAAGAGCTGGGGTAAGAAAGGAGGTATAGCTCTGAAACTTGATATCAACAAAGTATATGACAAAGTCGAATAGGCTTTCCTAAAAGAGGTGATGCTGAAATTAAGTTTGCTCTCCCATTTAATTGAGTTTATGATGCTTTGTATCTCTTCCATTTCATATTATTTCATATTAAATGACAAACTTTTTGGTCACCTTTGTCCTCAATGTGGGTTCTGACAACACACAGAGAACTACAGTTGACTCCAGGGAATTGTTGTAGGCCCAAGTGCACTGAATATCTCCCATCTTCTTTTTATGATGATACACTAATATTCAGTAAGGTGGACAGTCGAAGAGCCTAGACCATACAACAGTTATTCAAAAAATATGTTGCTGCGTCAAGGAAATAGGTTAATCTAGTTAAGTCCTCAATGGTTTTCAGTTTAAATACATCAAAGGCGTTTCAGACAAATTTTGTTACCGAGCTTGGGATTCGAAGGCACATACGTCAAGATTTCTACCTAGCTTACCTGTAATTATAGACAGATCCAAAGGGGAGGTCTTTTACTCTTTATAAGATAGGATTTGGAAACATATGCAAGGATGCACGAGAAAAACTTATCAGTGGCAGGTAAAGATGTTCATATCAAATCCACCATTCAAGCATTTCCTATTTTTGCTATGCCGTGTTTCCATTTGCCAAATTTCTTACTCCACGAGTTATATATGTATGCCACAAATTTCTGGTGACATAATCAAGAGAAGAAGAAAATTCATTAGCTATCTTGGAGTAAGCTCTGTCAAGCTACAATGGATGGAGGTGTCAATTTTAGAAATCTTAAAGCGTTTAATGTTGGTATGCGAGCAAAATAGGTTTGGCGTCTCCATACCCATCCCAAAGCCTGTTATCCCGTGTCCTTAAACAAGAATACTTTCCCCACTCGAAGTTGGTGGACGCAAAGCTAGGCTACCGACATTCCTACACCAGGAGAAGTATTCTACAAGCCATGCCTCTGTTTAAAGTGGGTATTTGTTGGAGAATCGGCAACGAAAAGAAGGTTTAGAGTTGGAGTGATAAATGGAATCCACGCCCAATGAGTTTTCAATTTATTACTCCAAGGTCCCCAAGAAGTTCTGGATTCTGACGTTGAATCACTCATTCACATAGACGCATGTGAGTGAAATTGTGAAATGGTCACTTCCCATTTCTAGCATGAGGATAGTGATATCATTTTGAGCTTACCTCTTGGAGGGACAGGATTGGAGGATATCTTGGCGTGGCACTACTCAAATAATGGACACTTTACAGTTTGTAGTGTTGATCATTTAGCTCTCGTCCTTAGCCAGCCCTACAGCACAAGCTCGACCCAAGACTCGTTCAGAGATTTATGGAAAGCAATCTGATATGCCAAAGTTCCGAACAAGATAAAGGTTTTTTAATGGAAGGCTTTTTAGGATGCCATACCCACATAAACTAATCTATCAAGCTAAACTCGTGAAGAGTCTTTCTTGTGCCCTATGTGTCAGTCGGATGAGAATGATGAATATGCTTTATTCTACTACAGTTTTGCTCGTCAATGCTAATGTTTATAACATCAGTTGGAGTTTGTTAACTAAAAATCTAATAGGTATAATGGTTCCTTAACATGGCAGTCGAAGGCCCAATGAATGTATTTGCAAGTTTTCTTGTCATCTGTTGGCACATCTGGAGGAATCAGAACTTGAGGCTAATGGAGGACAAACTGTTGGCACCATTCCAACTCGTTCTTCTTGCTCAGTGCCATGGGGATGCCAACGTGTCCCAGATTTCTGAATCCCTCCTCCCACGAGCATTGTTAAGATAAACTTATATGGGCTCTTTCTTACTCAGGTAATGAAATTGGCTATGGCATTGTGGCGAGATCATTTGATGGCAACTTCTTTCGATACGTGTTGATGGTCGATGTTGAGTTGGTGTAGTCTATTGGTGCAAAGCGGGCAATTCTCCTTGCACAAAGGCACGATTGGTCGAGGATTTTCATCGAAGACAAAGGCGAAAACATAATCAAATGGTTATTTGATGGTAATAGGATAAATGCAATT
This sequence comes from Sesamum alatum, assembly GCA_034509735.1. NCBI lineage: Eukaryota > Viridiplantae > Streptophyta > Magnoliopsida > Lamiales > Pedaliaceae > Sesamum > Sesamum alatum. Next base: position 17,285,640 of record JACGWO010000003.1, read on the forward strand.
TACCCCCCCCCCCCCTATGATATAAGAAATGAGCAAAAACGCCTTGTGAAAAAATAATTAGCAAATCACATCCCTGTGTTTGGAGAAATGAAGTAAATTACCCCCCCTATCAAGGGAAAACACAGGGGGAGGAGGGGGGTAATTTGCTTCATTTTAAGATCACGGGGGGTAATTTGTTAATTATTTTTTCACATGGGATTTTTGCTCATTTCTTATATCACAGGGAGATAATAAATTGTATTTATCCCGATGGTAATATTACCTACTCTAAGCTTGGCCCAATCTTATTGGAAATTAGATTCTTACCCTCCTCTTTTGTTTTCTGTATATTTTCCACTATTCGTCATACAAGAAATGTTTGCGCCCATAGGTCAGCTAGATCTGCAACAAACCTGTTGGAAGGTGGTTTTGCCCCTCCAAACGATATCATTGACTTGTTATTTGCTGATTCTCAGCGTTGAATGAAATACCATATTTCCCTTTCAATGAAAAACTACATACATATACCACAAATCCATACCAAGAAATTTTTTAAAATAATTTATTTATTTATTTATTTATTTATTTGTATTATTTGTATCATTTGACTACTAATCAACGGGTAGGAATTCATACGAAACCCAGACTAGACACAGACGATCATTTCTTCTTTTTTCTTTTTTATCCTTTTTCAAGATCCAAGATCAAGAGAGAGAGAGTTAGAATCCTTGAACTGGAGGGAGTGCTCGAGTATTATTATGGCATTTATAGTAGCAACTGCAGAGGTTGATGGTATAGGGCGGTCCACGAGCTGTGCAATCTGCTTCAAGAAGTAGTATATTAGGCCCCAAACTACTAAGACAACAGTTGTCGCATGAATTGACGGCTTTGGGGTTGCATGCCCAATCCACCTGCAGTAAGCACACATCCCCAAATATCGGCATTTTCATGCTCCCGGACGCAGCACCACACCCTGAAAATTAATTTATTCACAAACATTAACTCAAAGAAATAGAATAATAATTATTTAAGGCAAAATGATATTTACAGTCCTGGTAATTTTAGGTCGTTAATAATTTTGGTTCGATAACTTGCTCTATCGATACACTAAGTCTTTTTTTTGATGAATTTAGTCCAACACATCTCAGATTTAGTCCTTTGTTGCTAAATTTAGTCATGTGTTGACAAATTTGGTGTTAAAGACATGTAATTACAGGACCAAAAATGAGATCTACTTCAGGGTGAATGTGACCAAAATTGTCAACACAAGACAAATATGCCGAAAAAGAACCAAATGTGATATGTTCAACACTAAATTCATCAAAAAAATGGACTAAATGTACAAATGGGGTAAGTTACAGGACCTAAAGGCTAACGACCTAAAGTTACAGGACTAAAAATATAATTTTACCATTATTTAATTAACGTTGTGTTTGGATCGACGGATTTGGATCTAAAGATTTCAAATTTGTAATAACAAATTCTTCAAACTAGTTTGAATAAATTCATACCACAAAAGATTTTAGATCTTTGAAGTTTCATTTTGAACTATATTTTGTGACATTGTGATGGATCTTAAATACATTTCATGCATGTGGAGTCATTTGAAATTTTTGCTTTAGATTCTTCCATTTCAGATCATTCTATTCAAATCCAGTTTAAGGTTACATTTGGATTAAAGATTTAGATTTTGGAAAACGATTTCAAATGACTCTGTATTGAAAGAATTTTAAATACACCAATACTCCACATAACATAATTCAAAATGAAAGTTGAAGTAGTATGAAATTTATCCAAACAAAAGGATTTGTTACGAGGAATTTAAAATTGTTACCTTCAAATCCATCAATTCAAACACAATAACATAAAGGAATCATTAATTACATTATCACATAACTTATGGTATATTTACACAAATCATCTTTGTTTTTTAGATAATTATACATTCACCCATCAGAAACGTCAACATCATTTGCACAAACCACTCCTGTTTTCTGAACAATTACACATACACCCTGAAAAACGTTATCATCATACACAAATTACCCTTGTTTTTTTGTTGGTAGAAGTGGTTTCTGTAATTATGCAAAAGATAGAAATAATTTATGGAAATTGACCATAGTTCAGGGGTATAATATAAATATAATTATCCCTAATATAAAAGAAATCAATTTGCAGAACATGTGAGCCTAAAACTCGATCGTTATTGATCAAATTATCCCTTTTTTCGGGATTAAATCATTATATATAAATACATATTATGCAATTTTTTGTGTAATTATGATTTATTTGATAGTCATGCATGAATATTTGTTAATGAAAATGATACGTGATGCAATTTCGTACCTGAGAGGAGACTAAAATAAAAAATAAGAAGTAAAATAGATGCCAAGAGCTTTGCCATTGATCTGGGACAGTGTTTCTTTTTTAAATAAAAAAAATTGGATTTTTTTCTTCAAAACTAAAAGTTTGTTGGAAGCTAATTATATAATAATATCCTTGGAGCAGAGCCCTATTTATATAAACAAATAAACCTCTAGATTTCTGAAAATCCGAAAAAGTTTTTGGAAACCTTAAAATTGATGTTTATATTATCAGCCTGGATTTTAAGATGAGATGTTTGAGATCCTCAGAGTGATTTTTAAGACAGATGAAAAGAAAAAAAAAAAAAGTACACATATTAATAAAAAAATTAAGGAAAAAATGCAAGCTATCCCCTGTGATATTGGAAATGAGCAAGTTACCCCGTGAAAAAAATAATAGCAATTACCCTCTTGTGTTTTTAAAATTGAAGCAATTTACCCCCTTAGAGAGGAGAGTGTAATGCACTTGCCCCTCTTGCGACTGGGCTTGATTTTTTTAAAATTAAAATTTTATTTTATATATAATATTATATATATATATAATTTATTAAGAATTAAATTACTTTTTAAAAAATATAAATATTATTTTTTATATAAAATATATAATATTTTTAATGAAATATATATTTTTATTATTAAAAAAAAGAAAAAGAAAAAAAGAAACCCCTCAATCTACCCTCCTCCCGGTGGCCACAACTGCACCATCTCCATTCCTTCCTGACGGCGCCGTCCTCCACCCCGCCGATGTCGCCTGCGCCACCACGTCAGCCCGAGCCCTCGTCGTCGCCCCCTCTTCCCCGTCCTAGATCCCGCCCGACATCGCCCCCCCACCCCACAAAACCAGGCGACGCACCCACCCCTCGCCGCACCTCCCTCTCCCCCCCCCCCCCCAACCAGGCCACTGCTGCCCCCCCAGCCACAAACCGTCACCGCCGCATCCCCTTCCCCTCTCCAGTCCGCCGCATCCCGCTCAGACCATCCGTCGCCCCCCCTTCCCTCCCCTCCCAGATCTACCACCGGCCCCCTCTCCCAAATTCGCCGCTGCCCTCTCCTTCCCCCCTGACGGCGACGGACCCTCCCTCCATCCAGCGCGCCCCCCCAGCCTCCCGTCGACGACGACGGGCCCTCCCTCCGTCTAGCTCCAATCACGCTCTCTCTTTCTATACATACATACATACATACATACATCTATATTATTTTAATTATTTAAAGTATATATAAATATACTTTTATTTGAATTTTATAAAAAAAATATATTAGAAAAATATATGTTTTAAATCTAGACCATTGATTGAATCAAGTAAAATCTGAACCATTGATCTTATTAGTTCAATTTGGGCCTTAGATTCAATTAGATCTAACGGCTATAAATAAGGATATAATTACAATTTTATGATTAAAAATAAAAAAAATCTAAAAAAGTAAAAAATGCGCATGTACAACACGAATTCGCGTGAGGGACTTAATTGCTCTATTTTTAACAACATAGGGTGTAATTTGTTAAAAAAAATTTCACAAGGTGGTAATTTGCTCATTTCTAATATCACAGGGGGTAATTTGTATTTAGCCCAAAAAATTAAGTGGGAGATTTATTATATATGTAATCTTAATTAAAGTATGAGGTATTTAAGTTTCGGAAATCATATTCTGATAATTTTTCTTGAGTCATTTGAATGTCGACGTGAGATTTTTTGGATCTCTATATGAAATTATATATTGATGCTATTTTCAATAACTAATTAAGGATTAAGAGAAAAATTATTAATTAATCATGAGCAATGAAGAGAAACTTATTAATTAATTATCAGCAATGATGTGTTAGTTTAGCCGTTAAGGTTGTTGTTCTATTAATGTGTTTGAAATCATGAATTTGAGTCTCACTAAATATGTATGTATTGTCTAACTTAATGTAATTTTATTGTAAATTATATTTGTCTCACTTAATGTGAGTTCATTAATAGATTGATATATTAATGTAATTTGTAATCAGTGTACCCATAAAAAAAATTAATTATGAGTGAATTAATAAACAATTAATAAGGTGCATAAATTAGCTGAGCAAATTAACTGTATTAATATTTGACTAATTACCATAATTTCCCAGACTCTGTCAATTAAGAGTTCGGCCCAAAGGGCCCAGACGAAGCGGCCTCGGTAGCCCAAAAAGGCCTCAGCCCAAACTTCTTGTGAAAAGCCCAACAAGGATGGCACAGCCCGGTTAGAACCCCAGGAGTTAGTAAAGACACGTGGTTGTGCCCCGAGAAGCCACGTGGATAGAAAAAAGTGTTGTCATATCAAGAAAAAAAAAAGGAGTGATAATACAATTCTTGGATTGGCTAAGACACGTGGCAGCTAGGAAGAAATCATATGAATTTTCTTCAACTGATAACTGACTGTTCATTGAAAAATTAAAGATTACCCTGAAGCTAGGCGGATGCATGCCAATCACAAAAATTAAGATTCGGTCTTATAACTTACAACTACTTGCTTAATAAACAACAAGGACAAGTATTTTTTTGGTAGCTCTGGATTTAACATTGCACACTTTGGATACACTTCACTAATTTTAATATTTTGCACTGTTAATTTGTTATTTATTTGGACAACGAAGTGTTAATATTTATTTTGTAGGTTTTAATCATTTGAAGTTTGCAAAAACCCAAAAAATCACATACAATCAATTTGAATCGATCATTTTTTCCAGCATCCAACCCAATAAATAAATGAAGAATGTGGTAAAATCTATATTTTATAATTCTAAGTAATTCACAATATAATTAAATGATGTCCCAAGTTTGCATTCAATCTAAGAGGAAGTCCATTTTTTGTAAGGCCCATTTAAGAGGCCATAAATATACAAGGCCTAAGAAGGAAAGACCCTCAGTCCAGGCACCTAATAAAGGCCCTTGGGGAGGTGAGTTGTATCAAAGGCCCGCTGGCCCACAAGGAGGAATGACCCCGCGCCCACATAGCTGCTAGGGTGTCAATGCGCACAAGTGGCAAAAGGTCATTTGCCCCCAAGGAGACGGACTATCCATGAGGCATGTGACAAGGACCGCAAATCTAGTGCTCATTCCAACAATCCCTTAGGAAATCGGGGCATACCCCGCTACAAGACTTATCCGATCGCAAGGATCCCTCAACCAGTCCAATGATCCTCGTCAACCGCTTTCAAATTCGTTGATACCTATCTGCAGCAACTGCTGACTCGCGTCTCAGGGGATCACACTTCTTCATCCGGTGGATGGCTATAAAAGCAAGTCTCTCTCCCCTAGTAACGGATGACCTTTTTTTTATATTTTTGCAACAACAACGCACAAAGCACTAATATCTTAAGTATTCTATCGCCACATTATCATTCATTATTGTTTTATTCTGCTCAATCTTTTATCTTTTCACAATTATTTACTGATTTGATTTCGGAGTATTAACGTATTTTTTTGCAAGTTCCCATCTTAAAGTTTCTAAGAAATTACCGTAACGAGCAACTTTATACTCACATCAATTATAAATATTCTAAAAATGTCTAATGTTGATTATAGATCGAACGGCCTTCATATCATTTAATCCAACAAGTTAAAAAAAAAGTTAATGACTATTCAAAATCTAGTTCCCAGACCATGTGTTTGAATCCTATAAATGTGGATATATGTTTTTTAATAATATATAGTTTTTTAATTTCTTATGATAACTATTTGGCGTTACCAATATTTTAATTCGCTTTTGTTATTGAAAGTAGAGAATAAAGTAATAAATTGTATTTATTAGAAATAAACAAAAAAAGGCTTCACTCTTAATTTATTGTCAAATAATTATACGTTGTAATTATAGAATAAATGAAATAAACCTTCAATCTATTATTATATGATAAATGAAACAAGTTGGGCAAACTTTGGCCCAAATCTCCAAGAGTGAATTCATAGCCCAAAGCTGTACTCATTTGATCCATCTCCAGTTGGCCCATTATAAAATTTAAATTGAAATTAATTACGTTTTTGTTATATTATACACACAGAATTTATATACATATAATTAGCGTTAAATTAGTTACAATTATTTAAAATATATATGTACAGAACCAAAATTATCACTTTTTAATAGTTACAAGAAAACAAAAGTAATTTTCCCGCACTTTACTTACTCTGAAGTCAAATTCATACATGACTTAATTTTACAAATGCTCTAATTAATACCAATTTTTTATATTAATTAATATAACTGCATTTTTGAGTTGTTACAAATAATTTAATTTAGACTTGATGATATAATATTCAATATTTTCCTAAAGTATACCGTAGGACTAATATTGACTATTTCAGAAAATATCGACTAATACTGCAAATCACCCTACATTTTGTATGTGAAATTGCAATTTTCTCACTATAATTAAGTATCAATGAATAAATAATAGACAAGCTGCATCAAATTCTTTCTCTTTTTTCCTTTTTTTTTTTACGACAGTAATCTACTCTTTTAGACCATAATTTAAAGGCTAATTATATTTATTGTCCTGTGTATATGGATAGTGGCAAAATAAAAACCATATATAAAGGGGTGGCAATTATATAGTACCTTGAAATTAAATTTTTTAAAATAATTATAAGACTCAAGCCACCAAATTTTAAAAAAGTAGTCAAATTTTATTGACACGTACAATTTTAGAGCTTTTAAAATTGGAAAAAATGGTAACTGGGCATTTTTTGATTATTCATCCACCACATAACCGCTGGCATTAAAAAATCCTCTGCAACATAAGCAATGACATGGAAAAATAAAAAGGAAACACTATTATATCTGTGAAGTTTATATTGACTGGATATTTTTTTTATCTCTTCTCATATAAATATTTACATACAAAAATCAACTTAAATATATTATTGACACAAAAAAAATCAATACATAAAATTATTATTTTAAGGATATTGCAGATTTTAAATAATAAAATTATTATTTTATATAATATAAATTTAAATAAATAAACTAAACATCCTACCTCCTACCCGCCGATAGGGTAGGGTGTGTATACTGTGTTTTTTTCTTTAAAAAAAAAAAAAAAAAGTACATTCTAACTCATAACTATTTACGAAAAGGATAAGTTGAGCTTGAACTTTTATTAAATCTGCAGACATAAATCAAGCTCAAATCAAATCATGTAATCTATATTTTTACAAATTCTTTAAAAAGTTATTTAAATTTAAATTAAACTTGAATCGAACTTCAAATCCTAACAAACGAAAGAAAGAGAATTGAAGCTTTTGCTGTGATCGAGAGAATAAATATTACATATCAAATTATTAAATTTATAATGAAACAATTATATAACTTTGTTCTAGTCTTTTAAAAAAAATGCTTCATATGATTAAGTCAAAGATTTCAAATTAAACTTATAATACTTCAGCTCAAAAATCTCATGAAATCATATGAAAAAGGGTTAATTATACACTGACCTACTGTACTATTATGGGAATATACAAATTATCCCCTCTTACTATGAAAAATTACATAAATTTTCCTTCCAAATATATCCACCTTACGAATTGCCCCTTCCATAAGTCAACTTAACGAATTTTGTTGATGTCATTAAAACAAACTGGTCTAAATTTTCTATAATACCGTCACCAGAATAACTCTATTTTCTCTTACTTAAATACCCTAAGGGAAAATCTGTTATTTTTAAAGTTAATAAGGGTGTACACTCGTAACTTTTAGTATATTATTTTATAATATTTTGTAATCACGTATTGTGTATGTGTAGTTTGTGACATTAATTTCTATTCCTAACAATCATCAAAGCTTGCAAATTTTGTTAAAATTATATTATTTTATAGTAAGTAATAAAATAAAGCTTATATTATTCAAATGCTAAAAACATTGAGGCAAATTTCTATAGTTTAGTCGATTTTACTATGTCAAATAAAAATTAAAGAAGTCAATTTTAGTGTATTTTAATTTTATAAATTTTATACATGATAATTTCTAAAAAAATAAAGACATAAGTATATTTTTAAATTATTCAAAACACTTAGTTTGCCTTATTTTTATTTCAAATAAAGAAAATAAAAAAAATACTTTTTTTTATTAATTTTATTGAATTATTTTTAATTTTATAAATGAGGGCAAAATGGTCATTTAAATACTTATTATTAAATTTGATTAACAGCTATTAGCGAGAGGGGGCAATGTGTAATTTTCATAGTAAGAGAGAGAAATTTGTATATTTCCATAATAGTTGGGAAAGTCAATATAATGAACCCTATTAAAAAACATAATGAAATTGGAAAACACGTTATATTTTTTGAGTTGAAGGGAGCAGAGTGAAATTTATCCTAAATAATACTCAATATATATATATATACGTGATTAATTGTGTAATATCAAAATTTTAAAATTAATTAATTGATTAAGTCTTAATTCAAGTGGTAAGGTTGACATTTCACAACCACAAAATCTTGTGGTAATTAAGATTAATGAGATATCACAATTACGAGGTGGTTGTTTCGAATTTCACAAACAAAGGTATATGTGTATCTAATATAATAAAATTTGAGGTGAATTCCAATGATCTCTATTGAAATTTGACATAATTACGAATATTTCTCATTTTTTCAAAAACTATAAATATCCTTCGAGATTTATAATTGTCTAACAAATTAATAATTCATTTCATTCATTTTTATGAATGAACTGACAAAAATTTCCCCATCCAAACTGAATTGTTTTTATTAATTTTTAAATTTTTTTATTTTTTTTAACTACAATGCGAATGAAGAAATTTTTACATTTTTTACACATAGGAACAATAATGTAATTTGTCATGATTGATTTTTCTATAATTTAAAAAAAAATTAAGGGTCAAATGAACAATTCAAGTATTTAGTTAAAATTACAAATTTCAGGAGGCACTTATAATTTTTAAAAAAGATAAGAACTATTCATAATTATGTTAAATTCTAAGAGAGATAATTGTAATTCACCTTGAATTTTGGACGTGTCAATCAATCAATTTAAAAGGAAAAAAAAAACTAAATTCTTGGAATTAATAACATTGAAATATTAAAGAAGCACAGTAGTCATCTCTACAACACACAGAAACAGCATTTTTGTCCATGACCAAAAGAGAAAAGCAACCCCATGTGTCAGTACTCTCACCCCCCCCCAAAAACAGCAAAAAAAGAAGGAAAAAAAAACCCCTCAAATCTTCAGTCAAGAAAAAGAAATTCAATCTCAAAACCCACAATCAAAGATCCTGTCAGCCCTCTGAAAACCCTAGAATTCAGTGACTACTTCTGATCATCACTGCAATCTTTTTTTTTCTCTTTGAAAATTTTAATTCCCACAGAAGAAATCAAAAAAGGGATGGTCCTGATCATGACATTGATCATGATCATGATCAGTACTGCCATAATTATTGTCCTCAGATGAAGAAGTAGAGATGTTGTTATCACTCTCATTCCCAGTTCTTGATTGCAGAATTCCAGTGGGGTGGATTGGGAATAAATCCAGTGTTTCTTGAGGATGACTGCTGCTGGAAATGAACTGATCATGGTCATTCTTGCTTCTGGGGTGGTGCATTGCTTTGTTGTACCTCTGGTAATTGTTTGTGTCAATGTTGGTATTGTTTTCTTGGATTAGTTTAGACCTCTTGGTGCTTGCTCCTGCTGCAGGTAGTGGTACCTTTGGGTATTGCTGATAGAACCCTACATCATTCTTTGCTCCAGGTATGTAACATGGACTGCATACAACTGTGGAAAATAAAGAAAATGAATAAATATATATATATATATTCATTCATCATGTAATATTCATTAATAAAATAATAGAAATAAAAACACACAAAACTCTATTTTTGCATTGGAGCAGTGATGATCATCATGAGTTATCAAGAACCTGATCATAGAATGTCAAGAGACACACTTTACACACACATATACATATAACTATGAATGTACTATTTTCAAGAAAAAAAAAAACGCACTACACACACACGTATGTGTATAGCTACTATGTATGCATGTATCAATAACGTTTCAAGAAAAAAACACGCACTACACGCAGTACCATTCTGATAAGATGGGAAGAGTAGAGGTGGAGTGGGGTGATGGAGAAAACGATTGAAATAAGCAAAGGTGTCTTGCTTCTGCTTCTGTCTCTGTCGGGCCTTGTGATTCTGAAACCAATAGAACACATTCTTGCCTTCAATGTGACCAAAAGCCCTCAGCCGAGCAGTGATCTGCTGAATCTGTTCAGCAGTTGGAGTCCTTAAACCCTGTCTGTACAACCCTTCAAGCATGTTGATTTGATCCTTCGTGGGGTTCCATCTAGACCCTCCATTCCCATTAACACTCTGATGATGATCAGCAGAACCCTGCTCCATTATGATTCAAGATTTGAGTAGTAATATGAATATATGGCGAGGGTGATGGGTAAGGGTTTGTTTGTTTGATTATTAATTTATAAGAAGAAAAAGGGAGTTAAGGTTGGCCTAGCAATCAGCCAATCATAAGGAGGGTGCATGAATATGCGTGCAAGCAAATGCATATATGTTACAAAGAAAGAGATAAACAAAGAGTCAAACAAGAAAGGGAAAATCACACACAAACACACACAGAGAACACGCAGTGAGGGTGTGAGATTGAATGTTTTGCATGCGTATAGTTTTTGGTGCTGCTGAAATTTATCTCTGAAAACATGGTGGTGGTAGCGGCTGAGAAGAGATTAGGCCTGGCATACGTGAAAGGACAAGAGTGCCCCTAGGGAGGGGATTGTCTTTCTTGGGAATGAAAGATGATATATTGATGAGTAGTATAAGAAGGGGGGAGGGGGGGTAGGGGTAGATTGGGGAAGGAGGGAAAAAGACAGGTTGTTGGGTTGTAAGGAGTATAGGGCCTAGGCTTTGGAAATTGCAGCAACTAAGTAGAGTGCAGAGAGAGAGAGAGAGAGAAAGACTGTTAGGATATATGATCAGTTTGAGTTGATTAAGAGGTGAGATTTTGTTTGAGGACGACCTTTGATAGTAGTGGTGGTGAGGAGAAAAAGAATATTCAGATGTCAATTTGACCTAAATTTTCAAGTTTTTTCAAAATTTTGGACTGAAGCCCAAGATTTTAAATACATTTTTCCTTTTCGTTAAATTTATTATTTTGTTTCTAAGTTTCGTCTAAAACTATGTAAATATTATGCATATATATAAGTTACCTTATTGGAATAATAGATTTGGAATGTGAATTCTAAATATCCTTTTATCAATTTACTTTTTTATTTTTTTTCAAAAGCAAATCGACTTTTGTCAAACCAAATTACCAAATTTTTGGTTATTTACCAAACTGAATCAAGCAATTATCAGTATTCCACACTACCGAAAACAGTCATAGGAGTTGGATGATTCTGTACGTATGTGTACATGTTAAATGGAATAGAAAAAGCAACAAAATTTGAAATAAAAAATCCGACCTGATATCTGCATCTCTCACACCGAATACGGGCGACGCTGTACACATCTATTTCAAGAAATCCAACACGAAAAAAGATCATCGCACACCGAATTTCCCCTTGTACAAATTCTGCAGATTCTCCAGATCTTGAAACTAACCCAACAGCAAGAATGTAATGTTTCACAGAATTTGCTTTCACAAAGTGAAAATCCAAACTTCCAAGAAATAGATGAACTTTTGACATGCCAAAGGCAACTGGAGTGTCAATGGAAGTGAGGCATTTAAGATACCTCAAAATTTTATTCAGAATGAAATAAACTTCGTTCCCATTCGTATACATGCAAGTCGTCCACGTCTTTAAGTGGAAAGAAATGCGAACAACTGGATTTTTTTACAAGAATGTTTGAAGCTACTACCAGAAGTCTCTCACAAGCATGAATTTCATCCAGTTTCTGTACCTGACTGAGTTGTTCCATCGATAGGTCCCTCCAAGGCTTGTAATATGACCTGTGCAACAGTTCAGATTACCGATTCAGCAAAACCAAAGTCGCTTGTTCATTTCAGTAACGTGGACATAATGATGCAACAGTTCTAAAAAAAGAAGTCTTATCCTATCTTCATTCATCCTATACTAATCTGATTTGGATAGCTACTTATTACAGCTCTGTTTGGTTTCATTTTTGGCTGTTTGAAAGAAGACTGAAAAACATCAAGAGTGTCTGTCGGTGTTTTTGCAAGAGACACGATGCAGAGTGTCTTTAGCTTATTTCAATCATCCTCTATTAATACAAAATACGAAATCAAACATATTGAAAACTCTGAGACACAAATGCACTTGTCTTTATCTTTCGCTGTCTCCCCAAAACAAACAAAGACATTTCAGAAATGAAACCAAACAGAGCTAAAGGACTGAGATAGGTTTGATCTAACTGCCGTAATCCAGTGTGATTTGGTTTGGATCAAAGCACCTTCGTTTTCACGCATCCATTATGTGTTTTACAAGGGCTAGATCACTATAACCAAATTTTTGGCTGGGAAAGGCTTGGCAACCAACTCCATCATTTTCCATCTTGAAGAAGATGGCGTGAAGCCTGCCTCATCTCTAGCAGCACAAGACAAAGTTCAAGGATATAGGTTTCTTGAATGATGTGAGAATCAGGATGAGATCATTGCATAGAATACCTACTTGTTAGCTTCTAGACCAGTAGGTGTATTGGATTTTAAGAAATGTATTCATCCATTTCTCTTGCATCTTCTATAATCTTTCTTTGTTTGTCTCGAGGTGGTTGAAATGTAAAAAAGCAAAGAACAACTATCTTACCATCTCCAGGCAGGATTTGCTTCAGCAGGACAGTGTATCTTTGAACATAGCAATTGCAAAGAAATACCAAGACCAACTGAAAAGTCCGACTCTGTTTCATAGAAAGAACATAGTTAAAAGTGAGTTGTTGGGTTGTCAAAAGCAGCTAAGAAAAAAGTCACTGCAACCAAGACAAGAAGTTTCTAAATGAAGCAATGGTAGAGAAAAGTGAAACCGTCGATTATAGAAACAAAACAAAAAATAATTAATCATGATTTAAGGAATTGAGTATACAGTGTCAAATCTTGCCACTCGAGTAAGTTATTCCCAATATTTGCAAAGGTCACAAATTTGAATTGCATTTCGATAATAGAAGAAATATTCTTGCTCACTTATCTCATATGTGATTTAGACCAAAATTCTTAAAAAGATCGAGGATTTCAAATTTACTCAAATAAGGAAAACAAACTGAATTTGTGCAGAGGAACATCTTATGGTTAATGCTCCAGGCAACTAATACTTCAAGGAGGCGATATACTATAATGAAATCGACATAATTAATTAAAAGAAGTACTACGACGTAAAAGTGAACCTGGGGGCGAATCAGAAAAAAGTAGGAGACAAAGTGCAGAAACAGCCGACGGAAGCAATGTATGGCTAAAACCCAGCATCTGTAGCAGGTAAAATATTGATGCAGCTAATACATCTTCACAGCCACATCCTGCATCTTCTCCAAACCCTGGCTCACAGTATTCCAACAAAGACTGCAGGGTGTGTAGGTCCTGTCTTTCCAAGAAACTATTATTGTTGAGTTTGCTTAATTTACAAGAAATTTTTCTAAGGATCACTGAGGCGGTCAGCCAGCGCAAAAGCTTTGATACAAGGGAATCTTCAGGAGTTTTTTTCTCTGAGACTGCCATCAAATGATAATCAGAATCTTCTGGCTCAGACACTTTTGTTGGCCTTGACTGGATAGCAGTTGTGACTGTCCATCGCAAAAACTTCACAAGCTTTCCCTGATCCTGCACCAATATATTGGAAACAACACTCAGTTTCAAGTAACAAAACTACAGGAGAAGCGTTCTAATAAGCCCAAAAACCTGGCCCTAAGATAAGGTTCATATCAGCAGGTGGGAGAATTGATTGGGAAGAAAATTATGTTTCAAGATAGTCAAAGATCTATATATATAGATATATACATATATATATATATATATATCAGAAAATAATATAGCAGTACTTGGAACATAAATGATAAGAAACAGACAAAAATACACAAGAGATGGAGGTACCATCCGGAAAATAGTGACTGGAGGAGTACTCATGAGAACAGCTTTGAGTCCCAAAAATGCGGTTGAATTGCACCTTGTTTTGGAGCATACTTCAACAGCCTCATACAGCTGAAATAAGCCCTCCTCTGACAATGTAAAATGTGGTTGATATATTCTCCTCTTCTGTGATATCTTCAGCATTAAGGTCAATATTTGCAGAATTGAGTCGCACAGTGTGCTTTGTTCTTTAATGAGATCAACACCAACTAGGAGTTTGTACAAATGTGATGAAAGTTCTGAAAGCTGCTCCATAGCATGCTTTTGCAACCACTCAACAATATTTCTGGGTGATGTTATACAATTTACCACCTACATTTGGAAATTGAAATATATATACATTAAAAATCAATTCACAGTTAAAAAAACAATGCTTCCGCTGCCAGCATTTATGCTTTTAGCAATAGAAAAGAACGGACACAAGCATAGCAAACATGTCGGAAAAACAAATAGTTTTCTTGTTCAGTTTCCCTTATTAGCTTTATATGATCCTGTTCTTTCCACCGAAACAAATCAGGCAATTTGTTACAACATGTGACCTTTCTTATATGGACAATTGCAGTGTGTCAAGAGACAGACAGCAATATGGCAAAGCATGTACATGTAGTTATTTGAATTTACAGCACTGAGTTCACAATGTCCTCAAACAGATACATATGAAGCATGAAGCTTATCTCATCAATGTATGAACAAGGACCACTGAAGTACCTGTCTATTTTTGGCACGAGTGCTTCACAAAAACCCTTTTCAGTTGCTAAGTATTTATCAATGTCCACTTGTTATAACTAAATTATACTACTTGTATTACAAAAATTACTGATTTTATTTCCTCTTTGGTGACTCCTAAAATATGCTTCATTTCTCCTCAAATAGAATTTCTTTTCTGGAAGATACCCTGTCAATTAAACTAATGTTGTCGTGAAACAAACTCTCACCCCACCATTCCTGATGGAAATATTGAAAAGATGCACAAAATATTCACTGCCTCAACTCTTTTCTAACTCTATGCCGAATCAATAGACCCATTTTTCAGGAGGCAGTATTAACAGGTACCCACATCATATAGTTTTTTACAGCATCAGATAAGATTAGAAAAAAGTACAACTCTGAAGCTGGATTAATAGCTCAGAGAAAAGGGCTTTTTCGAAGGTAATTCCATCAGATATATCCGAAATTTTAACACCCAGGTCTGATGCCAGTGCCTGATGCTGTCCTTCAAGCTAAGCATATCTCTTGCAATTTAAATATTTGCTACAATGGCATAGCTCTGTATAAAAGTCACACAAATAACATTACTAATTTGCTATAAATGGTATATGGTGACCAACCATCAGATTTAACCTTAAACTGATGACCCAATCTTAAGGCACGTGGCTGTACTTTTGGTTGCTTTGAAGCCAATGCATGTGCAATTTGTCAGTTCTCGGTGTTGTAACACAGTAGATAATACATGATTGCCTTTGCTTTTCATGGACAGTAGGCTCATTTCCACTTTTTTGACTTTCTGGTCTTTGAATAAGTTCCGCACTCCAGAGGAATTTCTTTCATCATTGACGTCATGGCAACTCTCCTAGGTTCCATTAGCAGAACTTTTCAAATTCCAAAATAGCACCATCAATTACTACCAACATTTTGAGATCTTTTAACTCTCCTTATTCCAAGCATCAATTCTAAATTACTTAGGTTCTTGACATCCATGAATTTGCCGAAATGGCCTTCAGACCAATGACCCAATCTAACTTTTCCTTGACTCCATGGTCCAGCATAGTTTGGCCCACCCCACTTGTCAGTATGGCCTTAATAATCTGAATTCAGTTAGTTCTAACAATATTGACAATCCATGAGTCAGACCTGAGCCTTTACAAATGTAACCAGATATCAGAGCAGCCCCTGGAGCTACTATCCACTAGACTCGGTCTAAACTTTTTGGTAGGAACATGCAACACAAATTAAATACTACAATATGGACATTCAATTAAGTGGAGAAGTATTTAACAACTCTTTGAATGATATGTGACCTTTGGATGATTCCAACTTGTCAGCATGCACTTGGGCATTATAGTGGGTCAATGATCCACAATATTAACAAAGCCAGGAGAGTGCCCCGAGTCCTTATAAATCACCTACCTCCGAATAATCATCCATTATAACTTTATATGAAGGAGTGCAATGTGAAGATCAATTTTTTTATACTGATCACAATCAACTACCAAATGGAAGGGGGAGAGCCATCCATTTACATTGTTTATTAGCCTATTAAAGTGTTTTGAATTGTTTCCAACTTCTTCCATCCACAACCAGCCAAAGGCAAAGAGGTTCAAGCTTCCAGATCCAACAGCTTAAAGTTTCATGCTTCAGCTTCAAATGCTTGAATGTGCATCCTACATCTCCAGCATAATTTTCTTCTAAAAACCTGATATTCAGCTAATTCTCCATATGCCCGGAAGCCATACGGCCCATCCCAAGATTTTCTCGACTCTACACTCCCATGTGGGGAGGATGAGAGACCCATTAAGTTCTTCTAATGGAAAAGACGATATCAGTAGTTTATAAGTCAGCATATGACTACATCGTCCAAGAACAGAAAGAGATCCAATCATAACAAGAAGACAATCAGGCATTTTCATATAAAAGAAGTCTCAATGGCGCAAAAGGAAAAGAACAGAATCCTCTAACTACGACCATACAAGATGATGAAACAAGGGAAATCAATACCTCCAACACAATAGGCAACTGTGAGAGGGTAAATTCTTTCCGCTCTTGGCATTCACTCCCATAGAGAGATGAAACAATAGATGACAGCCATAAAATCAGACCACAGTGTCGAACTAAAAACCAAACCGCTTTATGTAATTGAGCAGCCTTCTTCACTATCTGCAGCAGACATCATTCATTTCGATTTAGCTCTTCACTTTGTGTAGCTAGTCAGAGAAAATAACATAACTAGAAAAAGTACTTAATCATCATTCCAACTTCATGTGGACAGGTGCAAGAAAAGGTTTTAAACTAGTCAGACTATTCAACAGGAGGAAGCCAAGACTATGTAGAATTGAAGTTCAACAACTGGCAGTAGATAATCAAAGCATGAGAACTCCATGTTTCTTATGACATGCATCATGATGTGTACAAGAGCATGAAAATTTGAACCAAAGTTTGTTGCACTCATTTTTATGCATAAGTTTCTCAGGCATGCAAGGGTGCGTGTGCATGTAAGTGCCGAACAAAAGAGAAACTTTAGCAGTCTAATTCACCCAATACTCATTCATTAGGAAAAAGGGGAAATTCCAACCAAGTATTCTGGTAGAACTTCATTTGCAACAGAATGAAAAGTCAAAACCCCAGATGACATAGAAGCAACAGATATAAGAATTCATGACAAAGTATGAAGATAATTCAAGTACAAAGACATCAATGTTCACATCAAGTGAAAAGAGACACAGGAGCATGTGTCAAAGTGGCCAAGCTCACCTGAATAATAAGTTCCTTTGAATCATTATCTGAAAGTGGAGAAGAGTAAAAACTCATGAGGATCTCAAAAATTGAGTTCTTAATGTATATTTGAGCATCATCTTCTGTATTCACCCCTGCATACAACAGGCGGAGCATCCATAACCTGTCTGCTCTAAAACTAACAGAGCTACTCCAAAAAAGATTTTGGAATAATGGTATAACCTGTCATTATTTAAGAGAACAGCAGTAGAACGTTAAAGTTTATTTACATAGAAGCAAATTACAACACAGAATGCAACATTGAATTGCGAGCAACATACTTTCATGTTCACACTAGGAGAGTTCATGAGATGCTTGCTTATGGTTGAATAATTGGCATGTGATGGGTCCAATAGTACCAAAGAAGCCTCTGCAACAAACACAGCAATAATGGATGGAATCCTCTGCCATGGCTCTTCTATTCCATTTTGCAAGTATGAAACTAGGAGTCGAAGTCGTGCCACATCCTTCTTCTTTGGGCATTTCTGTTAACAAGGATTAGAGTATTTCAAAATGTTAAAACCTTGATACACATACATCCTTAAGAGTTAAGACATACCCTAAAGAATTTTCAAGGCAGTAAAATCAATTATGACATAAGTCCATGGATTTGCCCTTCAAAAATATCATTCTTTTTCTTTGCCAAATCCTAAGCATAATCTCTTCAGCCACTGATGTTAACAATCTCAAATAACATAATACAGGAACTTTTCAGAGTAGATAACGGGTCCAAGTGGTTTGCAATTCCAGATGGATCCCAGGTTCTGTTCTTGAACTACAAAAGCATACCTGAGGTCTCAAATTCTGTATATGACAGCAAAAAATACAAAAAAGATAATCAATACAGGGGACCATTTTCTGAGAGAATTTTGCATCACATCTCCCCTAAAAATCCAATCTCAAGACAGCCGGTTGTCTTTGTCTAGTAATTTCTTTCTAACTAATCTTCTGCTTTAACAAAAAGGAAAGAAGTGATAGTTTTGCACTCAAACCTATTCATCGTAAAACCTTAAAAATGCGTGCTGCAAACTAGACTATACACACGCCCAAGAAATTAGAACTAAAAGCAAAACCTATTCCGTTAAGATAGAGCTAAGTGAAAGAGATAAAGAGCTGTTGCCAACTTTTTACCAGATAATATAATAACTCGAAACTGACTTTAGAAACCAAAAGCCACTGAAAGAAAAGTTCAGTAGTAAAATAAATGGGAATAATATAGATAAAGAAATCATGAGTCTATGTGACATGGAAAGGATGACAAATTCCAAAAGTTGAAACATGTTCAAATCCGCTCGTCGTTCCTTCCATTGATGAAGAAAACATGTGAGGATCAAGAACTTTTCTATTTTATTAAGCCACAATTAGACAACTCTAATAAAGTGGTTGATCTCTTCAATATTAGCTAGTGCTCGTGCTTCATGCTTTCAGGGATTTACTTCAGTAAATCAAAAATTCCATATCTCAATATGGGCAAAATCTTCCTGCCAATAGCATCTATCAGCAATTCAAGCTGTATGCAAGGATTTCCCTTTTCCTTATTATCTCTCAGGACAGCTCCACAAAACTTACTGGAGTGGCAACATTTTGCAGTCAGCATAGTACATCAAACAACTATATCGCTGGTCTAACTATGTCTAGACAAATATTTAAGAAGCAAGGTATTCTCAACTTTACAATATTAAACCAACTTAAGCTAACAGTGATAACTGAAAAAATTACAAGTGTGTTAGGAGTGATATAAATACAAGTGTGTTAAATGTAAAACCTAAAATGTACCTTTATTACATTCGGTTGAACCTTCAACTACTACATTATAACGGGAAAGCATATAGACACCCCTAATTAGGCCAATTAAAGTAAGAGCATATGGAACACGAATCTATTTAGTGTAAACTGAAGAAAGTATCAGTACCTCTAGTGCACTCTTGAATTTTGCAAGTGCCTCATATCCCAATTTCCTCATATCATCATCAGGTGAAGATATGCTGACAAAGGTAACAGCAAGCAAACCTAAACTAGCAAACTCAATGGGTTCAATGTAGCTCATTGACAGACAGTGAATTGAGAAGTGAAGGATGAAGACAGGATCATATGTTTGCAGCTTAGCACTTGTAGGACGGGCCTGCACAAGGTATGACCAACGCAGTAATGGATAATGCCCGGGAAAAAATTATTTCCGGTCATAAGAATATAAAAAGATATTGAAATGGTGAAATAGCATATAAATGAAATAAATTTAATAACTAGTACAGTGAGCTTGCTGGAAAAGTACCTCGTGCATAACTGTAGTAGCAGTATCTTTTTTAAGCTTGTTCAAAGTTCCTCCATTAACAAATCTATTGTATGGAAAATAAAGCACAGTTTGAGCACACAACTTAGGATCAATGGGGAGGTTCTCTCTGAATTTAATCTTTCGACGGTCTTCAACAAATTCCATGTTTTCTGCATCAACAGATGGCATGTCCTTATCTTGGTCCCAATCTTTTCTCACATTTAAGGAAGCAACACCCCATAGGTAATCCAATTGAGAGACGGTCCCAGCACTTGACTTATCGTTTGCCTCAATTTCTAATATTAAGTTATATATCTCCAAATCAACTTCAGTACATGTTGCCCCATAAGAAGACAAAAGCAGATAGACTAACTCTCTATAATTTATGCCAATATCTTCTCCCAAATTGACTTCTCTTTGCTGCGCATAGATATGGAGAATTACTCTGACCAACTTAACAAGTTCCAGCGCATGTTGATGTTGCTGAGATGTTAATCTATTGGTTTTGCCATCTAAGGAATCTAGCTGAGTATGAGGAATGGCAAGCGACCTTAAGATGCTCTGCATAGGTGTAAAAACCAAGCCTAACTGAGTAGAAACAAGTGATTGGCAGGGCAAATGAATGGACTGTGAAAACTGGGAGTGAGCAAGCAACAGCTGAATTACTGAAGCGCTTGAGAATGTCCCTTCAGACAAATAAGTGAGCACAGTTCGGAGCATCTTCAGTGTTACAGGATCCCCAAACCTATAAAGAAGAAATGACCTTAGAAGTTGTTCAATGTAGGGAAGATTATCCAACTTGATAAGCTGATCATGCATCTCTTTTGTCAATTCCAATATATTATTCATTACAAAGACTTCCAGAAATCTAAATAAAGAGATATTCTGGCCATCAATATTTCCAGAGTAACCACTATTGCCTGGGAATTTCCTGACAATCAACATCCAGGAATTGATCAACATCCTTAAAAACCAGATTCTTGACTTTTCTATATCAAGGATAACTTGTGCAGGAATCACCTTTTTGTCTCCATCATCCAGCTGACGATGACATTGATCATCATCAGAAAATAATATTATCTTACAAAAGCTTATCTTTGCAACTACTCTGTTCACAAACTCTAAAGGCTGTTTCAGCGACTGAAGTCCAGTCTCACCACAGCAGTAGTCAAAAATATCATCTGCACTAGATGGGCACACAGAATTAAATAGACTCAACCTCCTTTCAAGCTTCATTATGTCTTCTCTTAATGCCAGATGGTCTCGTACCATAAGGACTGCCTTTCCAAGAAGACTGTCTGAAAAAAGATCCAAAAATTCTTCTATGGATGCAGTCAAGGGTTTATCAAGTCCAATCTCAAAGATAATCCCCGAGACAAAGATCTTCCACTTAGAAAAGCCACCCAAGAGTACACGACCGTACACCGAAACTATAGTTTCAAAAGGCTTACAGAGCTGACCCCCGGATTTAGAGATGACTGAATTTAAGTACAAGAAGACAGTTGGTAGTAGCATGACTAATTCTTCATCGGAAAAAGTGTATTTACAAGTGTCTTCTGTCCCAGTGGCAGTAGGAAGCAGTGATTTATTCAAAATTTCAGAAAACATATATCCGAAGACAGACAGATGCAGGGGGCTCATTCCAGCAATATGATGCAACAACTCAGCTTTTGCTCTATTGATCTTGTGCAAGCAATAAGCAAATGTACTTACAGGAGTGCTTGACATAACTCTTGATAAAACCATAATAGACGGAAGATGTGGATGCTGGATGACTTTATGCATGTTTATGACCTTGACAGCTTTAAGCAGACATGCATCAGCAATTTCCAGTTTAACACAATGGCCAATTTCTAGTACTTGAAAAAAAATCCGTTCGAACAATGAAACATCAAAATGCGTCTCATCTGTTCCATCCAGAAAATTATATTGTTTACTTTCTGGATGTGGCTGCCCCATATAGGCCAAGAGAAAATCAAAAAAGCAACTGGCTAAGTTCAAACCAGCAAAGACAGCATATCTTTTTGATGATAGGTATAAGGTTGAATTGTTGAAATCAATCCGAGAGAAACACCAGTTCACCAATGCAAGCAGCTCAAAGGGAGATATGAAACGAATTGACGTGTATAGAGCATAAAATGTTGGGACTAAAGGCTTGAAGTCCATGGACTGGATACATGCATCAAACTTATTCTTGAACACCTCAAAAAGTTTCTGTTGCAGCGCCTTACATGCTCCTGATATTCGCTTTCTGCCATTTATCACTTCTTCGGATCCTTGATTGTCGTACATTAGGAACAAAAGCTCAGAAACTGTTCTAATCAATTTCAGGACATGGTGATCCATCCTGTGAAGCCCCACTTTAGCTAATTCTAGAAATCTTTCTGAGGTTTCCTCAAAGACTGAATCTGAAAAGTCCATATTACTAGACAGAGGATAATTCAGTGATGCTGTCACAGCAGGATGATTAAAGATGATTTCTACCACTTGTACCGCATAATTTAGTGGTGGAGCCTTAACATGAACTGGACCAACAGTGTCTGTATTTTCAACCAACAGTTCTTTCAACAAGTGCTCTGCGAGCATAAAGCATGTTTCAGAAAGGATCTCGAGTTCATCCATGGATCTGATTCTGTAGTATGAGCTCGCATGATTAATCCAGAAGAGCACATTGCATAACGAAGAAACCAAATGATCGGATGGCATCTCAGTCACTTTATCCAAAAGCAACTTTATAAGTGCTGACTGCTCAAATAAATGCAAGCTACTACTTTGTGCAATGGATGAAAAGAGTACACAAAATGGAGCATTTCTTAAGTAACAAGCAAATGCAACAGACGCAGCTTCCATTGAATCAAGATCAACTTTACAGAAACTTTCTTCTTTCTTTTCCTTATGATGAATAACACTATCCAGAGCAGCAACGAACATTTCAGGCCATAATTTGAAAACATCAGCGAGATAACTCGATTCAAGGAAAAATATGGATGATAAAACTGAGAAAGGGACCTCAAGTAGGTTACTTGAGATAGATAAGACTAACGGAAAATTCTGCAGAAGCTCAGTGTGTCCTGTACAGATCAACGAGTAGGAAAATCCCACCGCCAATCCAACAAGTCCATTATCATACTCACTTCTCAAAACTCCTTTAATGTCACTAAGAGTATTGGTAAAGGAATTATTTGATCGCGTGTCATTCTCAACATTGGAATAAATGCTATAACACTGATGATGCAAAGTATCACGTGCAAAACGCAACAGAGTCTTCAGTGGCCTCCACTCACATGGACATCCGACTGGATCAAAGTCATCAATTCTGCTGCTACAATTCTCAAGTTTCTCAGATAATACACGATCAATTAGAAATGATAATGGCCCAGCATTCACCTAGCAAAGTTATTGCATTGTCTCCAATTATTAAAGTCAATGATGCGAAGAAAGAACACAACAAAAATTATACATAGTATGAAGAATTAAGTAAACGAGCCATTCTACCTGTGTATCCAACAGATATTTGATTGTGTTGCAAACATACAGAGATATCAATGACTTCTGGGGTATCGTGAAGGATCCAGACTCGGAGTTAAGCAACCGTAGACACTTCTCCAAGATACATATAATAAAGGGGCTTACTTCGGGAGAAAGATCTGCTAGAAATATTACGGATTGATTAAGAAACAAACTATATATTATTGTAAAAGAGGGGCATAATGCAGGTAAGATGTATAAAAGAGGGGGGGGGGGGGGGGGGGGAACAGTTGAGTTAGGAAGGTCATCTTTAGGCCATTTAACACATAACTTTTCCTGGTGACCCAAAAATGCTTCAAACAATGTGTCATGTCTTAAGCTTTTAATGTATAAACATCAAATTGGGCTGCCATTCAATTTCGAATCAGCGAGACATCTATTTTTGAAAATGCGAATACTATGCACAAGTCTTATACCAGATATAATGAAAGGATATATCACAACCAAGATGGAGTCCTACTTCAGTGGAGTAAGTTAAACCTAAAACCCTTCTAAATATCACATTGATGGGCAGCCGGCCATAAAACACAGAAAGGTAAACTGCCAATCTCAACACTTGAACATGACAACAATGGCATATTCCCAGCAACAACTTTATGGAATAGCATGACTTCCCACCTCAAGCCTATGCATCTTTGTTTTAAGGATGAGACATACTTCTAAAACTGAAACGAAACCATATTTCTGCTTCCCTTTCTTATTCAACTAATTCAAGGATTATCTGCGAATAACATTGACCTTTTAATTCTTTGTCATCTCGTAGCTTACAACTTTCTCTCTTTTCCTGGAGGAGCAAAATTATGAAGGTCATGCTGAAAGATACTCTTCAGACATCAAAGACAGAAATACAGTAAATGTGACACAAAGAAAGATACAAAAGAAAATCAGTGAAAGAGTAGAAAACTTACTTTTGCACATAGGCTTTTCAAGGGGGTAAATTGCTTGTTATTTAGAATTTAGATGTTATAAATAGTTAATTTTTCTGCTGGACATATGTGGAACCTAATTGTCAAAACCAGCTAAATTTTCAATGTCTACTATTTATAATTGTTAAAGAATTGCTTAACGTTAAAAGAGAAAAATGAGAGCATAACAGTTCTTCTGTTACAGCTGAACTCCACCCCCTCCCACGGCAAAACCCCTCGACTAAGCCATTGCAGCTGAACTCCTTCCCACCCTCCCATCCCTCAAACGGACTCCTAAACTAAACCCTACTTAATGCCAATTACTTTCCACCACTGATAATTCATCGATTCAGATCCAAGACCATTTGTAATCCATAATTTAATACTTCTCCCCTATTATTACCAACAAAAGTACAATTTTAAAATTAATTGTATGACAAAATACAATGTCAATACACCCACTGCAGATGTTAAGGCACTAGTTTGGATAAAGGCATTGATCACTTGGACATGTGCAATTCGAATCGTTATACAGTTGATTGCTCTGCTTCTTGTTAGCTTCATGGTGGGTGAAAACGCGATTATATATTGACATGCAGAGCAACTCAGACTTTGTAATCAAACCTTTACAGTGAATTACCAGAAAAAATGAGTCAACTAAACCAAACACGAAAAGCAATCAACTAGAAATAGATGCATGTACGTTGAAGCATTGCTGCACACATGCTGGAATGATTGTAATTATACAGGCACATGGTATTGCAGGTAAATTAGCTCTGTTGTTTTAAAGTAAATAATACTGAGGGAACTTTCCACAGTGGCACTTCGTAGACCAAATTTATGAGGCCATGCCACATGGTGAAAAGTAATTAAATGCAAAACGATATCGGTAATAGTACATAGTCACCACCATTGATGAAACACATGCAGAAATGGAACAAGAACAATGGTGAAACAGGAAGCAAAGTGAATAGTGAGATTGGTAAGGGCATCAATTACCTTTACCACCTCCTGAATCATAGATGTGATGCTTCAAGGACTCCATATACTTGTATAAGTTATTCCCAGTTGTGGAAACAGCATCACATAGGAAAGAGACAATAACTGATGACAATTTTTGAAAGATTTCAACTTCAAGGTCTTCAACATAAACATGATTGCAGCTACAGCCGGGTATAAAGAAGAACCATGCACAAATCTCCTTGGTGTTATTATCAAATGCACCAGTGCTTAACATGGATGCCTTTGCCAAGGCATAAGCTTGTTCCTTTATCTTTCTGACTGGTGAACCCATTAACAAGATGATAAATGGATATAGGTGCCTGTACATTTGTGGTGGGGATCTGACAGGGCTTGCATCTTTAGAGAACTGCCTCACTTGTTCATTAAGCAGGTTTAATATAGCCTGCTGCAGAATTGTTGGTAACGCTAGAGGATTATTTGGCAGAAATTTAAACAAATCGAAAAATCCTTCCATGGCCATGGGCATCGTCCGCTGCAAGACAAAATAGAACTCTCCAGTTAGTTATAAGCATGGCCAACAATTTGACTAGGAAATTAAATTCTACGGAGAATTACGTGTAACAATTGCAAGGATATCAACTAAGGATCAGAAATTTCCACCTCATCCATCAAAGACAATATGACTGCTAATGCAAATGTTTTAGAAGCAAAAAGGAGAAAGTTAAAAGAAAGTGGTCCAAAGAAAAATATTTACATTACTCTAAAAAAGCTACATAAAACCTTAAGGAGTATGTCATACTTTTCTCATTTGAAATTTGAGGTGTTAATTTGGAAGTTAATCTGCAGAACATCTATATCAGTTTCTGAAAGAGAAGCTATTGTAAAGGCCATTTGCAAAATAAAATCAGAACGTACCAATAAAAGAAATCAAAAGAACCCCAGAACTCTACTAATTACAGCTAGAATTAGCTCAAGAGATATAAAGCACGTCCAATTCAGGTTGTTTCTAAAATGAATACTTGACCATCATTTAACTATTAAGTAAACTAAATTTAGATCAACAAAGTCAAACTACTACGAAATCAAATACCAAGATGGTTATGGAGTTTCAATATTCGTCAAGCTAAAACAACTTGAAATTATATACCATATAAATCTAAACTTCATAACTCACATAATATATTTGAAGCGAGTCAAGTATCTTTGAGTAAAAATATGTATCCCCATCTTTTGGATCAATATGCGTCTGATGTAAACCCCACAGATCTTTAATAAATATCAAAATATCAATTCCATTCTCCGATTGTTGCTCACCACCTGAATCTGCAATTCCACCATCCCCAGACAAATCTATGTCAGAAGAATTAACCCCACTTATAAGAATATCCAAGTCTTCACTTGCAGCAGAACTTTTCAACCTCTTACTAACATGTACAGAATGTTGTGGCGCAATTTCTATTTCGGCCTTCCTTTTTGTGGTAGACTCAAGCCTCTTGAAGTGGCTGTTTAGAGGAGAAAGTAAAGACAACAAAACTTGGGGATCCGGAAGCAACATCCGGACTTCATCCTGAATCTCTGTCTTCAGTAATTCCCAGCTGTGCATCGTTTGATTGTTTGGGCGAGAATAACTGTCCACAGATTTCAAGCAATAATCCAACAACTTTAACGTCTCCAATACAAGCTTCAATGTTCCATGTTTCACAAGAGAATCAGAGTGAAGTAACCCTTTATTAATAACTGCTCTTGTGAAAGGGCGTGCTCCTATGCATTTTAAAATATTTTGCACAGATTCACTGTTGAATGCAGGTGGTTTATCAAGAAAACTAAATGAAAGCCCATCACTCACGGAGGTAACCACATCTGCAGCTAAAGAAATAGCAGCAAACCTGCAAATAACTAAGTCATCTCAGATGATTGTACACAAAGATAAACACAGACAAAGGATCCAGTGTACTTGTTCTATAAACAATACAAACAAGAATGTTAAGGTATATCTACGTACAAACACAGTGTGTTCAGTTGTGGTTCATGTGCATATCAGCATGAAGGCCTAACAAATTGCAGAAATTAACAAACTATTGCTTAAAAACTTTCACCAGTTATCAGATGCAAGATCTTCAATGCTGTAAGGGAACTCATCCAGATAGGCAGAACCGAGTGAAGGACGTCCTTTTACAATGGCCATAAGCAGGCTCTTAT
Organism: Sesamum alatum; assembly: GCA_034509735.1. Classification (NCBI taxonomy): domain Eukaryota; kingdom Viridiplantae; phylum Streptophyta; class Magnoliopsida; order Lamiales; family Pedaliaceae; genus Sesamum; species Sesamum alatum. The sequence continues at coordinate 17,313,397 of JACGWO010000003.1, forward strand.
GGTAGGCAACCTCTGTTGCCTTCAATTTCTTCATTAAACCCAAAAGACGCTTTGGATTACCACGGAGTGGACTTGGATGCCGCACCAAATCTGGCATCAATCCATTTACAGGATCAGTACACACGAGAAGCAACACGTTGTGTGCCAACTCTGCTGCATCCCCAAAGTCATCCTTTCCTGAAATGCTAACCAACTGCTCCAAAGTAACGCTACCAAATAACACACTCCTAAGCCCTGGTGGGACCAGCGACTCTGGAACAAGCACCCTATCACGCAAAATTGACAGAACATAAACCACAGTCTCCTCATCATCATCCCCCAACCCCCTCAATACCCCTGAAAACATCTCCTTCTGTTGCAAAACCCCCCTCAACAATCTTGGGCTCCCAACCTCCAAGAATGACACAGCAAAACCTACAAATGCTTTCCTTGTGGAATAACTCTTCCTTCTATCAACAGATTTCTTCGCTCTCAACCGCAGTTCCGCCAGCTTAGGAAATCCTGCGAGTTTGAAATCAAAAATCTTGGCCAATTCCCATGCCAACTGCGAACTACGCCTGACAATAGAGGCCAGCAACAAAAGCACAGCGTTCTGCCTCTTGGCCTCTTTACTATTCAACTCCTTATATAAATCCCCCATCTTCTCCTCAATCAGCGTCCGTGCAAACTTATCCAACGCCCGACCAACACCACCACCACCACCACCAACCACATTGCCCTTCCAATGCTTCAAAATTGCAGCACCCAAATTCAAAATATGCAAAAACCCGGGTTTACCTTTGCGAAATTCCCAAGCTTGGGAAATTTCAACGAGTTTGGAGGACGTTTCAACATACGCACGTAGAAATTCAGGTCCCAAATCGGATTTGAGGATTTTGATGAACTCCTTGGAGGCCTCGAAAAAGAGCTGCGATTCCACAGAGTTCAGGTTCCGGAGGAGCTCTTTGAGTTTGGCTTCGTGGTTGATCTTGATAGCAAATTCAGAGAGCTTCTGGTCTTCATTTTCTTCCATCGAGGCTGGAATCAGTAACAGAGCCTCGAGTAGAAATGAAATAATATCTTCGGAGACAATACAGAGACATAAACCCTAATCACCCTCATAAACCCTAAACCTCAACTCCCGCCAGCTTGGTTTTTATATTTATTTAATTATATATACAGGTTATTTTTACTTAGTCCTTGTATTTTTAATCGATTTTTTAAAATTTTAAAATTATATTTTATTCTTCAATTTCGTCCTTTTGATGAAATTTTGCTCACTTTTTCGATCATATTTTGATCTTTGCCAAATATGCCCTTGAAAATACTAGTAAAATATACATAATTGCAAAAATATTTTCTCTCTTACAAATATATGGTGCAATTAAAAATGAAATATTAAGATCAGATTTGACAAAAGCTATAGAAAATTCAATAATAATTTTTTGTAAGTATTCAACAACAATCAACCCAAAAAAAATTAACTTCTTTTTACATAAAAACCAACCATGTGTATATTATTTTCAACTAATGACTGTTTACAAATTAATTATGCTTGCAAGTTCAACCAACAATAGCAACATGAATGGAATAACGATCAAGTTCAACAATAGCAATATCAATGAATCCACGACGGGTAATATATATTTACGTATATAAGCAACATTAATTTTATTTTTTTAAAAGTAAACAGCATTTGAAGTTGTTTGGCTTCCATAGCTTCTTAACAAAAATAGAGGTTGTCATAACAACCACTGTTTTTATTCTTCTTCTTCTTTTCTGTTCTTAATATACAAAAATTTTAGTTTTAGGTTTATAAATTATAAATATTATACAATATTTTAATCATTTAATATAATAAATAGAAGTTAAAACTAAAAAAATTTAATTTCAATCAACTAAACTAAACAAAATATGAAAACAAACCAAATAAAACTAAACATGTAAGAAAATCAAGTATTAAACACTAACCTTTAGATTTGGTAAATTTATTTCACCTTCTTTTTTTTTACAAAAAAAATTGGTTTTTATAGAAATACAAATTGCATAAAGAAGAGGAAAATAAAAGAAAAGTTGAAGAGGAGTTTTTGTTGGGAATGAAGAAGAAGAAGGTCTGAAGGAAGGAGAAGTAGAAAATTGGGAGGAGGATAAATGAAAATTAACCCTAGTCAAGTTTTAAAGATATTCTTATTCATTGTACTAATTTTCTAAAGAAAATATATATCGTCGAGCACCCGATTGGATAGTTTGGATAGGAGAGTCCTACCCGAATCCAATCGAATTCTAAAAATCGGGTTATCAATACCGTTTCCTTAAAATCCAAAAAAAGAAACTCAAATCCAATCGAATCAGGTCAGGACCCAAAATACCTTACCCGAACACCCACACCAGCTCATAATGTGTATTTTTACCCTTCAAAAATATTTGGTTTGAATTCCACTAATTTAATATTAGTGTATTTATATAGAAATTGTTTTATTAGTATCTAGTATTTTATTTGGATGTAGATTTTATTAATGTATTGAATACGTATTTAATATCAGAATACTTTATTTATTGAATAATACAATAATTTCTTTATATTAAAAAAAGCCATTCGAAAGGGAAAAAAAAGGATTATGTTAAATTAATGACTGGAACCATATATGCTAGTGAATGTGGTAGTTTGTACTGTTTTTTCTCTCCATTTATTTTTTGGGGTTGATTATATCATGACTATAGATGGGATAAGTGGTAAGATGACAAATTAATATGTTGTTTATTGTGGAATAAAAATATTGATGTGTGTGTCAAACTATTGTGATGTTTTCACCTTTTTTAATTGTGTTGGATTATGAAGTGAATTTCTCTTAATATTCTATAATATGACAAAATGTCAACGCTAATTAGGCACCTAATAGTGTAAAATGGGCCTGTGGTTGAAAATTGAGGACAAAATGACTAACGGAAAGTGCTACTACCTTCTGTCCGTGGGTTGGAATACCAGCCTATATGTAGGATGGCAATCGAGCGGGTTTAGAATGGGTTTGCTCGGACTCAAGACCCACCCCAAATAGATTCACCACGCCTCACCCTGCCTCTCCAAAAACCCGACTCCGCCCCGTCTCGTCCCGTTTTTCCTTTCACACACTTTATAAATTTTTTAAATTGTCATAAATTGCTCAAACGCTTTGTATTAAAATGAAAATCGCATAATAGTAAAACAAGAATACATTCAACTAATATTCTATTTTTTTAGTAAGTAATATCAGTTTAGACTTAAATACTTTAACATAATTTTCAATCTAAAATGAATTAAATAACACAAAGATACATTCATCTAAATTTTTAATTTTCTCATTAAGTAAATCATCTTACGATCCAATGAATTATATAATTCAAAGAATACATTCAACTAATATTCTATTTTTTTGGTAAGTAATATTAGTTTAGATTAAATTCTTTAACATAATTTTCAATTTAAAATGAATTGTATAAGACAAAGTATATACTCAACTAATTTTTTTTATTAAGTAATATCATTTTAAATATATGTACTTTAACATTGATTTTGATCTAAAATGAATTATATAATATAAATAAAACATTTTAGAAGTAAATTGCCATCCCTACCCTTGCTTCACACTTTTATCACTTCTTATATTGGGCTGGATACATAAAACACGGTCCCAACATTTTGGAAGTAAATGACAAACTAAGCAAGATTGGGTCAAATATCCGGCTCAATTCTAGTTGATACTTGGGGCCTTTAGGTGCAAAATGTAAAAAGCTAAATTACAGTCACCTTTCTTGAATTTTGGCATAATTATACATACCTTCTCATTGTTTGAAAAATTACAAATACTCCCTGACTTTAACATCCATCTAACAACGAGCCCATTCCGTTAGGTTTTCATCCAATTTTTGTGGTGAACTGCCCAAAATGCCCTTATGAATTATAAGTTATCAGTATATATATTTTTTAAAATATTTTTATGACTATTTATTTTACCCACCCTCATTTTTTTTATATTTTTTCAAACGTGTTTTTGAATAAAAAAAACAACAACGGTAAAATAGTACCTTTTACATTTCCGTCTAGGGGCTACATAATTATTTTCTATTTCAGGGGGTATTTATAATTTTTTAAACAATGAGATGATATTTATAATTACGCCAAACTTTAGGGGAGGTAGATGTAATTTACCCAATGCAAACAATCTGCCACTTTATTTCTTTCTCTATAGACATGCATAAATTTAGTGGTCACCTTGCTCATAATCTTGTGTGATCTTCCAAGCGAATGTCGAGGCTGCCAATGCCCCACCGCCTCTGTTGTGATCAATTGAAGAACATCATAACCACCATCACATCAACATCCACCCAAGCTTTCCAACAACGATGCTCTACAGCAAAGCTCGAGCACCTGGACCACCGCAGATAGCTCTGCATAAACATTTAGGTTTTGCAAGTTTTCAAATAATGCGAACCACAAATGATTTTAGTTTTGAATTTGATAGGGTGCATTTTATATTTCATATGCATGCTTAATTCTAATGTTTTTTTAAAGGTTTCCTTCACATTTATGATCGAATTATGCGACTTTTGAATGAAGGATTGAGATTGACCCGTTGTGAAGAAAAGGTGTCAAAAAGCCCAAAAGGAAGCCAGAAAAGAGATCAAGTACAAAGCAGTCATGAGCAGACTCAAGCAACCATTAGGGCGTGATCACGCCTTATCCAACACCCGAGTGTGTGCGGAAAAAGAAGAAGAAATTTGGAATGATCTCTTTCCTTATTTCCGGAGAAGCACGGAAGGAAAGCGAAATCTGGAGTCTAAAAGGGGGCAAAACACATAAAAGACCATATTTTCATCATCGTTTTGGAGAGGTAGAGGAGGTGGAAGACATCGGCAATATTGCTTAGTTTTTCTCTCTTTCTCTCAATTTATGTTTTCTTTAGAACGTCTTATTTTGCTACAAACATGTTGAGTAGCTAATTTTCAATTCTGATTTGAGGGAAATGTTAAACCCAATTGTTATGTTTTAGTCTTGAATTTATCTGATTTTGCCAAGTATTTTTCATCTTGTTTTACTGTAAATGGAATGATTATTATTGATAGATCTGACAATTCGATTCGATATTAATTGTTCTACTGCTATCCATGAGTTTACTAATCCGTAATTGTCATGAATGAGTGGTATAAGTAGCGAGCAAGTTTATTATGTGCTTGGCATGATTGATTTGTGGGGACGAGAAAACTAGGTTAGATAATTGTAGCTATCTCAATTGTTTAATCTAGATTCAACTATTTTAATTGATGCAAATGTTATTATTGATTTGATATGGAACTCTATCGTGCCCAGTCTTGATATAATAAGTTTGGATTTAAATGCTTGAGTCAAATCCACTACAATAGGAAAACATGAATTTGTTACGGCTAGCCTAATGAATTTTAAAGTTGAAAGCTTTGTTGTGAAATTAACCCTTAGTGACCTATGATAGACATAACGATTGGGTGAGACGCAACGCTTGAATTGGAATTTTCATCTATCAATCTTATCTCAGTTATTTACTCTTACTTTTAAATTTAGTTCAAGTTAATTCATAGTTAGTACTCGATTCATACCCCCCTTTTTGGTTACTACAACTAGACCGAGAAATTAATCCATAGTTTCATAGGGACTCGACCTGGTTCCACGACTACTACAGTTTAGAATCAGTCTTTATATTTGACGGCTTTGACAACCGATCAAATTTTGACGCCATTGCCGGGGAACTATTTTAATTTTCTTGGTCTTGTTGTGCTTCATCCTACTTTGTTGATCTCTTTATTTGTATACCACGTTCTTCTCGCATAGGTGAATTACAATTCAACCCTGAAATCGAGAAAACAAGGCATCGTCTGAGGAAAGAGACCAAGCAAAAGAGGATTCAGGCAAGACTTGACATAGATTTGACTATTGGAGGGTAATCTATTTTTTACAAACCTGAGATCGAAATGACGGCCAATAACTGGAGAACTATAAAGGAGATTAATGCACCAAATCCTGATCAACAACCTTTGTGCATTACATTTCATGATGATGATGCTGATTTTGAGTTAAAATCTAGACTAATCTACTTCATGCTTTTCATGGCCTTGCAGGAGAAGACCTGCACAAGCACTTGAAAGAATTCCATGTGGTGTGCTCAAGAATGAAACCCCATGAAGTAACGGCTGAACAAGTGAACTTGAGAGCTTTCCTGTTCTCACTGAAGGACAAGGCTAAAGATTGACTATACTATCTTCCATCTAGATCCATTCAGACTTGGGCAGACATGCAAACACAGTTCTTGCAGAAATTCTTTCCCGCGTCCAAAGCCACTCACATTCGGAAGGAGATTTGCGGGATTAGGCAGTTAAATGGTGAATCCCTGTATGAGTATTGAAAGAGATTCAAGGAACTTGTTGCAAGTTACCCCTACCATCAAATTACCGAGCCACTCCTCATCTAATACTTTTACGAGGGACCTTTTGGAATTGATAGAGGGATGGTAGATGCCACAAGCGGTGGAGCCTTAGTTGACAAGACCCCAGACGAGGCACGTCATTTAATCTCCACACGGGGGGAGGCGTCTCCAAAGTGAACGAGGTATACACCAATGATTTGACAGAAAAAATCTCTGAACTAACTGTTTTTGTACATCAAATAGCTACAGGAAAGGTTCAGGGAGCAGTGGTTTGTGGGATATGCTTGGGCCATGGGCATCCAACCGAAGCATACCCATCATTGCAACAAGGAGCATTGCTAAAAGTTAACACCGTAGGAGGATTTCTCGGACAACCCCAACGGAAATATGATCCATACTCCATTTTCTACAACCCAGGGTGGAAAGACCACCTAAACTTTAGTTATAGGAGTCACGGGGAGCAATCAAGGCAACGACCACAATTCTTTAACCGACTTCCGCCGACGCCCGCACAAGTCCCACCTCAAGCATCAACTTCAAGCATGAGTTTAGAGGATATTGTCAAATCCCTTGCTATTACTACTTAACAGTTTCAAGAGAGGGCGGACAAAAAATAGAGGCAAGTTTGCAAAAAATCGAAGCCGACTTGCAACACTTGGGGAACCAATTCGCGTAGTTAGCGACATCGGTTAGTAGGTTGGAAGCTCAAGCATCCGGGAAGCCCCCCTCACAGACATAGACAAATCCAAGGGTAAATGTTAGTGTGATAACACTTCAGAGTGGTAAAGAGCTTGAACCAACACCGAAGAAAGCCAAAAGAGATGAAAAGACTATTGAAGACACCGGAGGAGAGAACAAGCAGGTAGAATCTGATTTAATCACACCCTCGTCGTCTAATACTTGTCCCATCCCTTTTTCCTGCAGGTTGTCCAAATCAAAGGAGGAAGAGCATGAGAAGGCAATTTTGGACACCTTCAAAAAGGTAGAGATCAACATACCACTATTGGATGCAATCAAACAAATTCCGAAATATGCCAAATTTTTGAAGGAATTATGCACTAACAAAAGGATGTTGAAAGACAAGGAGAGGGTGATTTTTGGTAAGAACGTCTCAGTTGTTATCAATCGTAAGTTACCGGAAAAATGCAAGGATCTAGGTATGTTTACACTCCCTTGTACGATTAGTAATAGACGAATCGAGTGTGCTATGTTGACTTTGGAGCATCCATTAATGTCATGCCATATTCTCTTTAACAAGCTTTAAAACTTGAGCACTCTACAAGAAACGAATGTGATAATTCAGTTGGCTGATCATTCTTACATGCGTCCCATGTAGGCCTGTAAATGGATCTATTTTACCCAGGCCCAGGCCCAGCAATTACCCATTCACATATTGTTGGACCCGACCCGACCCGGTCTGGGACCCGATGGGTCTGGAAAATGGGTCTACCATATCAGACCCGAAAATTCGGGTCGGGTCTGAACCCGACCCGTTTTTTTTTTTTTTTTTTTTTTTGGCATTTTGCATTTTGTACATTTTGTAGTAGTTGTGAGAAAAAGAGAAAAAATACACAATATATACACTAAAAAAACCCCCAAACCTCAAGCGAAAAAACAAACCAATTTGAAATAAAGAACAACAAAATATTACAATTCATGCATTCAATGCCCAAGTTAAGAGATTTGCATCTCATCAAACACACCCAAAATCATTCAACTAAATAAACACTAACGCATAAACAAAATTATACATATACAAGGAGAGAGAGAGCATATGTTACACTAACGCATAAACAAAATTATACATATTACAAAATTATACATTTACAAAAGTGTATGCTCAAATACATATATTTTTTAACTTTTAACTAAACAATAAGTTTATATTACAAGAAAGAGAGCATCAAGACATTCTAAACTAGTATTCTGAGCTTCACAAAAAGAATACACGATCCGACTGAAGGACCTGCACATGGGGCAAACAGCATAACAAATATCAAAGTGCTGATTTTTTTAGTAATCAATAAAAGCAAACTTCTAATAAGTAATAATTTTACCTATTTATATCGTCCCACTTAATTGATCTCTATACTTGGCTTCTAGGTAATTCCACATCGCTTACAACTATAAATTCAAAAAACAAGAGGGAAAATATTATGTCAACATAATTTTAATTTAAAAAAAAATAGAAGATCAACTAATTTTGCTTACCTTTTTTCGAAATTGGTCCTATCCAATCATCAGTAACAATCAGTGCTTCTACTGCATCTGGAAGCAAACATGCCCGTGATTCATCAATAACCCGGCCTCCAACACTAAATGCTACCTCTGACGCAACAGTAGTAGCTGGAACAGCTAAAACATCACGTGCTATCTTCGCTAACGTAGGTAGTCTAGGACCATTAGTTCTCCACCAATCCAAAATATTAAATGTGTCTGTTCTAGGAAATCTTGCCTCTTCTAAATAAATGTCCAACTCTGATTTCCTATTGACTGAAACATGTGATTCATCGTACCATCTATCAAAATCAGATAAAGAACTATGCATTTCAACCCCAGAATCACTTGCCACAATGGGTTCAGTCACTGAAGAAATGAAACTGCCTCCATACTCAACAAATAGATTAATCAAAGTGTTACGAACTCTACGAATGTATGAATCAGCTGCAGAACCGTAAATCCTTATGTAGAAAAACTCAACCAAATCCATTTTGAACCTAGGATCAAAAACAATAGCAAGAGCTAATACCAAACAACATTCATCCCAATATTTATCAAATTTATCTTTCATGGGTCCAGACATATTTCTAACGAATTCATGTTCACTATTTCTCCATTCAGTCATCTTCAATTGAATCTCACAGACATCGGGAAAAAATACGTTCGAAGTTGGATATTTGCTACCGCTAAAATGTCGTGTGGCTTCATAAAAGATTTTCAAACAATCATGTACAACTTTAGCTGCTTCCCATTCTGAATCAGTTGGATTAAACTGATACTGCTTATCTATCCTTTGCAGGCGAGAGAAAGCTTCCTTTAAAGGCAAAGCCGTCTCAAGTAACTCATAAGTTGAGTTCCACCGATTGGGCACATCCATGGCCACTCGCCTCTTATCATTCAAATTACACTGACATAAAGCAGTATCAAACTTTTGACTTGCCGCTGGAGACTTGTTTAAATATCTCATAGTTTCACGAATTTTTTCAATTAGCCCCCTAATTTTACCCAACCCATCTTGCACGATCAAGTTTAGAACATGTGCACTATACCTCACATGCAACAGGTCTCCACTAATTGAAATTAAGGAGTCAACCAAAAGCTACTCTTTCAACTTTCTAATCATGGAGTCAATAGCGGTAGCATTATCCACAACAACTGAAAACAACTTCCTATCCAAATTCCAATCCAATATCATTTCTTTCATGAAATTAAACAAAGACTCGCCATCATGTGGATAAGGAATATTCTTAAATGCTAGAATTTTCTTTTGTAACTCCCAATTATCATCAATAAAATGTGAAGTCAAACAACAATATGCAACACGTGAATGGTCTGATGTCCAAATATCTGTAGTCAATGAGATTTTACTTTTAACTCCATCCAATAACTTGTAAACTTTGCCTTTTTCCTCTTCATACACACTAATCACATCAGACCGAATAGTGTTTCGACAAAGGAGTTTAAAATTTGGATTCAGACCATTCAAAAATATTTCAAAATAATCATATTCACCAATGTTGAATGGAAACTTGTGTTTAATGCAAGCAATTGCCAAGTCCTTACGACTGTTAAGTTGATCAAACTTAAAATTTGTTTCTAGGACTTCCACTAGTAGAACCACTTCTAGGTTCTAACTTAAAATGTGGACAAGCATTCATCAAATGTTTCCTTAAATGTGTAGTCCCGTATTCAGCTTTACCTGACAAAAGCTTCTCACAATAGTTGCACTTAGCTTGTATCATACCATTCAAACCTCTAACTTTTGTGAAGTGTTGCCATACATCCGATGTTTTTCTTTTTGCTCCTCTAAATTGATTAGTCACCTCCTCACTACTTGCAGACGAAGCAAGAGGTGCAGGTTGACTTGATTCACTTTGTGGAGTTGACATTGTCAAACCTGAGAATAATGTGTGCGATTGTAAATGAGAGTTTAGTGACTTGATTTCTAGTGCAATTCATGGATTAATTAGTCCCTTTATTTCTTTTTGTAGATATGCAAGAAGAGCTGAATAAGTAGATTATTATCTGATGTTTCAAGTTTGATACAAGTGCTCAATATAAATCAGTAGAAACAACAAGAAAATCGGCAGGAAAGCAGCATTTAATTCAGCAAAAACAGAGTGCAGAAACAACAGCAAAAACAAGTGCTCAATATAAATCATGACTCGTATTAGGCATGTTATAAGCAGAATGCAGTTTATTTATCATCCACAATGGTCAAATTTGAATTTTTTTAGAATGTGGATTATTGAAGTTGAACCTATGAGTCTCTGGTTGGAGGACATGATAAAAACATGGTCACTTCAGTTTTTCCTGTGTCCCTTTTCCTGTGAAGTATTTCTGGTTTCTCATCTATAAGCACTTCATATACTGCGTGCAGGTTTTTGTTCTTTGGCTTAGAAATTTATTACACCCTTATGGCGTTTCATGCTAAAGAAGATTGAAATAGAAAGGATGCTGTTAGTTGCAGAGTTTTGCTAGATTTATTAAGCCAATTCATTGTGAGATTAATTTTCTGAAAATGTCCCTAGTAAAGGTGCCCTTCTAACTAGTCTTAAGGCCCTACTTCAATATACGAAACTAGCATAGTCTTGGATTCAAAGGCACTGTATGGACACAATTATTTGATCCACAATGATTGCATAAATTACATAATTCGTCAACAACATAAGATACTCTACAACAACATCAGTAACTAAAATTTCAAGCTTAAAACAACCAAAGTTACATACATATAAAAACAGGGAAAACCAGATAAAGGATCACAAACACTGCCACCAAAGGTCAGTCGCCCAAGAAAACAGAGCAAGCCTAATTCATTTCCCACTAAACAACCTCAAATCAACTGGAAACACTCAAAAAACACAACCTTCAATCTATCTGACGTCCCACTTAGACCATTCTCAGTTGAATTCCGCAAAAACCCAAATCAAAGAAAACAAAACAAAACTCCTCTTGCATTCCAATTGCAGTTCAAAATCCCCAGACGAAAACAAACGAACAACAGAAGCATCAAAAGCACAACTGACCTTCAGAGAAGAGCCCAGACGGAGAGAGGCTTCAAAAATTCTTATCTCTAATCAACCCGATTGGCTTCACTCAGTGAAGCATTATAGGATTTCAAGAGCAGAATTGCAGGAAGCGGAGAAAACTGAAAAAGGAAACAAGAATTGAGCAGCAGAGCAGGAATTAGAGCATTTGTAATGTGAACATGCAAATCTGAGTGAAGTAGATGGGGGTTTGGTTCGTATTGGTTGGCGGTAGGCCTGTAATCACTTACATTGAAGAGCTAAAACAATCTGTGGAAGACCTCACTCACCAACAGTGACCAACTACACCAAATGGAGGTGGAGGTGGAGGCGGCGGCTTTGGTACTTGGAGAAGAAATTAGGTCGAGAGAAGAGGGATTGTGAAGTGACTAATGAAGTATGAAGTGATTCTGGGTCTGGGTGAGTCGGGTCTGGGATGGGTCGGGTAAGAATGGGTAGAAGCGGGTATTTACCCGACCCAGACCCAATTCTTTTAATTTAATGGGTCTGGGTCTGGGCCTGGGCCTAATATTTTATATTGGGTTTGGGCCTGGGTCTAGGCCCATTAAAATGGGTCTGAATCTGGGTAAAATCAACCCATTTACAGGCCTAGTCCCATGGGTACTGTTGAGGATGTGTTAGTGAAAGTGAATGATTTACTGTTTCCGGTAGATTTTTACATCTTGAAAATGGGGGCTAAGGGATTTAATAATTCTGCATCGATCTTGTTGGGGAGACCTTTCATGAAAATTGCAAAAACAAAGATTGATGTAGATGATGGTACTTTGTCTGTTGAATTCGGTGGGGAAATTGTAAAATTTAATATCTTTGAGGCTATGAATTACCTAAATGAATTTCATGCGCTCTATCATGTTGATATGGTCGATTCAGTGGTTCATGATGTGTTTGACGAAGAGAATGTTGGTACTGAACTAGACTTAATCATGGAATTGGATGAATGTGAAGATGATGATGACTTTGTTGAATCACTCATTGAAGTATTGAACCCTTCATCCTCTAATGAATCGAGCATCTCTACCACACACACTAAGTTGCTTCTTTCTGTATTGCAGGCACCCAAGCTAGAGCTGAAACCCTTGCTGAAACACTTGAAGTATATCTACTTGGGAGACGGAGAAACCTTGCCCGCCATCATATCCAATCAATTATCGGAAGAGCACGAAGAGAGGTTGGTGACGCTTCTCAGAGAGTATCGAACCGCGATTGGGTGGACATTAGCCAACATCAACGGTATAAGTCGGGTAATGTGCATGCACCGAATCCACTTGGAATACAATACCAAACCATCACGGGAGCCATAGAGGAGACTCAATCCGACATTAAAAGAAGTGGTAATGAAAGAAATCCTTAAGCTTTTGGATGCAGGTATAATATTTCCTATCTCTGATAGTGCTTGGGTGAGTCTGGTGACGTGGTACCAAAGAAAACAGGTATGACAGTGGTCAAAAATCAAAATGACGAGTTGGCATCGATGAGAGTGCAAAACGGTTGGCGTATGTGTATAGACTTTAGGAGGCTAAATCTAGCCACACGCAATGATCACTTCTCGTTACCCTTCATTGACCAAATGTTAGAACGGCTTGCGAGAAAATCTTACTTTTGTTTTCTTGATGGGTTTTCAGGATATTATCAAATTTCCATCGCTCAAGAGGATCAAGAAAAGACAACCTTCACATGCCCTTTTGGTACCTTCGCATTTAGACGAATGCCTTTCGGGTTGTGCAATGCCCCAGGTACGTTCCAAAGTAGTATGATGAGTATCTTTTAAGAGTATATTGAGAAATGCATTGAAGTGTTCATAGATGACTTTACTGTGTATGGTGGTTCATTAGATGAATGTTTGGGTCATCTTGCAAAGGTCCTTCAGAGGTGCATAGAAACTAACTTGGTCCTTAACTTTGAAAAGTGTCATTTCATGGTAGACCAAGGCATTGTTCTAGGGCATGTAATATCATCGAGAAGCATTGAGGTAGATAAAGCAAAGATTGACTTGATTGTGAACTTACCTTTTACCCTACCTGCGTTAGGGAAGTTCGTTCGTTTCTTGGACATACATGTTTCTATCGAAGATTCATAAAAGATTTTGCAAAGATCACCCAACCTCTATCTCGACTGCTGCAAAAAGATGCACAATTCGACTTTGGTCGAGATTGTCAAGAGGCATTTGACGAGTTCAAAAGAACTTTAATAAGCACACCCATCATTCAACCACCGGATTGAAATCTACCGTTTGAAGTAATGTGCGACGCCAGCAATTATGCGGTGGGTGCTGTTTTAGGGCAACAGTTTGGACAAAGGCATCATGTAATTTACTACGCCTCAAAGACTTTGGACGCAGCGCAGTGCAACTACTCCACGACGGAAAAAGAGCTTCTATCTATGGTTTTTGCACTAGATAAATTCAGGTCTTATTTACTTGGATTTATGGTGTTTTCTAACCATGCAACGCTCAAGTACTTGTTGTCCAAGAAGGAATCTAAGCCTCGATTGATCCGATCGATCCTGCTACTTCAAGAATCCGACGTTACCATAAAAGATCGCAAGGGCTCGAAAAACTTGGTTTCCGACCACCTAAGTCGATTGGTAAGAGGGGAGGATGACTTACCCATCTCTGACACTTTTCCTGATGAGCATTTATTCAAGGTGCAAGGTATGGTCCTTTGGTACTCTATCAATTGTCAACTATTTACTCGCTCGTACCTTACCCTTTGATCTTAGTCGAGCTCAGATAGATAAAGTTAAGAATGAGGCAAAATATTATGTATGGGATGACCCTTATCTGTGGCGTTTTTGTTCGGATCAAGTGGTAAGGCGTTGTGTACCTAATGATGAGCATCACTCTGTCTTAACTTCATGCCATAATTTTGCATGCGGGGGTCACTTTGGTCCTAAACGCACGACTAGGAAGGTCTTGGATTGTGGGTTATATTGGAACACCTTGTTCAAAGATGCTTATGAATCTGTAAACGGTGTGATAGATATCAAGGCACGGGGACGGTGTCTCATAGGAATGAGATGCCCCAAACTCCAATTCTGATTTTTGAGATATTATGTATGGGGTATTGATTTTATGGGTCCATTTCCATTATCTTGTGGATTTTCTTACATACTTTTGGCTATGGATTATGTTTCGAAATGGGTGGAGGCAAAGGTCACCCAGACTGATGGTTCTACTACTGTCATAGGTTTTGTAAAGACCCAGGTTTTTAACAGGTTTGGAGTCCCACGAGCAATCATTAGTGATCAAGGAAGTCACTTTTTCAATCGAGTAGTGGGGGCCTTGTTGAAGAAGTATGGCGTTCAACATCGTGTGGCAATCGCCTATCATCCACAGACGAATGGCCAAGCAGAAATGTCAAATCGAGAAGTGAAGTCCATTTTGGAGAAAACAGTGAGTCTCGGAAGAAAAGATTGGAGCTTACGTTTGGATGATGCCTTATGGGCATATAGGATGGTGTATAAAACCCCTATAGGGATGTCCCCCTATCGATTGATTTTTGGAAAGGCATGCCACTTACCCGTAGAGATTGAACACAAAGCGTATTGGGACAGTATAAAAATGCAATTTGGACATGGGCAAGGCCGGGATGGAGCGGAAGCTTCAATTGCAAGAGTTAGAGGAATTGTGTTTGGATGCATATGAAAATACGCAAATTTATAAGGAGAAGACAAAGGCATTTCACGATAACACAATCCTGCGAAAACAATTTTCCGTGGGTCAGAAGGTCCTCCGTTACAACTCTCATCTGAAAGTAATGCCAGGTAAACTGCGTTCGCGCTGGATTGGTCCTTTTGAGGTTTCTAATATTTTTCCTTATCGTGGAGTAGAAATTCAAGGTAAATAGCCATCGTTTTGAAACCATTTCTCAGTGGTGATGATATTGGTAATCCCGTCGATATTGCCTTGCATCACCTCCGCAGTCTAAGCAAGGATAATTGTCCTCCGTCGAGCATAACGACGTTAAATAATTGCGCTTGCTAGGAGGCAACCCAGCGCTTTATATGCTTTATTGTGAACTTTTAGTTTAGGATTATACTTCCCACCTCTGCAGATTTGACGTTCATATAGGGCGTGATCACGCTCCGTCTGATGCCGAATGCAGAACCATGTTTCTAAGCCCGACAGATCTCACAACGAGATAAGATGTGATCACGCCTTATTCCACTGTCTCTTATGTCTGAAACTGACTCTATCCACGGCGAATTTCCAAGAGACGAACAGACTTAAGGGGCCGTTTAGGCATGATCACGCCTAAAAGAAGAGGCAAATATGTTGGGGGATATATTTTCCTTTTTAGTTTTTATTTTCTTCTTTCATTATTCTTATTTCTGAAAAAAAAATGAAAAATAAAAAAAATTAGCACATAAAAACAGAGGACTCCGCCGGCCCGCGCCGTTGTTGTTCGTCCGCCTGATGTGCTACGACACCGTCATCGTCGCTGTTTCTCAGTGTGTCGCGCACTGTTGCTGCTTACGAGACATGGTTACCATCTCTGTTGCTACCTCATGCTGCTGCATCCCCACCAACCAGCTGCCCGACTCGCCCGCCGCACGCCGCTGCTGCTACTGTTCGCGCCACCGCTGCTGCGACTGTCGTGGGTTTTCTGTTCGCTGGCTCAAACACGTCCTCACCGCCTTGCCGCTGCTGTCGTCCACGTCCGCCGCCGTACGACGTCGTTGTTCCGTTCATCAGCGCGATGCTGCCGCCGCTGCTGTCTGAGTCACACGCCGCCGCTTTCTTCATGATGGCTTCCACTCGAAGAGGAGTCCACCGACGCAGAGCTCCACCCCTTGCTCCTATTGAACCACCGCCGTCGCCGGCGGGCTCTCCGACCGAAGCACCACCGCCACTTGCTCCGGCGATAGACATTACTTTACCGCAGACCCGTTTTCTAATGCGCCGGGCCCTTCCTCGGCAGCACCCCTCCGGGATACTTACCGGAAAATGCGGACGATTCAGCTCTACTGTCGGTATTCCATCCACCGCCGAGAAGGACCTCGCGGGTCACCTCCATTTCACTTCTTAGGAACATAAGAAAAGGTACTCTGTTGCTAAAACTTGGCCACTTAACCCTAGTAAGTCTCTGTATTTTCCATCGTTGGATGCGTTGGGCATTCGTGCTAGTATTGATGCTTTGTTCGTTAATATGCAATGGCGTGAGTTTGCCCAAATTCGTATGCCTGTGTTTGTTGAGTTAATTCGTGAATTTTATACTACTTTCGTCTTCAACAAACTGGACCCTTTTACGCTCATTGCACCCAATGTTATTCGCTTTCGACTGCTTGGTAGAGATTTTAAAATAAGCATAAATGATTTCAATCTTGCTATGGGTTTTGTGCATGAAGAGTATTTAGAATCACATGAGTACCGCGAGGCTTTAGTCGATTATGGTCCTTTTGAGCCCATTTCTGTGTGGAGACAATTGTCCAAAGACCCCTGGGTATATCACTGTAGTCGGTCGAAGGGACGTTACTTGCACCAATTTTAATGGATCTATATGTAACATTTCCTTGCTTTTAATTTTTCGGGCCGTTGTGCCACCGTGGGTACATGTTCTAAAGTTGAATTGTTTTTTATTTGGAGTATGATTAATAGGGTGCATGTGAATCTCGGTGCTTGGCTTGCATCTCAATTTCAAACTTTTGCCACTTTCTTCTAAGCATTTGTGCCTTAGGTTGTTGATTACACACCTTGCGGTAATTTAGGTGTTTCGACCTTGTTTAATCATGATTTACATTTGGCTTGTGAGGAGGAATCGTTGGATGTAGCAACTTTGCACAAAATGCACATTTTTTTATCACTATGAGGCCCCGAGTAGCATGAGCTTTATACCGAGCTTGACCCTGAAGAGCGTCCGGACTACCGTTCCTATCTACCGCCCACTCCACCCTCGGAAGCCATTAAAGGCCGACTGGCCCAATTGGAGCTGTCTGATGCATGGATACACTGCAAACTTGACACGGTCTTGATTGCTTTAGGGGTATCTATACCCCTGCCACCCCCGCCTAGCCCGCTTTGCCGTCACATATGTCAGGAATGCTCCATATTTCTCTTTCACTTTTTATTCCCTTGTTATGTGTGGTGTTATATACATACATTAGGACAATGTATGTACTTGGTGTGGGGGAGGTTTGTGCATGACTTGGCATGTTGGCGAATGTGGTTATGTGCATTAATAATTCTTGTGGTTTTGTGCTGCTAGCGTTGTATGATATGTGTGTTGGGGAAATGATTTTTGCGGAGTGAAATTTTTTAGTAAAGTTATTGCTTTAAGGACTGATTATGTCTCATGAATCGTAATTTGTGCTTGAAATTAGTTGATCTTGAAACGAAATGTGTGGATTGTCCTGTAACTTGACCTAGATTCCTTGAATGTTGTTTAGTGTTGTCCCTGAAGCTAATAGGAATTTGCGGTTTAAGTCGAGATTAGTAGGCAGTACGGACACTAGTGGCATATAAAAAAAATTGTTGTGTGTGAAGGATGTCCCATTGATTGCATTAAACGTACAACGTTCAAGAATCAATACTAAAGCCCTATATGTGAGCTTTTGAGCCAAAGCACTTGCATTCAAATAGTGCTTGTATATTTCTTTCAATTGAGGGCATCGGCCTTAGTGTGTGCATTCTAAAAAACTTGCTTGTGTAATACATTTCGAGGCCATATTATTACATATTGGTATATGAAAGTGATAAGGGCACTTAGGGTTAGCCATTTAACCTTGAAAAGAGCTTGCCGAAAACCCACCCTTAGAAAACTCATTTGAGCCTTGGCCTCTATTTCCTTGGTTAAACCGTATTTTAAGCCGATTATCCATTTCTTGGTTATTGCCTACAGAAATATTTGAACCCTTTCAAGGGGATGATGTTCATGTAGTTGCTTGAAGTCGATGCAGAAACGAGCTAATGAATTGGTTTAAGTGGCACATGGGAGACATATTGCTAGATCCAAGAAAAAAAAAAGAAAAATGAAAAGAAAGCAATGAAAAGAGAGAGAGAGAGAGAGAGAGAGAGAGAGAGAGAGAGAGAGAGAGAGAGAGAGAGAGAAGAAGAAGAAGAAGAAGAAGAAGAAGAAGAAGAAAATGATGAACGAGGAAAAAGAAAGAAAAAGGAGGAAAAGATTCAAACAGAAAAGTGAAACTGAAAAATCTTGTTGGAAAGTTTGAATGCTCCACATACTTGAGTATGGAAGGAAAAGAAATGAGTGTGGAAATACAAGCTAGGTTAAAACATCATCCTTTGGATACATGAGCCACAATTTGACCTCTCTTGACACATCTTGTCCTTAGCCCCTTTACAACCATGCTAAGACCCTTTGATTTATGCACTGATAAGCATTTTGCAGTGGTGGAGATTTGACTCACAAGCAAGCCTATGGCAATGACACTCTAATGTCTTGATTTGAGTGAGACAAAAATTCCTTAAAAACACTTCTCGAGTGATTTGAGAGACATCCTAGGGAGGAGTGTTGAGACTTGTTTCATTTAAGTTTGATAAAGTCAATGGGATATGAGCTTGTTATATTAATGCCATTAGTGTTTATTCTCAATATTACTATCTCCTCTTAAACTGTGAAGACATATTGACTAAGGGACATACTTGATTAACACGAAGGGAAATTTGGGTGTGGCTACTTGGATAATCCTTGCATTTTGAATCAAGAGATGTTTGAGGACAAGCATGGTTTAAATGTGGGGGAATTTGATAGGGTGCATTTCATCTCTCATATGCATGCTTAATTCGAATGTTTTTTTTAAAGGTTTCCTTCACATTAATGATCGAATTATACGACTTTTGAATGAAGGATCGAGATTGACCTGTTGTGAAGAAAAGGTGTAGAAAAGCCCCAAAGGAAGCCAGAAAAGAGATCAAGTACAAGCAGTTATGAGCAGACTCGAGCAAACATTAGGGCGTGATCATGCCTTATCCGACACCCGAGTCTGTGCGGGAAAAGAAGAAGAAATTTGGAAAGATCTCTTTCCTTATTTCTGGAGAAGCACGGAAGGAAAGCGAAATCTGGAAGTTTAAAAGGGGGGAAAACATAGAGAAGACCATCTTTTCATCATCGTTTTGGAGAGGAAGAGGAGGCGGAAGACATCGGCAATATCGCTTAGTTTTTCTCTCTTTCTCTCAATTTATATTTTCTTTTAGAACGTCTTGTTTTGATACAAACATGTTGAGTAGCTAATTTTATATTCTGATTCAAGGGAAACGTTAAACCCAATTATTATGTTTTGAGGTCTTGAATTTATTTGATTTCGCCAAGTATTTTTCGTCTTGTTTTACTGTGAATGGAATGATTATTATTGATATATCTGACAATTCGATTCGATATTAATTGTTCTACGACTATCAATGAGTTCAGTGATCCGTAATTTTCATGAATGAGTGGTATAAGTAGCAAGCAAGTTTATTATGTGCTTGGCATGATTGATTTGTGGGGACGAGAAAACTAGGTTAGATAATTGCATCTATCTCAATTGTTTAATCTAGATTCAACTATTTTTATTGATGCAAATGCTATTATCGATTTGATATGGAACGCTATCGTGCCCAGTCTTGATATAATAAGTTTGGATTTAGATGCTTGAGTCAAATCCACTACAATAGGAAAACGGAAATTTGTTACGGCTATCCTAATGAATTTCAAAGTTGAAGGCTTGATTGTGAAATTAACCCTTGGTGACCTATGATAGACATAACGATTGGGCGAGACGCAACCCATGAATTGGACTTTTCATCTATCAATCTTATCTCAGTTATTATTCTTGCTTTTAAATTTAGTTCAAGTTAATTCATAGTTAACACTCGATTCATACCCCCTTTTTGGTTACTATAACTAGCCGAGAAATTAATTCATAGTTTCCTAGGGAGTCGACCTGGTTCCATGACTACTACAGTTTAGAATCAATCTTTATATTTGATGGCTTCGACAACCGATCAGAATTTTATAAGCTTATTCTCTAAAATATTTACCAAACACTTTTTGCCATCTTATGAGCTCTGAAACTTTTTATATGATGTTTTGAATAGCTTATAAACTCACCTAAACGCCTTCTTAATTGAGTTGGATATTAACATATCCTTGGATGATACTTAAACTCAATAGTAAATCTAAAAAATACTGGAACTCTTTTGTAGTTTTCCAGAGACTTTATAATTAAAAAAATAAAATGTAGGTAAACATAGAAGGATCAAGACTACATGCCTCATTAGCACGTAAAATAAGGTCTATAGAGTGAAAACAATAGGGTGTGGGAGCAAGAACGAGAAATTTAGCCCTTTTGGTTTTGTTTTAAATTTTTATTTTAGTTTCCAAAATTTTCAATAGGATGAAATGCTTTACTGGTTTTTGTACGAGAAATGAAAATATATTTGGAATGTATGTTTCCACACCTAGGTTTATAGGTGTGATAAATAGGAGTTTATTTGGATTTGATTTGTTATATAGGTATTTTGTACATATTGAATTTTGAATATATAGTATAATATTATTTTTTATTTCTTAAAAAGTAAACATGGCATGACATCATGTCATGTCATCTTTTACTAGGCAATGATGAGGTCTAAAATGATGGTTTGAGAAGTATATATTCAGTAAACTAGGCTGTAAATTTCTAGTGAAAATTGGTATTTTCAATGAGATAGGGCTAAACATACAAGCTTCCAAAATCTGAAAGGGAAATATGTAATCTTGGTCCAGTAATATAGGGGTAGTAGCACTTTTGGTCCAAGGCCAATCCAAAATAGCTTGAGGACAGTATTTTTTAAAAAGTTACAATTTTAGTGCACGAAGCCCTAATTTTGTCAAATTCAGTCACGTGATTGGCATGTGCTCGAAAAAAACTACGGCTTTTTGACAATCCGACAACAATAGCTGACGTGGCTCAAATAAGCCGGCCACCCCTTACGTGGCACTAATGACGTGTTTAAAATTAAACACGTTGTCTGTCACAAGAGCCCTCCATTCCACGTCAGCCCATTTTGGAGGGAATAAGAGACTCATGTCTCTCTCACTAATTAGCCCCAATTCCTAACATTGAAAAACCCTAGCTCTTAGTTGTAGGCGACGAGTTTCACTTCCAACTCCCATATTGTGGTGAAATTGTGCGAGAAATTGAAGATGAGTAGCATGACCGGTCTCGTTGAGTGCTATTGTGGGAGAAGAGTAGTGATCAGAACCTCATGGACCGAGGTGAATCCGGGTAGGAGGTTCCATGCCTGTACAAACTACAATGTAAGTGTATTCTCTCACTTTTTTTTCCCCTGTTTCACTAATAGCAAGGGTCTCTTTTGTTAAGTTGTTAAATTTTCTTCATTTTTCTCCGAATTTTATAGGGGTGGGTGTCAAATTTTTTATTAGGAGGACCCTCCAATGTGTAGAAGGACACGTGCGATTATACTCGGTTTATTGAGGAAGAGAAACGAAATGGGGGTAGAGATTTTGAAGTTGAAATGCATTAAAAAAAAAATTGGTGAAGGTCGGCTATATTTTGTTTGATGGTTGGTTGCTTGGCATTTGGCTGAGTCTTGGGTGCTGGGTGAGGAAGAGTGAAGAGTGTTGTATGAGCTTGAAGATGAAGATGGTTGCAGGCAGAATTGAGCTGTGAATGTTAGGGGTGTTTTTGTATGTAGTTGGTCTCTTTCAAAATATGTGTATTGATATTTGGATGTGTTTGTTTAATTAGGTGGTTAGTGGAAAAGTTAGTCTTTGTAATTAGATGAACCTAATGTATTGATGTTATTTTTGTCTTCATATGTACCTTTGGTTTGTATTAACAATGTAATATAAATCTTTCTTCAAGAAACAAAATATTGACTGCTATTCATAATCCCTAGCAACAATCATCCACATTACATGAGGTAACTATTTGCATATCCACAAAAGAACCAAAACATTAAGCCATAGGCACAATATCAAGTGTTTCTATATGCATGCACATTGTATTACAATTGAACATGTTTATGAAAACATTAAGTTAACCAAAAATTTTGCAATTTTCTAGTTTTTCCCATGAATTGTAGAAGATTGACTTGGCCACTTTGAAAGCTCCACAAACTTTTGTCCCTGCTCTTTTATGACTGGTTTTGGAATTGGAGTTGCTGGCCGACTTGAGAAAGAGGGCATGAATGCTACTCCAGTCATTGGGGGAGGTGCCCTAATGTTGAGTCTTGGATGCAAGGTCATTTGTGGTTGGGCAGGTAGGTCTGTATGGGCCATTTGCAGTTGTTCAAACATTGTAGGAGCTTGTACCGAGGGTTAAATCATTGAAGGTTGAGGCTCTGTCATCAATGAAGGGCTCAGTGTTTGTGGTCCAGATTCTGCCTGGGTTGCTTCATCTCTTTCAATAACTAGAGGTAAAATTGGTGGTGTGGCACTGACCCCAGTTTCTGATGCATTCACACAGTTACCTATTAAAACAAGCAGAAAGATGTCAATCATATACCAATAATAAAAAAAAACAAAATACACATCAACTTACCCTTAATGGATCTTAAAAAATACAGTGTTTTCTTTTTCTAACATTGCTTGAAGATGAATCCCCTTTCTGTCCCTATTTTTATTAGTAAAATACAGTCTATATCAATAAAAAAAAATAGTTCACATTGTTGAAAATATGTAATATACCTATGCACTTTGACTGCTGAAGAGACCATCCATTAGTATCTCATCAAATCCAGGTTCTTGTATATCCTTCTGCAGTGCACACCCCTTTGCATCACGGCCAGGCTGGCCACATATCCTGCAGCGGTGTCTTGTGTGATGTTTTTTAAGTTTGACAGGCTTCTTCCCGATGGTCTTCCTTGCCTTCACATTTTGTTTATCCGGTTCCATATTCTTTGCTCCTACAGGTCTTCCAGGGCCTCTTTCGAAGTTTGGAGGCAAGTGAGGGATGAAGTTTGTCTGATTCCATAATAGTTCACCACTAATAGGAAGGATAGCTGGCTCATAAGCTAATTTGTAGGTCTCCATAGTGTAATAAGGATGAACCATGTCTTGAGGCTTTAAGTTTTGATTGAAGATTGCACTATATGCATGCTGCAAGGTACCCCTGACAATTGCCAAATTCTATAATTGCATGTTCTCTCTAGGGCCACAAAATATTGGCTTCCATCATAACAAGATATCTGGTAGTGTCTGTCATTGGCCTTGATGGGGATGCAATCACCAATTTTGTCAATGTGTTTTCGCAACAACTTTTGAATCTTGGGACATAATGCTTCATTCCTTTTTTTGTTTGCTATATCCCTATTCTCTTGTAGTCTTTTCATGAGATATTCCCTTATCCATTCAAGAATTGTAAGGATAGGTTTATCTCTTGCATCCATTATATTAACATTAAAGCTTTCACAACAGTTATTAAGCAATATATCACATTTTGGATGTTTGGTGAAATGTGACTTACTCTATTCATGGGGTGGTTCGTTATTAAACCATTCAAATGCTTTCTCTTCTAACTGTTTCATCTCTTCCATCCTTAGCTTAAACTCTCCTACTGTACTTGCCCTTGTTGCCTTCCATAGAACTGACTTGTATGAAAGACCCCTAAAATCGGTTGTTTTGAAATTATGTAAATGTCTTACACAGAACCCGTGTGCAGAATTGGGAAAAATAGTACTGCAAGCTTCAACGGGACCTTTCTATTTATCTCACATAAAATTATATTCAGAGTACTTTTGAATATTTAAATCTTGTTTCAGCACAGTAAGAAACCACTCCCAGATGTCTCTATTCTCCCTTAGTACCACTGCATAGGCTATTGGATAGAAATTGTTATTAGGGTCCACCCAACAGCTGTAATCAAGATTCCTCCTTGTGGGCCTTTCAGGTGACAACCATCTATCCCAATTATAGTCCCGCAGCCTGCCAAGTACCTCTGCTTCAATGCACTGAAGCACACATAGAATTTTCTGAAACTTGTTTTCACCATTGTCATCATTTATCCCTAAAATGATAGTGGAACCAGGGTTTGTCTTTCTCAGTTCCTCTGCATAGTCCCAATGCTCAGTGAACTGATATTCAGGACTTCTTTCAAGTTTTTTCAGAGCCTGTCTCTTAGCCCTGTTTGCCTGGTCTCTTGAAACATGGCATCTAAGCTCATTCATAATGTCTACTCTCCATCCCTTGACATTTCTTTTTAGGTCAGTTTTGAAATCTTTCACTTAGCCAACTTGTTTTTACATTTCTAATATTGAATACTTGAGGGCAAGTATGTTCATGTAAAAATTTATCTGAAAAGTCTATTCATTCTTAATCTTATTGGCATGTATCAACTAATAACACCCTTCCCCATCACAAACAACATACACCCTGAACCCATCATTCTTGGTAAATCTCAAACTTTTCTTGTTTTTGACTGCATGTGATTGCACTGATTTTTTGAACTATCTTTTGGAACTGAAGATCAACCCAACTTTAGTGTAGGATCATACAGTCCATAGGGTTAAACATTGCATAAGCAGGCCCATCTCCCTCTTCATCTGACAACCCGTGTTCATCTAAGTCGTTCACTGGCAACCACATCCACAAACTCATATTCTGATGTTGAATCTGAGTCATCCCTAGTCTTAGCACTATTTCCATCCACAAAATTGGCAAAAACTTCATCATCATCACCAAGTGTCCCCCATGTCATATTCATTTTCCATGACTCTGCAGAATCATCTTTAGAATCTCCCCCTACATCACCTTCATTTATCCCAATTCCCCCAGTTTCTGGCCGATCATTTCCTGCATCTACCCAACTGCACATGTCCGCGTCTCACCCAAAAACTTAAATTCATCGTCACCAACAACCTCTTGTTGCTTACCCTTACCTCTATAATTTTTATTTTTCTAATTTTTACTCCATGTTTCACAACATTCCACAACAATTTCTTCAAGTGATGGGGGTTGGTATTCAACATATATTTTAATTTCTGTACCCCCAAATTATTCACAATCTGCTGTAGAATATCATCATCACTATAAAATAACTTAAACCTACCATTCATGTTAATGTAGTACCTAATCCCTTCCCCATCTATTCCACATTTTCATGCCAAGAGATCTAAATACTGCTTGTTCATGTGTGTTGGATTGACATAGTCAAACTTTTTAATATTACCATCGATATATCTAGCTACAGGCACATTTCTTCCCCCACCTCCATAATACATAGCAACAGCTATACTATGACCTTTAGGATCTGTCACGCATGGAAAGAAAAGACAAAAAAATATATATTACACTACAGCATACCAACACCAAAAATAGAGACAAAAATGTAATAGTAAATGCAAACATATTACATGGGTGGATAGGGGGGACCATTCACGACAATAAACAAATGTGGTACGCCTTTTACCAACATAAAGCATCTATTCCCCTAAAAATATGTTCTTTCAACACAAAATCCAAAAAATAGAAGATTTTAGAAACAAACTCACAATAAGTTGGTGGGGGAATGTGCAGGTGCCTTTCACTTCGTATCATCACCATCTTCAGCAACTAGTGGCTTCAAGGTGCGTTGATATCTCAGCTTTTGAACGCATGAACACCAATACAACAGGTGGCTTCAAGCTTTTGCTCCTACCCTCTTCGTAGCAGATTTTCAATTCTCCAATTTGGGGATTTTTTATAATCTAGTGATTTTAGGGTGAACAACTAATTAGTGAGAGAGACACGAGTCTCTTAATTCCTTCCAAAATGACCTGACGTGGCATGGGGGGCTCTTGTGACAGATGACATGTTTAATTTTAAATTCATCATCAGTGCCACGTAAGGGGTGGCCACCTTATTTAAGCCACGTTAGCTATTATTGTTCGGATTTTCAAAAAGCCCCAATTTTTTCTAGGTACATGCCAATCACGTGACTAAATCCGGCGAAATTAGGGCTTCATGGACTAAAATTGCAATTTTTAAAAAATACTATCCTCAATTGCTATTTTGGATTGGCCCTGGACCAAAAGTGCTACTACCCCTTTATTACTGGACCAAAATTGCATTTATCCCAATCTAAAATGTGTAAAATAGTAAATGGACTTTTAGACATAAAACCAAATGCCCAATAAGAATGTTGACATAATTTTAAAATAGCACTTAAATAAAAGTGTGGAGAAACTAAAATAAAAATGCAAATAGTTGATTTAATTTATTAAGTGCAATTTTTTATTTGAAATACTATTACTTAGCCAAAAATAGTCCCACACTTTAATTTTTCGTTGCAACGTTAGTCCCAACGTTAACAAATAGACGGAAAATATTACTTCTTTAGCTAGAAGAGTGGAAAACCGACAAGTTGGGGTTGGGGGGGGGGGGGGGAGGGGAAGGTAAGAAGACATAGTTTGGAGCGAAAAAAAATCATTTTTACTCATCATTTTCCTCTTTCTCTCTTTGTCTTTCTCTCATTCTCTCTCTCTAACTCTCCTTTCCATCATCAAATTCTTTAGGAAAAAAAAGGTTGATAAATGTCTTCATCTTCTACACACACAAAGAGACCGATGAGTTATGTGCTATTATGGGGTGGTTGATCGATTGAGGATCTTGTGGACAAACGAAAATCTAGGTAGAATATTTCACTCTTGTTCTGAAAGTATGACCATAGAAGATTGTGGCTTTTTTAGTTGGGAGATAGACCTATGTGTTGACGAGCAAATGAGATTATTTCTGATTTATTGCGGTGAATAAATCGAATGGAAGGTGAAGTTAAGTCTTTTAATGAAAAGATGAAGAATTTGGAGAAGGAAAATGCACTCTTGGTCCGACGGAGGAATTTATTTTTGGTGTCGTTGTTAATTTCGTGAACTCCATTTATTTTGAAATTTTTTATTTGAAAGAAGCAAGTTTTAGGACACGACGTAGATGTGTATCTTCTTTACCTTGTGTACTTGTTATATTCAAGAAGAAGTGCAATTTATATTTGCACCTTCGTTGAATTTAATTTATATTTAAAACAACCATTATGACATAAAAATCCGCAATTAAAACATCAATTGACCTCTTTCATTCCATTAACACAATATCAATCCCATTCATATAAAATACTGTTTTCAAATATTGAAATACAGGTTTTTCAATTCTGCAACCAAAAGGGTTAGGAATATACATGGTCAAAAATGAATGAGAATAAATAT
Source organism: Sesamum alatum (assembly GCA_034509735.1). Taxonomy (NCBI): domain Eukaryota; kingdom Viridiplantae; phylum Streptophyta; class Magnoliopsida; order Lamiales; family Pedaliaceae; genus Sesamum; species Sesamum alatum. The sequence continues at coordinate 17,341,191 of JACGWO010000003.1, forward strand.
TTTGGTCAAACAAAAGAAGCCAAACACAAAAAGACAAAAGTATATGTTTGACTGTTCGTTCTTGCTAATTTCCACTAGCGTTTGACTTGTGTTTTGCATGTTTGGTTGATGCAACAACAAGTCCTACGTTTGACAAAGTGACAATTTTTTCCCACCTTGAACAATTTCTGGAAGTGAATGCTCTTCTGTTGGTGCTTGTTTGCTACTCATGGTGGCTTGTGATGAAAAACCATGGGAGGAGGGTCCCTAATTTGGATCCTTGGAGGATTGAATGCAGAACTGGAAGGGTGCTTTAATTTATTGCTTACGTGACCATGGGAGGAGGAGGCCTGATTTGGATCCTTGGAGGATTGAATGCAGGATGGGAAGGGTGCTTCAATTTATTTCTTACGTATTTCAACAATCATTTATTAATAGATTAAAGTACAATAAATACAAAATTCAACAACAACTAATTATCTATATGAAAACCATTACCTTTTTTTTCTTTTTTTTCTTTTTACTGTTTTTGGCCTTTTGACCGCCTCATTTTGAACTAAGGACCCTTGCTTTGTTTGGACCTGCATTGATGTAATAGAGACAACTAATTACAGACAACAATGCATTTTGAACACATTTATGTAAATATAAAATACAACTTGCCTCATGTGTCACATTGATATCATCAAAAAGGTGGGGCATCCCTGATCTTGTTCTTTTCCTTCCCTGCAAAAGTAACTACACATCGTCAATAAATTATATGTGATATGGATTGCATAATACAATAAATCAAAATATGCTTACAGTCATTTTGTATGATTGATCAACAATTGCAGCTTTAGTTTCAACAACTTTTTTAGCTTTAGTTTCAGCTTCAACTACAACTTCAGATTGAACATTTTCAGCTTCTTGTGTTGAATCTTGTGTGGCTGGTGGGATGTCTTCAGCAGCAACAACTTTTTCAGGGGGTATTGCAACAACAACAACAACAACATCTTCAACTCCAGCTTCAGCTTCAGGGGGTACTGCAAAAATTCCAGCTTCAGCTTGAGGCTCAGTTTCCTCCTCAATTAGGAACTCTTCTGCAAACTTCCTGAGAATACCTTCTCAAATGTAGGTACAAGTCCTTTTTGTTTGTTACTTATGAAAGTAAAAACATCATCCCACAAATCCCATGCCAGTTTTGTTTCACTTGTCACAACGGAATATGCAATTGGGAACAATGAGTTATTAGGGTCTATCAAAACTGCGGTGAGCATAACCCCTCGTGTGGACCTTTCAAATGGCATCCATCAAAACAATTATTGGTCTACACCCCTTAAGAAAACCCTCTTTCAGTGTTTGAGGTCACACAAAATCTTTCAAACTTCCTGCTTCCATTATCATTATATTCATCACTCAAATTTAATATCATTGTGGATCCTAGATTTTATTGTCTTAATTCACTTGCATAATCCCACAACTTGGCATGTTGCTCATCATAGTTTCCACCAATTTGTTTACCGGACAAATTGATCATATGCTTACCGAACCAATGGCTTCATTCCCCATCATCAGAAGAGTCTACAAATGGCTTACTGAACTAATGGCTTCATTCGCCGTCATTTGCTCCCAATAAGCTAAACAACAAATGCCAAATAGTTTACAAATTTGATTCCTCATCTTGAGGAAGACATTCCTAAGTGGAAATGTTGGATGAAGAGCAACTTTTAGGGATGAAGAGAAAATCTTGGAAGAAATTAAAGAAAATTCTAAAGGGGAAAATCGAAAGCAGAAATTACTAAACAAAATCAGAAGCAGAAATCCCCTTCCATTAAGGAGGAAAACAAGAACAACAAAGGGCAGAAGCTAAAAAATAAGCAGAAATTTCCTTTCATGACTGAAGGAGTATTTCATATCAACAATTTCAATATAACAATAATTTTAACCAGAAAAGTATTTCATATTAACAATTTCAACATTTCAAAACTCGACGGGTTTCAAAGGGAAACTTTCAATTTGCATATAACTACGAATTTCCTTCATATGATCTTATTTTGCATATGGCCGGAAAGGCCAAATATGGTATATATTTGTGTAACTTGTAACAAACTATGTTATTTTTATTGTAGTAGTTTTGATTTTAACACTATTTACACTGTTTTACCCATCAAATCAGTTTGACTTTGTATTTCCTTCCTTCTCTTTCACACTTCAACATTTCTTCTTCTCAAAACATTTCAACATTTCTTTTCTCTCACTCTGTACTCTTTCTCTCTCTGCTTCTCTCACTCTTTGCTTTTTCTCTCTCACTCTCGCCGCCGCTACCGTCTCGCCGACCGTCCGTTCACCCCCTGCTATTTCTTTCTCACTCTCCTCGCTGCTGCTCGCCGCCCTCTCACCCACTCGTTGCCCGGTCAATTATATTTTTACCGTTAGTATTATATATCCTAATTGTTTCAAAATTTATTGATCATTAGTATTATATATACTAATTATTTCTGAATTTATGAATTATTTCTTCCAATTTTAATACTCACAGTGGCTGCTTATGATAATTTCTCCGTTACATAATGCAATTTTGTGATATTATTTATATGGTTTTTGAAATTGTGTGCTCAAGGTAGAGATGACACATGATAGTATGAGATATGATTAGTGTTACCAATTGGTAGTTTAAAGTGTAATAGTGTGTAAAACAGTATTATATAACAAGTCAATCGTATTACTTTTACACACAATTTACACTGTTTTACCAATTACTAAAATAATATAAATTACCTTTTTTAAAAACAAAGACATGGATTCAGCGGGACCGCTGCCTTGTTGGTGTTGGTGTTGTTATGTTTGTTGGTGTTGGTGTTGTTTTGGAAGAAGAAGACCACGCACCAGCAAGCGCAGAAGACCACGCCACAATATCCTGTTATGATTTAGAGGTTGCTTCATCCTGGTATGATTTTTGTGACTGAGGCGAAGTCCGTTATCTGAGGGCTTCTCTCTTTGCTCTGTATGCCTAGTATTTTGACTCATTGCATTTTAAGTCATTCATGACATCATTTCTGAAACCCTTTACTTTCCTCTCCGTGGATCAGACAACCTAAATGCCGCTTCGTATTTATTAGGCAATCATTGTGTCTTAAGATTTTCATAGGATAGGTTTTCCCACAATTGTGATTAGGGGTGTATTCAATAATCTGAAATGAAGCTTCTTTTTTCACTTTAAGTGCATTAATGTGCCATTCAGAACCAGATTTCGAACACCTCCCATGTATTCTTATGTTATCGTTCTTTATGGGTATAAAGTGTGTATGAATATGGTGTAGTAGTGGGATGATGAAATTGAAGAGAAATGTTACAAATATTATGGCCATAAATATCCACCAACAACACTAACCTCAACATTAACGGAGGAAAATGAAGGGGCATAGGTTATAATTTAAATATTAAAATACAATATATGCAATATATACTAACAATCCCCCACTCACTTTAATATTAAAATTAAAAAAGAGTATATTAGCTGAAGGGAGACTATTATGCATAATGAAGGTGTGCTCTGCATTGAACCTCCACTTAGTGAAATAGTAACCTCTATTCCAGAGTCAGTAGTGGTCTCAGATTTGAACTATGACTGCTTAGGGGAAATAAAGTACACTGCACACACATAACAATCAAGGTGTTAATATGAGCTTTTATAGCCAACACATTAAGGCCCTGTGTTATTCTGATTTTGATGAGTGTTTTTTAGAATAAGCCCAATTCTCATAGGAAGCGGCCTACTTCAACACTCATATTGGTGAAATCTGTCAAGGGTGTTCCTGTAAATCTAACACCCCACTCATTCGAGCTACAAATTTTCATTAAGAGTTAATAAACTCAACCTCCACAAATCATTACATGATAAATACACTCACATCGTAGGGATGAAAAAAATACTAAAATAAGATAGTGCGTTTCAAAACAAGCCATCACATGATTCGTTTTTTCCATTGGACCTGGTTATAGGATCTCTAGTCTCGACATACACGACTTATGAGTTTATGGGCTTTAACCCCATCCCCCTCGATGTGGTCCAGACCTTTTCTCTTGTCATGGCCTTGGTTAATGGATCTGCAAGATTATCACAAGATTTAACATAATCAACATTGATATTACCACTTATCAAGTATGATCTCACAGTATTGTGTTTTCTTCTTATAGGTCTGGATTTATCGTTATAATAATAGTTTTGTACTCTACCAATTGTAGCGGTGCTATCACAATGAATTAAAATTGGAGCAATCGTTCAAAGTATGGTATTTGAAATAATAAATCTCTCAACCAATTAGCTTCCTCACTAGCCGAAGTTAAGGCAATAAGCTTAACCTCCATGGTAGAGTTAACAAATAATTATTTGCTTTTTAAACTTCCAACAAATAGCACCAATACCCAAAATAAAAGTATACCCAGTGGTAGAACATGAATCACCTAATAAGGTGTTCCAATCTGCATCAGAAAAGCCTTCAAGTACAAAAAGATATTTTTTATAAAACAAACCACAGTTTTTTTTTTACCAAGTAAATATCTCATAACTCTTGTTATGGTATGCTAATGTTCAATACCTAGTTCTTTGTAAACCGGCTTAGTACTCCTACAACATAGGCAATATCAGGCCGAGTGCAATCAATCGCATATCTCAAGCTTCCAATTAAGCTAGCATACTCCTTTTGATTTATCACACCATCACCATTTTCAACAAAAAATAAGTGAATACTCGGATCAAAAGGAGTTGTAACATGCTTACAATCAATAAAATTATATTTTCTCAAAGTTTTATAAATATAATGCGACTGATCAAGGATAATTCAATTCAATCACATGTTTTGGTAATTTTCATGCCCAAAATAAAGTTTGACTCACCAAGATCCTTCATACTATTAAGCATATTTTTCATCTTTAATAACATGCAAAGTAGATTCAAAGATCAACAAATCATCCACATAGAGGCAAATCATTCTCAATCATGCAGGAGTCAAATTTTTCATACCACTACTTTGGTGCCTATTTTAAGCCATATAGGGATTTAGTTAATTTACACACCTTGCTTTCTTGGCCTACTTCAACAAAATCCTCGGGTTGGTCCACATAAATTTCTCCATTTAAATCCCCACTCAAAAATGTAGTTTTTACATTCATTTGATGGATGTGCAAATCAAATATTTTAGCAATCGCAATTAAAAGTCTAATGGATGTCACTTTAGTTACCGGAGAATATGTAATAAAAAACACTACACCTTCAAGTTGCTTGAATCTTTAGCAACTAGTCTAGCTTTAAACTTGTCAATAGAACCATCCGATTTAACATTTTACCGAGGACCATTTGCACCCAATTGTTTCACAACTCGGTAGTAAATCAACTAATTTCCAAGTTTTATTAGAAATTAGAGACTCCATCTAATCATTCACAGCCCCTTTCCTAAAAATAGCATCAGGTGATGAAAAATCTTCTTCAAAGTAAGAGGGTCATTTTCAACATTGAAAACATAAAAATTAGGATCAAAATCTTTTTTTTACTCTAGCTCTTTTACTTATTCTTAGTTCAAAATATTTTCTTCATTTTCCAAAATTGAAGTGGAAGAGTTAGGTAAAGATAAAATATTCTTTTCAATATTTTGACCCCCACTATTTTTAGAATTAAATGAAAACTTGTCTTCATGTAAAATAACATTACCTGATTCTATAATCACATTATCTTTTAGATTTAAAAATCTATAGGCTGTACTATTAGAAGCATAACCAAGAAAAGCACAAGTTTTAACTTTTATTCCCAATTTTGGAATTTTAGGATCTATTAGCCTGACATAGGCCAAACAACCCCAGACTCTAAGATATTCTGACTTTGGTTTATATCCTCTCTACACCTCAAAAGGTGTTAATTTAGTTCTTTTATGTGATACCCTATTCAACACATAACAAACTGTTAATATAGCTTCACCCGAAAGATTTGAAGATGCACAAGATTCAATAAGCATGGCATTTGTTAAATCAACCAACGTTCTATTTTTTCTCTCAACTACACCATTAGATGCATGAGAATATGGTGAAGTAATTTCATGAATTATTTCCAATGATTTAACAAAAGAATTAAACTCATTTGACTTGTATTCTCGGCCTCCGTCACTTCTAGTTCTCTTTATTTTCTTACCGAATTGATTTTCAACTTCATGGAGATAATCGTTAAACTTCTCAAAAGCATCACTTTTATTTGTCATCAAAATAAATATATGTAAATTTTGAAAAATCATCAATAAAAGTGACAAAATAACAATTTTCTCCATGAGTTAAAAATTCCTCCAAGTTTACAAATATCAAAGTGTATTAACTCTAACAATTTGATTTTTCTTTTAACACTTGGATGAGGCCTACAAGATTCAAATTTCTTTTTAATCATTGAATTAATCCTAAATTACTCATGTTTCCCGCATAACAATATTAATATGACATAAACGAGCATGCCAAAAATTAATAGAAGAGAGCATATAAATAGAAGTAGAAGACACTTTATTCATCTCAACATTCAATTTGAACATCCCATCACATGCATACCCCTTACCCACAAAAACACATCTTTTCATAATTACATATTGATCAGATTACATAATCTGCTTGAAGCCAGCTTTGTTGAGTAGAAAACTAGATATCAAATTTTTCCTCACGGAAGGAATATATAGTACATCTTTCAAGGTCAATACCATTCTTGAGGTAAATTTCAACTCAACTTCTCCAATTCCAAGTACTTGGGTGGTATGAGAATCACCAAGCATATTAGTTCTCGGCTCGTCAAATGGAGTATACACTTTGAACCAGTTTTTCTCATAACAAATATGGCAGTTTGCACCATAGTCCGCCCACCACCCATCAACACTTTCAACCATGTGTATGTCAGTTATCATTGCCACAAGTGGCTCCTCATTTTTTATATTTGCAAAATCGAGCAATATTCCCACTCTTGCCACAGACATAACATGCTCTGTGATTTTTTTCTTATGCTTGGTTCTTCCCATTATTTTTTTGGAAAATTTACCATAATTTTCGTGAAATACTTCTTTTTTTTTTTGTTTGCTTCAAATAGGTATTTTTGTGAGAGTTGGGTGCAACATTATTTGATGAAATTAAATTTACCTTTGTTGAGATGGGTTGTGCACTGCTCTCCGGTGTCTGCATTAGTGCATCTTGGCCCCTGGCTTCTTCTTCCATGCAGATTTGCACTATAACGTTTCAAGTGTTGTTTCCTTTTGCTTGTGGCACATTGTTTTATGAATTCCTTCCATGAAGGTGAGAGTTTGTTAATGATGCCACAAACAATGAGGTTATCTCCAATTTTGATGTCCTTCGACCTAAGCTCTCCAACAATCATGATAAAGTCTTGAGCTTGGTGAGCCACTAATTTGTTATCCACCATTTGGAATCGAAAAAATCTGCTAGCAGCATATTTTTTCCCATTTGCCTCTTCAGTATCATACTTACTCTGAAATGCTTTCCAAATTTTCTTTGCATTAGAGTATGTGATCATAATATAAAAATTATCAGATAGACAGTTGAGAAGATAATACCAACATTTGAATGCATTGTTGTTTGTAGTTCTCCACTTTTTCTTGGTGGATAGCATACTCATCATCTTTCATGTTAGTGTCATCGATCTTGCTCAGGTTTTTTTTTTTTTTTTTCAGTGAGAATAAGGTAAAAAAGTACTTTACCCCTCCATCTCTTGAAATTGGTACCATTGAACCGAAAGGGCTTGTTGAGATCTCCCACACCCGTTGGTTTTTCAACTGTAGCCATTTGAATTTCCTTAAAAATTGTTGTAGAAATAACAATTACAGTTGAAAAAAGATACAAAATATCTTCAGGCTGAGGTGCAAATCTAGCTCTCTTTAAAGAGATTCAAGCCCACTGTAGTAAAATATTATCACTGGTCCAGTAGTATCACTCTTGACTTGTCCCCTCCAAGATACAACAGCCTAACAACATCGCATGATTCTAACACACTCTGGACAAGTTGTAGAGTCCAAAGCTCCACAAAAAAGAGCACCTTCCTTCGACTAATATAACTCTCTCTTATAGAATTATTGCATGTAGAAACATTGTATATGTGCATGTATATGAACAAGGTCAATGGTGCCCCTTTTATAGGTGTAGAAATCATCCACTATTTTAATGAGAATTAATGGACAATAATGTTATAGGTTACAAGAGATAGTGGGGATAAATGGCTAGAAAGTGGGTATAAAGTGTGTATGAATATGGTGTAGTAGTGGGATGATATAATTGAAGAGAAATGTTACAAATATTATGGCCATAATCCACCAACACCACTAACCTCAACATTAATGGAGGAAAATGAAGGGGCATAGGTTATACTTTAAATATTGAAATACAATATATGCAATATATACTAACATATCTCACACATCGGTGGGTCTAGCCACATAAAAAAACACATCCACCCCTTTCCCGTGTCAAAGAGCACGCATAAAACCTTCTATTGGGATTGGAGGATGTCCATGATGTCTTCAAACGAGTAAGCCTCCGACAATAACAGTCAATATTGCTAGAATTTGTCGATGTTTGACATATATTTTTTCTTATCTATCCTAAATAGTGAGCACTAGCTTTTTTCTTTGCCAAAATTTAGTGTTGCTCTTTGGCATTTTATTAGAGTGAAATTGCATGAAAATGACGCCAATACCGGTTTTAATCCCCTCCCACAAGCATGATGGTTTTCAAATTACCAAAACCCACCTTTGACCTTTGAAAAGTGGTTTTCCATCCACATTTAATGGTTTGGGATTAAAGGCAATTTTAGTCCACTGACTAGTGCCATTTCTCATTTTAGTCCCATAACTTTCTAAGGTTTCAATTTAGTCCTGTAACTATTTAAAAGTGATCAATTTTGGTACACTGTCCGCCGGAAAGTTGACAAAGCCACCGGAAATTCACACATGGGACTCACGTGGCGCTTAAAATTGGGTAAATGTTTTTAATTGGATCAAACCAGCTGATGTGGCGTTGAAATGGAGTTTTTTTTTTAAAAAATAAGGAATGATGTGGATTTCTTATCCACGTCATCTGAACACATGGAATTGGGGGGAAAACAAAATACTTTCTCCAAATCTGCCCTAAACAGACGATTCAAGCCCCAAAATCTGAAGCCCTAAAATCTACACAAAAGAAGAGCCCTAAAATTCCTACAGTCGTTTGCAAAGAGGAGCAAGGAAGAGAGGGCAGAAGACGACGTATTCAAGCCGAGAACTGCAATAGGATGGTGGTGATAAGGCAAGCGAGGCATGTGGGTATGCCTCCTCCACGATACCGTAAGTCCCCCGCAACTTTATTTACATCTTTTCTGATTAAAGAATGGTTCGAATATTGTTTGTGTATTTTTTTATAGAGTGTATGGACCCTTGCTGGGTTTATAATGGAATATTTTTGTTGGTTTTGTATGTATTATGGTTCCTTGCTGGGTTTTTGTGTACTATGTGAATTTTTGTATGTTTGATGTATCTGTGGACCCTTGCTGGGTTTTTTTAGTGTTTTGTGCTTCATCTTTGTTAATGGGGGTGGTCCCCTATTATTCCATTGTTTACTATTTTGTTGACTGTTGCTTTTTTGTTCTTTTATGTTTTTTTTTATAATTCCAGACCCCAAAAGTGATTCCATTACATTGTCTCTGCATTACAATGGTTTAGCTAGACATGTCCCTGAAGCAATGTATGAGGGGGTAGTGTGTCCAAATATGATTATGTATTGGCCCAAGAGATAAATATTGAGACATTAAACTTGTTTTCTGATCGTCTTGGGCTAGGGAAGGATAGGAGATTTTATGTAATTGTGAATAGAGGGTTCAAATTGTTAGTTGATAACAAATATATGAAGAGAGAATGGAGGAAAATTAAAAAAAAAAAAAAAAACAGGGAGATGTTTATTTATGTTGAAGTTGAGGGGGATGAGGGGCTTGTTAGAAATGAAGTGGATGAGGTGGGTGATCGGTTGTCGAAGCCGTCAAATATAAAAACTGATTCTAAACTGTAGTAGTCGTGGAACCAGGTCGAATCCCAAGGGAATTATCGATTACTTTCTCGATCTAGATGTAGTAACCAAAAAGGGGGGTGTGAATTAAGTACTAATTATAAATGAACTAAATTAACAAAAGCAAGAGTTAAACAACTGAAAAGAGATTATAGATAAAAAAAGTCCAATTCAAGGGGCTTCGTCTCACCAATCGTTATGTTTATCATGGATCATTAATGATTAATTCCATAACCGAGTATTCAACTTTGGAATTTATTAGGATAGCCGTAACAAATTCCTGTTTTCCTATCGTAGTGGATTTAACTCAAGCATCTAAATCCAAACTTATTATATCAAGACTGGGCACGATAGCGTTCCATATCTCATCAATAATAGCATTTGCATCAATGAAAACAGTTGAATCTAGATCAAATAACCGAGATAGCTGCAATTATCTAACCTAGTTATCTCGTCCCTACAAATAAATCATGCAAAGCACATAATAAATTTTGCTCGCTACTCATACCACTTATTCATGACAATTACGGATCACTGAACTCATGGATAGCAATAGAATAATCAATATTGAATCGAATTGTCAGATCTATCAATAATAATCATTCCGTTAACAGTAAATCAAGACGAGAAATACTTGGCGAAATCAGATAAATTCAAGATCTCAAAACATAACAATAGGGTTTAACGTTTTCCTTGAATCGAAATAGAAAACTAGCTACTAAACATGTTCATAGCTAAACAACATATTCTAGATGAAAGCATAAATTCAAAGACAGAGAGAGAACACGATGATCAAAAGATGGATTTTCTCTGTGCTCTAGTCTCCTTTTTATAGCTGAGAGTCCCTTCCCTATGCAGCTTCAGAGTCCTCTTTTTGTGCCAATTTCAGAGTCCTCCTTTGTGCCAACTTCGGAGTCCTCGCGCAGATCTGGATGTAGGTTAAGGCGTGATCACGCCTTAGAGGTTGTTCAAGTCTGCCCATTCAAAAGTCTCCTTATCTGCCCACGCAGACTCGGATGTCGGATAGGGCGTGATCACGCCCTGATGCTTGTTGAAGTCTGCATATTGCTGTTTTGCACTTTGATCACTTTTCTGTCTTTATTTGGGCTTTTAACTCCTTTTCTTCACAACGGGTGAATCTCGATTATTCATTCAAACCTGCATAACTCGGCTAAAAATGTAAATGAAACCTTTAAAAACCATACGAGTTAAGTATGCATATGAGAGATGAAATGCACCCTATCAAATTCCCCCACACCAAAACCATGCTTGTCCTCAAGCATCTCTTGATTCAAAAAGCATGGATTATCCAAGTAACCATACCCAAATTTCCCTTTATGTGAGTTAAGTGTATCCCTTAATCAACATGTCTTCACAATTTAAGAAGAGATAGCAATATTGAGAATAAACACTAATGGCATTAATACAACAAGCACGTATCCCATTGACTTTATCAAACGTGAACGTATCAAGTCTCAACACTCCTCACTAGGATGTATCTCAATTCACTCAAGAAGTGTTTAAGGGATTTTTGTCACACTCAAATCAGGACATTAGAGTGCCATTGCCATAGGCTTGCTTGTGAATCAAATCTCCACCACTGCAAAATGCTTATCAGTGCATAAATCAAAGGGTCTTAACATGGTTGTAATGGGGCTAGGGTCAAGGTGTGTCAAGAGAGGTCAAATTGTGGCTCATGAATTCAAAAGGATGATGTCAACTTAGTTGCTTGTATTGCTCGGCTCATTGCCTTTTTTGTTCTTCTCCCACATCCAAGTGTTTGAAGTATGCACACTTTCAAACATGATTTTTTTTGTTTTCAATTTCTCTTTCCTCTTTGACCCTTTTCCTCTTTTCCTTTCTTTTTCTTTTTTTTTTTCTCATTCATCATTCATCAAAGACTCGTTCATTCATCAAAGTCTTTGATTCTCGGTATTTTTTTTTTCTTGCTCTCTTTTTTTTTTTTCGTTGCATCCTTTTTCATTATTTTTTTTCTTCTTCTTGGGTCTAGCAACATGTCTCCCATATGCCCTCTTGTTCCATTTCTCTAGCTCTTTTTTCGCATCGACTTACAAGCAACCATATTAACATCATCCCCTTGAAGGGGTTCAAAAATTTCTGCAGGCAATAACCAAGAAAGGGATAATCGGCTAAAAATGCTGTTTAACCAAGAAAATAGAGGCCAAGGCTCAAATGGGTTTTCTAAGGGTGAGTTTCCGGTAGGCTCTTTTCAAGGTTAATGGCTATTCCTAAGTGCCCTTATCATTTTCATACACCAATATGCAAAAATGTGACCTCGAAATGTATTACACAAGCAAGTTCTAGAATGCACACACTAAGTCCGATGCCCTCAATTGAAAGAAATATACGAGCACTATTTGAATGCAAGTGCTTTGGCTCAAAAGCTCACATAAAGGGTTTTAGTGTTGATTCTTGAACGTTGTTCGTCTAATGCAATCAATGGGACATCTTTCACACACAATATTTTTTATGCCACTAGAGTTCGTTTCGCCTACTAATCTCAACTTAAACCATAAATTCCTATTGACTTTAGGGACAACACAAAACAACATGCAAGGAATTTAGTTCAAGTTACAGGACAACCCCACACAATTCGTTTCAAGATCAACTCATTTTAAGCACAAATTATGGTGTTCATGACATATAATCAGTACCAAAACAACAATTGCACCCAAAAATTTCATCCACAAAAATTAATCTCCAACACAAATAATCAACAATACCAGAAGCACATAATCACAAGAATTATCAGGCTCATAACTACAGTCACCACCATACCAAATCATGCACAAACCTCCCCCACACCAAGTACATACATTGTCCCCAATGTATGCACATAAAACCACATATAACAAGGAAATGAAAAGAGAGAGAGATTTGGAGAGCATCCCTGAAATATGTGGTGACGGCAAAGCGGGTTAGGAAGGGGGTGGACCACGAGAGAAGCAGCAGCAGCGGCCGGCGTCGGCGGCGTGGTTGTGTCAGTGGCGGCGGCAGCGACGGTGCGGGCGGCGGCGGCTGCAAGAGGGGTGAGAGATTAGGGTTTGATAAGAGGAAAGTGAAGTTTTGCCAAACATATAAACATATATGTATATTTTTGTGTTTTTTTTTTTTATGTTTATTTTTATTATAAAAATAGATAAAATAAAGAGAATGCAGTTTTTTCCCCTTTTTTAGGCGTGATCACGCCTAAACACCTCCTCAAGTCTGTACATCAGGTGGAAATCGCCGAATTCGTCGTTTGCTTCAGACAGAAGAGACAGTGGGATAGGGCGTGATCACGCCTTATCTCGTTGTGAAGTCTGTCGACCCAATGAACACAGTGTTGCTTCTGGCATCAAATGGGGCGTGACCACGCCTTATACGAAGGTCAAATCTGCGGAGGTGAGAAGGAAAAGATCCGAAACAAAAAGTTAAAAAATAAAGCATATAAAACGCCGGGTTGCCTCCTGACAAGCGCAATTGTTTAACGTCGTTATGCTCGACGGAAGAGCTCATTATCCTTGCTGGGACTGCGGGGGTGACGCCAATGCAATATCCACGGGGTTACCTAAGTCATCACCTCGGAGGAATGGTTTCAAACGATGGCCATTTACCTTGAAGATTTTTCCCGTATCCAAACTTTGAATTTCCACTGCACCATAAGGAAAAATATTAGATACCTCAAAAGGACCAATCCAACGTGAACGCAGCTTACCTGGCATTAGTTTCAGCCGAGAGTTGTAAAGGAGGACCTTCTGACCCACGTGAAAGTGTTTCCGTAGGATTTCAGTATCATGAAATGCCTTTGTCTTCTCCTTATAAATCCGCGTATTTTCATACGCGTCCAAACGTAGTTCCTCTAACTCTTGCAACTGAAGCTTACGCTCCATCCCGGCCTTGCTCATATCCAAGTTACATTTTTGCACTGCCCAATATGCTTTGTGTTCGATCTCTACGGGTAAGTGACATGCCTTACCAAACACCAATCGATAGGGGGACATCCCTATGGGAGTTTTATACGCCGTCCTGTATGCCCATAAAGCATCATCCAAGCGTAAGCTCCAATCCTTCCTTCCGGGACTCACTGTTTTCTCCAAAATAGACTTCACTTCCCGATTTGACACTTCTGCTTGGCCATTCGTTTGTGGGTGATAGGCGGTTGCCACACGATGGTGAACGCCATACTTCTTGAACAAGGCCCTCACTGCTCGATTGCAGAAATGACTCCCTTGATCACTGATCATTGCTCGTGGGACACCAAACCTGTTAAAAATATGGGTTTTGACAAAACCTATGACAGTAGTAGAATCATCAGTCCGGGTGGCCTTTGCATCCACCCATTTCGAAACATAATCAACAGCCAAAAGTATGTAAGAAAACCCACAAGATAATGGAAACGGACCCATAAAATCAATACCCCAAACATAAAAAATTTCAACAATCAAAATTGGAGTTTGGGGCATTTCATTCCGATGAGACACCGTTCCCGTACGTTGGCATCTTTCACACCGTTTACAGAAGTCATAACCATCTTTGAACAAGGTATTCCAATATAACCCACAATCTAATACTTTCCTAGCCGTGCGTTTAGGACCAAAGTGACCTCCGCATGCAAAATCATGACAGAAACTTAAGACAGAGTGATGCTCATCATTAGGTACACAACGCCTTATCACTTGATCCGAACAAAAACGCCATAGATAAGGGTCATCCCATACATAATATTTTGCCTCACTCTTGACTTTATCTATCTGAGCACGACTAAGATCAGGAGGTAATGCTCGAGCGACTAAATAGTTGACAATGATAGAGTACCAAGGGACCATACCTTGCACCTTGAATAAATGCTTGTCAGGAAAAGAGTCGGAGATGGGTACGTCATCCTCCCTTCTTACCAATCGACTTAGGTGGTCGGCAACCGAGTTTTCCGAGCCTTTACGGTCTTTTATGGTCACATCGAATTCTTGAAGCAACAGGATCCACCGGATCAATCGAGGCTTAGATTCCTTCTTGGATAGTAAGTATTTGAGCGCTGCATGGTCAGAAAACACCACGATTTTAGAACCAAGTAAATAAGACCGGAATTTATCTAGTGCAAAAACAATAGCTAGAAGCTCCTTTTCTGTCGTGGAGTAGTTGCACTGTGCGGCGTCCAAAGTCTTTGAGGCATAGTAAATCACATGATGCCTTTGTCCAAACTGCTGTCCTGAAACAGCGCCCACTGCATAATTGCTGGCATCGCACATGACTTCAAATGGTAGGTTCCAATCCGGTGGTTGAATGATGGAGTGCTTGTCAAAGCTCTTTTCAACTCGTCAAATGCCTCTTGGCAGTCTTGACCAAAGTCGAATTGTGCATCTTTTTGCAGCAGCCGAGACAGAGGTCGGGTGATCTTTGCAAAGTCTTTTATGAATCTTCGATAGAAACCTGCATGTCCAAGAAACGAACGAACTTCCCTAACGCAAGTAGGGTAAGGTAAGTTCATAATCAAGTCAATTTTTGCTTTATCTACCTCAATGCCTCTAGATGATATTACATGTCCTAGAGTAATGCCTTGGTCTACCATAAAGTGACACTTTTCAAAATTAAGAACCAAGTTAGTTTCTATGCACCTCCGAAGGACCTTTGCAAGGTGACCCAAACATTCATCAAATGAACCCCCATACACAGTAAAATCATCCATGAATACTTCAATGCATTTCTCAATGTATTCCGAAAAGATACTCATCATACACCTTTGGAACGTACCTGGGGCATTGCACAACCCGAAAGGCATTCGTCTAAATGCGAAGGTACCGAAGGGACATGTAAAGGTTGTCTTTTCTTGATCCTCTTGAGCTATGGCAATTTGATAATATCCTGAAAACCCATCAAGAAAACAAAAGTAAGATTTTCCCGCAAGCCGTTCTAACATTTGGTCCATGAAGGGTAGCGGGAAGTGATCCTTGCCTGTTGCTAGATTTAGCCTCCTAAAGTCTATACACATACGCCAACCATTTTGCACTCTCATCGGCACCAACTCGTCATTTTGATTTTTTTACCACCGTCATACCTGTTTTCTTTGGCACCACGTGCACTGGGCTCACCCAAGCACTATCAGAGATAGGAAATATTATTCCTGCATCCAAAAGCTTTAGGATTTCTTTCATTACCACTTCTTTTAGTGTTGGATTGAGTCTCCTCTGTGGCTGCCGTGATGGTTTAGTATCGTCTTCCAAGTGGATTCGGTGCATGCACATTACCGGGCTTATACCCCTAATGTCGGCTAACGTCCATCCTATCGCGGTTCGATGTTCTCGGAGAAGCGTCACCAACGTCTCTTCGTGTTCTTCCGGCAATTGATTGGATATGATGGCAGGCAAGGTTTCTCCGTCTCCCAAGTAGATGTACTTCAAGTGTTTCGGCAAGGGTTTCAACTCTAGCTTGGGTGCCTGCAAAACAGAAGGAAATAACTTAGTGTGCGTGGGAGAAATGCTTGATTCATTAGAGGGTGAAGGATTCAATACTTCACTAAGTGACTCAACAAAGTCATCATCATCTTCACCTTCATCCAATTCCATGATTAAGTCAAGTTCAGTACCAACATTCTCTTCATCAAACACATCATGTACCACTGAATCGATCATATCAACATGACAGAGCGCATGCAACTCGTTAGGGTATTTCATAGCCTCAAAGATATTAAATTTTACAATTTCCCCATCAAATTCGACAGATAAAGTGCCATCATCTACATCAATCTTTGTTTTTGCAGTTTTCATGAACGGTCACCCCAACAAGATAGATGCAGAGTTATTAAGCCCCTCGGCCCCCATTTTCAAGATGTAAAAATCTACCGGAAATAGTAAATCATTCACTTTTACTAACACATCCTCAACAATACCAATGGGACGCACATAGGAACGATCGGCTAACTG
This sequence comes from Sesamum alatum, assembly GCA_034509735.1. NCBI lineage: Eukaryota > Viridiplantae > Streptophyta > Magnoliopsida > Lamiales > Pedaliaceae > Sesamum > Sesamum alatum. The sequence goes on from JACGWO010000003.1 coordinate 17,358,137, forward strand.
AATTATCACATTCGTTTCTTGCAGAGTGCTCAAGTTCAAAGCTTGGTAAAGAGAATACGGCATGACATTAATGGATGCTCCTAAGTCGAGCATAGCACGCTCGATTTGTCTACTACCAATCGTGCAAGGGAGTGTGAACATACCTGGATCCTTGCATTTTTCCGGTAACTTACGATTGATAACAGCTGAGACATTCTTACCGAAAATCACCCTCTCTTTGTCTTTCAATTTCCTCTTATTAGTGCACAGTTCCTTCAAAAATTTGGCATACTTCGGGATCTGTTTGATTGCATCCAACAATGGTATGTTGATCTCCACCTTTTTGAAGGTGTCCAAAATCGTCTTCTCATGCTCATCTTCCTTTGACTTGGACGACCTGTAGGGAAAAAGGAAGAGGACAAGGATTAGACGACGAGGGTGTGGTTAAATCAGATTTTACCTGCTGGCTTTCGCCTCCGGTGTCTTCATTCGTCTCCTCATCCCTTTTAGCTTTCTTTGATGTTGGTTCAATTGGTTCAAGCTCTTTACCACTCCGAAGTGTTTATCGCACTAACATTCGCCTTTGGATTTGTCTCTGTTTGTGATGGGAGCTTCCCGGATGCTTGAGCTTCCAACCTACTCACTGAAGTCGCTAACTGTGTGACTTGGTTCCCCAAGTGTTGAAAGCTGGCCTCTGCTTTTTCTTGAAACTGCTGAGTAGAAATAGCTAGGGATTTGACGATATCCTCTAAACTCATGCCGGAATTTGATGCTTGAGGTAGGGCTTGTGTAGGTGCCGGCAGAAGTCGGTTGAAGAATTGTGGTTGTTGCCTTGGTTGCTCCTCATGACTCCTATAGCTGAAGTTTGGATGGTCTTTCCACCCCGGGTTGTAGAAATTGGAGTAAGGATCATATTTCCGATGAGGTTTTCCGGGAAATCCTCGTACAGCATTCACTTCTGGCAACACTCCTTGTTGCAACGACGGGCATGCGTCGGTCGGATGCCCATGCCCCGAGCATAACCCACATACCATTGCCTCTTGAACCTTTCCTGCAGCCATTTGTTGTACAAGAATAGTTAGTTCAGAGAGTTTTCCTGCTAATTCGTTGGTGCTTACCTCATTAACCTTGGAGACGCCTCCCCCTGTGTGGTAGCCAAATTGCCTATACGTTTCTGCCATGGTAGAGATTAAACGGCGTGCCTCGTCTGGGGTCTTGTCAACTAGGGCTCCACCGCTTGCGGCATCCACCATCCCTCTATCATTCCCAGAAAGCCCTTCATAAAAGTATTGAATAAGGAGTGGTTTGGTAATCTGGTGGTTGGGGTAACTCGCGACAAGCTCCTTGAATCTCTCCCAATATTCATACAAGGATTCGCCATTCAACTGTCTAATTCCACAAATTTCCTTCCGAATATGAGTGGCTTTAGACGCTGGAAAGAATTTTTGCAAGAACTGTGATTGCATGTCTGCCCATGTCTGAATGGATGCTGAGGGAAGATAGTACAACCAATCTTTAGCCTTGTCCTTCAGCGAGAATGGAAAAGCTCTCAGTCTTACTTGTTCAGCTGTGACTCCGTGGGGTTTCATTCCTGAGCATACCACATGGAATTCTTTCAAGTGCTTGTGCGGGTCTTCTCCTGCAAGACCATGAAAAGAAGGAAGCAAGTGGATTAGTCCGGATTTTAACTCAAAATCAGCATCATCATCATGAAAAGGAATGCACAAGGGTTGTTGATCAGGATTTGGTGCATTAATCTCCTTTATGGTTCTCCGGTTATTAACCGCCATCTCGATCTCAGGTTCGTCACAAGTAGATTCTCCTCCAAGAATTGATTCTGCTTCGAGTCTCGCCCGAGTCCTCTTTTGCCGGGTCTCTTTCCTAAGTCGACGCGCTGTCTTCTCGATTTCTGGGTTGAACTGTAATTTACCTGTTCGAGAAGAACGCGGCATAAAAAACAAAGAGATCAACAAATTAGGATGAGCACAACAAGATCAAGAAAATTAAAAATAACTCCCCGGCAACGGCGCCAAAATTTGATCGGTTGTCGAAGCCGTCAAATATAAAAACTGATTCTAAACTGTAGTAGTCGTGGAACCAGGTCGAATCCCAAGGGAATTATCGATTACTTTCTCGATCTAGATGTAGTAACCAAAAAGGGGGGTGTGAATTAAGTACTAATTATAAATGAACTAAATTAACAAAAGCAAGAGTTAAACAACTGAGAAGAGATTATAGATGAAAAAAGTCCAATTCAAGGGGCTTCGTCTCACCAATCGTTATGTTTATCATGGATCACTAATGATTAATTCCATAACCAAGCATTCAACTTTGGAATTTATTAGGATAGCCGTAACAAATTCCTGTTTTCCTATCGTAGTGGATTTGACTCAAGCATCTAAATCCAAACTTATTATATCAAGACTGGGCACGATAGCGTTCCATATCTCATCAATAATAGCATTTGCATCAATGAAAACAGTTGAATCTAGATCAAATAACCGAGATAGCTGCAATTATCTAACCTAGTTTTCTCGTCCCTACAAATAAATCATGCAAAGCACATAATAAATTTGCTCGCTACTCATACCACTTATTCATGACAATTACGGATCACTGAACTCATGGATAGCAATAGAATAATTAATATTGAATCGAATTGTCAGATCTATCAATAATAATCATTCCGTTAACAGTAAATCAAGACGAGAAATACTTGGCGAAATCAGATAAATTCAAGATCTCAAAACATAACAATAGGGTTTAACGTTTTCCTTGAATCGAAATAGAAAACTAGCTACTAAACATGTTCATAGCTAAACAACATATTCTAGATGAAAGCATAAATTCAAAGACAGAGAGAGAACACGATGATCAAAAGATGGATTTTCTCTGTGCTCTAGTCTCCTTTTTATAGCTGAGAGTCCCTTCCCTATGCAGCTTCAGAGTCCTCTTTTGTGCCAATTTCAGAGTCCTCCTTTGTGCCAACTTCGGAGTCCTCGCGCAGATCTGGATGTAGGTTAAGGCGTGATCACGCCTTAGAGGTTGTTCAAGTCTGCCCATTCAAAAGTCTCCTTATCTGCCCACGCAGACTCGGATGTCGGATAGGGCGTGATCACGCCCTGATGCTTGTTGAAGTCTGCATATTGCTGTTTTGCACTTTGATCACTTTTCTGTCTTTATTTGGGCTTTTTAACTCCTTTTTCACAACGGGTGAATCTCGATTATTCATTCAAACCTGCATAACTCGGCTAAAAATGTAAATGAAACCTTTAAAAACCATACGAGTTAAGCATGCATATGAGAGATGAAATGCACCCTATCAGTGGGTGAGGGTGAGGCCTTTACTTTTCTGAGGGTTGAAGTGTTTGAAGGTGCTGCAGGGGGTGAGGGTCTGAAGGGTGATGAGGATGGTGAAGGGGGTGAATGTGCTGCAGTGGGTGAGAGTCTGCAGGGTGGTGAGGGTGGTGAATGTGCTGTAGGGGGAAGAGTCTGCAGAGTGGTGAGGGTCTGCAGGGTGGTGATGGGGAAGATTTTCATGATAGTGATTTTGAAGGGGAAGAATTACATGAGGGTGGTGAAGAAGGTGAAGGGGTGAGGGTGAAATTGCTAGGGATTCAATGGATAGTAATAAGTCTAGTGAGGAGGATGCGGTGGATAATGATGGTGAACTAGATGAAAAGAAGGATTCAGACAATGGGGATGAAGAGGGTGCTGCAGGGCCTCTTTTTAATGTAGAAGAAATATATGACCCTACATTCGAAATTGGGATGTTGTTTAGCAATAAGCAAGAATTTAGAAAAGCTTTGCAATCCCATACAATAAAGACAAAGAGGACATTGAAATTGACTAAAAATGACAAACAAAGGGTGTATGCAATTTGTGGGGATGTTGATTGTCAATGGAAGATTCATGCAATTAAAGTAAAGGGTGAGGAGACATTTCAGATTAATCTGTTGCATTCTCACCACTCTTGTCCACAAATCTTTGAAGTGAAGAATATGAAGACAAAATAGGTGAAAGATAGGTATTTGCATAAGTTTAAATCTGATCCAAAGAGGTGTGTCAAGGGTTCAGTGTGGATATAATTAATGAACTAAGGGTTAACGTGTCAAAACAGCAAGCTTACAGAGCAAAAAAAGCTGCACTGAAAGAGATTGAGGGTTATCCTAAATGGCAATATAGTAGACTTTGGGACTATTCTGAAGAAATAAGAAGAACAAATCAAGGGTCTACTGTAATTCTTGGGACTGAGGATAATATGAGAGAAACCAGATTTAACAGATTCTATGTATGCTTTGGGGCATTAAAGAGGGGGGTCTAAGGCTGGTTGTAGGCCCATCATTGGGGTTGATGGGTGTCATCTAAAGGGGCCTCATGGGGGGATTTTATTGACTGCAGTTGGAGTTGATCCCAACTACAACTTATTCCCTATTGCTTATGCAGTGGTGGATAAGGAATGTAGGGAGACTTGGGAGGGGATTTGAATACACTTTTATGTCGGACAAACAAAAGGGCTTAATGCAAGCTTTTGAAGAAGTCTTCCTTAGGTGAAGTATCCCTTCCCCATACCATGGGGGGCAACATCAGAAGAGGTGTCCCAAGGGCGTTTGGAACCACTCCCCCGGAACCAGGAAGAGGGGAACGTTGCCCGCTAGAAGCATCCCTCGCTCGAGAAGGACTGGAGCCCCACCTGTCACCCTTGCCGTGCGGAGGCGGCGGAGAAGGGGGAGGACGAGCTCGAGCAGAACTTCCAGAAGGCCCATTCTCCCGAGAAGCCTTAAGTCAACGAACATCTTCGAAAGACAACTTCTTTCCTGAAAGACAAGTATGAAAAACAGAATGCATCACTAACAAAAAATAAGTAAAAATAAAAAAATGGCAAAGTAAGACAAATGAAAGTGAAAAGGAGATACCATCGGAGAACAAGCCCGTCACATTGAAGACTTGATCAAACAAACCAACCCTAATGAAAGACATCTTGAGGCCATGACTCGGGGGCAAATCAAGAGAGGAATCAACCGAAGGAGCGCACAAACCCCAATCAAAATCCCCAACATAAAAAAATCTCTCTTTCCATGGGCCCCAAGACAAAGTACAACCCTCCAAAAATTTACAACCGTTGCAATGAAGGAATCCCGAGAAAAACATGAAAGCATTCGGAGTAAGTTGACTCACGCTAACACCAACACTCCAAATAATCTCCACTAATTAAGGATGAGGAGGAAGAACAAAGCCCGAGGAAAAGTACACAGAGTAGACCGTGAAGAACCTGGAGGGAGGAAATTTGATGCGATCCCCGGAAGAAGGAAGAAGAAATTCCACCGGGGAGGAAGAGTTATAGTTATCCTCCAAAAAATGGAACTCCTCTAGACTTAGAACGCTATCACAAACATCTACACCCATGACCCTACAACGAGACCTAGGAGCTGAAGAACGCTCCCCCTTAAATCACCGGAAATAGTTAAAGGAACCTTATAACCTACCCCCTTGGGAGAAGACGAAGTAGACTCAAAAGAAACATCCAAAGAATCGGCCGGACAATCAGGAAGATTGTGTATGGCCTCAATAATCTCTAATGCAAAACTATCATCATCTCCATCTAGAACTATCACGTCGGAAGCACGATGAAGGTTAAGAGTAGGATGACGCGACGACCTCTCGCCCGAAGGAAGAATAGAGGAACAAGAGGAGCAACCTCGACCGTCGAGCCGAGGCAAACCACCTCGGCCCCCGCGGTCGATCCCGCCTCGACCAGCATAGTCGAGGCCGAAGCCTCGACCAGGCTGTCCTCGGCCAGCTACCTGGCCGAGGCCCTCACGGCTACAAGCTCGAAAGTTCTACACCACACGAATGAGACTCATATATATAGATGAAGAGGAAGTAGAACTTTCCAAACGAGGAGGATTTTAGTTACCAAAGTTCCAAATATCCCCCTTCCCCAAAAGAAGAACTTTCCAAACAAGGCGGATTCCAATTACCATGTTCCAATTATTTCCTTCCCGAATATTTGGAACTTGGGGGGGGGGGGGGTTGCTGTTGACATAGAAGAAATAATAGTCAACCATCATTTATTCATCTTGATCAAAATGACTAATCCAATGAGAGATTATAGGAATCAAGGAGGGAATTTAGCATTTAGAGCTCCATCCATGGAGCTCTAGCATTGATGGAGGATCAAGAAAAAGACCGTTTAAGCCTCTTAAAAGGTTTCCATATATATCAGTGGTTAAAAGGATGAGGGGCAAAGAGGACAAAGATCAACACTTACCATATATAGATTGGTAGTATAAATATGAGCTCAAACTCCTCATTTTAGGGAGAGACATATTTTTTGGAGAAAAGACCAAGCGAAATAAATGTGATAGAATAGCCCTGGATCAATTGTAACGTATCGGTGATTGTACTCATTCAATAATTAATAAATTAATTATTCAACATTCTGTTGACTGTTATTTAAATTACTGTTTGTGCAATATTAGATATAGATTACAAGAAATAAGAATACCAACCCTAATAAGAATAATGACAGTTAGAGGGCTTAGAATTCAGACGTTGATAATGCAGACAACTATAAGAACTTAATTGTTCCATTTATCTAAAAGCATCAAGTGGACAGAACTAGAGATACATCTATTTATCTACTTATATTAGTGAGAACCATATCATTCAATTTCAAGTGAATGAGAAAAAAACGAAGGCACTTACCAGTGGTGTTTGACCTCTACCTATGATGGTTGCTCCATGAGAAGCAATAGGAGCTGCTTCAATCCAGCAGAAAGAGCGTTATGACTGTCCATATATCAGATTAGGTGCAGGAAAGTTTATTTATAGAAGCTTATTATGGTTCTCCAATGAGTAGGCTTCTAGACCCACGTCACCCAGACCTTAATTATACTAAAACAGAACATACTCTATAGAAACATTATAAACATACTTAAAAAAACATCATGAATTTTTATGAACTAGAAGTCTACAATATAACACCTGAAATTTAACAAACTAAGAGTGGTTTTTCATCAGATTGGGAAGGAAAAAGGGATTAGTACATGCATCAACAGTATGAGGCACTAATTAGGTAAGTACTGGTACTAATCATGGAATAAGCACTGCCAAAAGGAAAAGAGTGTTATGATTTCCCTTATATCAGATTAGGTGCAGAAACGTTTACAAATATACTAAAACAAAACACTTTAAATGAAGATTAGGCCATCGCCAACCTTAAACGGGCCATGTGATTTAACGAAATAACAAATAAAAACGAATCATATTCCTTTTAACATTTTGAAAATATTTCAGTAAACAGAGATGGTTTACTGCTCCAAGATATGCTACATTGCTACTGGACTGAATGAAATGACCCTAGTTATCCACACTAGACAAAATCATGCTTTTAATCATCAAGACCTCATAAAATGTTAGAGTGGCTAATATATAAGAAGATTCCACCAGTTCCAGAGGTGCACAAGGTCATAAAAATGTAAGGAACTAGAATAACAGTTCACACATCATAGAAAATTTTATGAAAAAGAAGAAACAAATCATACTCAGCTGCCCTACCCATCAGTCTGAGTGATGCTGGAAGTTCAACTTTAGTTATCTTAACACACTTATCTTTTTCAATAATTTCAAACTTGTATATTTACGCAAAAAAAGAAAAACTTATTTTTAGATTTTATGTTGTCGTAGTTTTTCAATAAATTTTATTATTGGAGTTTAAGATTTAAAATTGATGCTGGAAAAATAATTGACTTGGGAGGAGAAAGCCACTGTTCCTCAATTGAAAGTAGGCTGAACACAATTGAATATGTTCATACACTTGAGCAACTATTATCCGGCAAAGTCACTGCCATTCATTCATACCTAGAGTATTCAAGTTGTTCGATTGGTTTGTAATCGAACAAGCTTTGGTTTTGTAATCTTCAGCCATATAAAACAGAACACATGCTACTTTACAACCTCGTAATAGCAATTTAGCAGAGTTTTAATGGTTTACCCATGTGGTAAAGTACCAAAGGGGAACCACCAAATTATCTGAAGATGACAAAACCAAAGTCGCCAGCTAAAATAAAAGCACAAAGAACCTACTTCACACAACTAATAAACAATGCCATTGAATTCAAAGAATTGAAGTGGGAAAAGACCTTCAAATTCCCACTCCAAATGTAGGAAAAACACACCCAACAAAACAAAAAAGACTGGGCATATAGGTAAATGAAAGTGGAAGGGTAAATGAGAAAAAAAAAATACTGATTTATAATAATTTGTAGGATTGTGTATCCCACCTTATAGGTAAAATCCATTATTCCATCAATTCTGATAAATAAGACTAGGCTCGGTATTAATAATGGATTCTAATAATGCTATCCAAATGTGAGATTAGACATATAAGTAATTTTATCATGCCTAATCACAGATCTGGTTTTCTTTTGTACACGTCGTACGATGTTGCCTTGTGTTATGAACTTTGATCTACTGCAATAGAACTCCTTCTCAATTTTCCTGTTAAAAAAAAAACAATTATTTTTTAAGGCATGCTTTATTTATAACTAGAACTGTGGCACGCAATACCTACGCGCATAGTTTTTAGTAATATTTTTATTTTATTGAAGCTCATTATTTATTTTTGTATCTTAAAATTTAACATTGCCTTAGAATCTTACATATAAAACTTGTTTGATAATTTTTTCTAATTCATTTATTATCAATACAATATTTTTACTCAAATTCGATTAAAAATGAAAACTTTGTAGAATATTTATTATATATAAACGCAACACAAATACTAATATGTTATTTTTATTTCAATTAACAATAGACTTAATCAAAATGGAAGTAAATTTAATTTTTGAGTACTTGTAATTGCATGGAATTAATTTTCTAAATGAACTTAATTGAATAGTTAATTCAATTACATCAGTTGGGAAGTTGAAGGGCATTTTTGATATTATAATAATTTGGTTTAGTAATATAAAAACTACCACTTTGTATCAGACCCCTTCTCTTCATCATCATCACTATGAGTGCCCCCCATGTGATATTCAGTTTCCATGAACTCTTCAGAATCTACCCCTACATCACCTTCATGTATCCCAATTCCCCCAGTTTCTGGCCCATCATTTCATGCATCTACCCCAATTGCACATGTCTCCCTCTCACCCAAAAATTGAAATTCATCTTCACCAACAACCTGTTGTTGCTTACGCTTACCCTTACTATTTTTATTTTTTCTGATTTTTACTCCCTGTTTCACAACATTCCACATCAATCTCTTCAGGTTATGGGGGTTTATATTCAACATATATTTTAATTTCTCTACCCTCCAATGATTCACAGTCTGCTGTAGAATATCATATTCACTATACAATAACTTAAACCCACCATTCATGTTAATGTAGTACCTAATCCCTTCCCCATTTATTCCACATTTTCCCGCCAAGAGATCTAAACACTGCTTGTTCAAGTGTGTTGCATTGACATAGTCAAACTTTTTAATATTACCACCGATATATGTAGCATAGGCACATATTTACCCTCACCACCATAATACATAGCAACAATTATACTCTGACCTTTAGGGTCTGTCAAGCATGAAAATAAAAAACAAAATATATATATATATATATATTACACTACAGAAGCCAACAATACAATATATATATATATATATATATTACACTACAACATACTAACACCAACAACAGAAGACAACAATGTAATACTAAATGCAAACATATTACATGGGTGGGTAGGGGGGGACCATTCATGGCAGTAAACAAATGTGGTACGCCTTTTACGAACATAAAACATCTATTCCTCAAAAAATATGTTCTTTCAACATAAAATGAAAATAGCAGATCTTAAAAACAAACTCACAGTAAGCTCGTGGGGCATAGGTGCCTTTTGCTTTGTATCATCACCATCTTCAGCAACTGGCAGCTTCAAGGTGCGTTGATATCTCAGCTTTTGAATGCATGACACCAATACAACTGGTAGCTTCAAGCTTTTGCTCCTTCTCTCTTTGCAACAGATTTTCACTTCTCGAATTTGGGGATTTTTTTTTCATCTAGGGCTTTTAGGGTGAACGGTTAGTTAGTGAGAGAGACATGAGTCTCTTATTCCCTCCAAAATGGGTTGACGTGGCATGGTAGGATCTTGTCGTAGATGGCGTGTTTATTTTTTAAACACGTCATCACTGCCACGTAAGGGTTTGGCTAGCTTATTTAAGCCACATCGCTATTTTTTGTTCAAATTGTCAAAAAGCCCCAATTTTTTCTTGGCACATGCCAATCACGTGACTAAATCTGGTGAAATTAGGTCTTCATGGACTAAAATTGTAATTTTTTTGAAAATACTGTCCTCAATTGCTATTTTAGATTGACCCTGGACCAAAAGTGCTACTACCCCTATATTACTGGATCAAAATTGCATTTTTCTCAATCTGAAATGTGTAAAATAGGAAATGGAGTTTTAGAAATAAAACGAAATGCTGAAGAAGAATGTTGAAATAATTTTAAATTAATACTTAAATAAAAGTGTGTTGAAACTAAAATAAAACTACAAATAATTGATTTAATGTATTAATTGTTGAAACTTTATTTTTTGGAGAAAAATGCAATTTTGATCGCATAGTTTAGGGTGTTTTGCAATTTTAGTGATCTCATACTTCCCGAAATAGCAAAAAATAGTAACATTTTGTTGCAATGTTAGTCCCAAAGTAAAAAAATAGACGGAAAATGTCACTTTTTCAACTGAAAAAGTGCGAAACCGACAAGTTTGGTTTTGGGGGAAAAAAAAAAGGTAAGAATACATAGTTTGGAGCAAAAAAAAGGTCATTTTTACTTATAATTTTCCTCTCTCTCTCTCTCTCTCTCTCTAACTCTCCTTTCCATCATCAGATTCTTTAGGAAAAAAGGTTGAAAATGTCTTCATCTTATACAAACACAAATAGGCCAATAAGTTATGTGCTATTGTGGGGAGGTTGCTCGGTTGAGGACCTCGTGGACAAATGAAAATCTAGGTAGAAGATTTCACTCTTGTTCTAAAAGTATGACTATAGAAGATTGTGGCTTTTCTAGTTAGGAGATAGACCTATGTGTCCATGAGCAAATGAGATAATTTCGATTTATTGCGGTGAATAAATCGAATAGAAGGTGAAGTTAAATCTTTTGATGAAAAGATGATGAATTTGGAGAAGGAAAATGCCCTCTTGGTCCGACGAAGGAATTTATTTGTTGTGTTGTTGTTAGTTACGTGGACTCCATTTATTTTCAAATTTCTTGTTTGAAAGAAGCAAGTTTTGGGACCCAAAGTAGATGTGTATTTCTTTACTTTGTGTACCTGTTATGTTTATGAAGAAGTGCACTTTATATTTGCACCTTTGTTGAATTTAATTATGTTTAAAACAACCATTATGGCACAAAAATCTACAATTAAAATAATAATTGACCTCTTTCATTCTATTAACACAATATCAATCCCATCCATACAAAATACTGTTTTCATATACTGAAATACATGTTTTTTCAATTTTGCAACCAAAAGGGCTAGGAATATACATGTTCAAAAAGGAATGAGAATAAAAATTTGGCCAAACAAAAGAAGCCAAACACAAAAAGACAAAAGTATATGTTTGACTGTTCATTCTTGCTCATTTCCACTAGTGCTTGACTTGTATTTTGCATTTGTGATTGATGCAACAACAACTCCTAAGTTTGACAAAGTGACATTTTTTTTCCACCTTGAACAATTACTGGGAATGAATGGTCTTTAGTTGGTGCTTGTTTGCTACTCATGGTGGCTTGTGGATGAAAAACCTTTGGAGGAGGGTGCCTTGGATCCTTGGAGGATTGAATGCGGAATTGGAAAGGTTCTTTAATTTATTGCTTACCTGCTTCAAAAATCATTTATTAATAGATTAAAGTACAATAAATATAAAATTCAACAACTAATTATCTATATGAAAACCACTACTTTTTTTTTTAATACTATTTTTGGCCTTTTGACCGCCTTATTTTGAACAAGGACCCTTGCTTTGTTTGGACCTGCATTGATGTAATAGAGACAACTAATTACAGACAACAATGCATTTGAATACATTTATGTAAATATAAAATACAACTTGCCTCATGTGTTGCATTGATATCAGAAAAAAGGTGGGGCATCCCTGACTTTGTTATGTTCCTTGATTGCAAAAGTAACTACACATTGTCAATAAATTATATATGTGATATGGATTGCATAATACAAATCAGAATATGCTTAGAGTCATTTTGGATACCTGATCAACAATTTCAGCTTTAGTTTCAACAACTTTTTCAAGTTTAGTTTCAACTTCAGCTGCAACTTCAAATTCAACATTTTCCACTCCCCGTGTTGCATTTTCTATGGCTAGTGGGATTTCTTCAGCAACAACAACTTTTTTAGAGGGTACTGCAACAACAACAACAACAACATCTTCAACTCCAGCTTCAGCGTCAGGGGGTACTGCAACAATTCCAACTTCACCTTGAGACTCGATTTCCTCCTCAATTGGGAACTCTTCTGCAAAACTTCCTGAGAATACCTTATCAAATGCAGGTATTAGTACTTTTTGTTTGTCACTTATGAAATTAAAAATATCATCCCACTCTATCATTAAGTCTTCTTTCAACATATTTAAAAATGGATCACATGCCAGTTTTATTACACTTGTCACAACAGAATATGCAATTGGGAACAATGAGTTATTAGGGTCTATTGAGACTACGGTGAGCAAAACCCCTTTATGTGGACCTTTCAGATGGCATCCATCAAACCAATTATTGTCCTACACTCCTTAAGAAAATCCTATTTCAATGCTTGAAATCACACATATAATCTTTCAAATTTCCTGCTTCCACTACTATTATCTTCATAACTCAAATTTAATATCATTGTGGATCTTAAAGTTTATTGTCTTAATGCACTTGCATTATCCCACAACTTGGCATATTGCTCATCAGAGTTGCCAAAATTTGTTTACCGCACAAATTGATCACATGGTTACCGGATCAATGTCTTCATTCCCCTCAATCAGAAGAGTCTGCAAGTGGCTTACTTGACCAATGGCTTCATTCGCCATCATTTGCTCCCAATAAACTGAACATCAAATGCCAAAGAGTCTACAAATTTGATTCCTCGTCTTGAGGAAGACATTCCCAAGTAGAAATGTTGAATGAAGAGAAAATCTTGAAAGAAATTAAAGAAAATTCTAGGGTGGAAATCAGAAGCAGAAATTACTAACCAAAAATGAGAAGCAGAAATCAACATTTCTATTTCTATCACTCTCTGCTCTTTCTCTCTCCGCCTCTCTCACTCTATGCTCTTTTGCTTTCACTCTCGCTGTCGCCGCTCGCTGCCATCTCGCCGATCGTTCCTTCGCCCCCCTGCTCTTTCTCTCTCACTTTTCTCACCGCCCTCTTACTGCAAGTGGCTCTCGCCATCCTCACCACCCTATCAATTATATATTGACCGTTAGTATTATATATCCTAATTACTCTTGAATTTATCGACCGTTTAGTATTATATATCCTAATTATTTCTGAATTATGAATTATTCTTCCAATTTTAAAACTCATAGTGGCTGTTTATCCTAATATCTCTCCTTTACATAATGCATTTTTGTGATATAAATTATAGCTACCTTCCCTGAGATTTGGTATAATTACAAATATCCACTCGTTGTTTGAAAATTTACAAATACCCTCCTGAAATTTGTAACCGTCTAACAAATAACGGATTTTCATCCATTTTTATGGGTGAACTGACCAAATGCCCTTATGCACTGAATTTTTTTTTTATGTAATTATTAAATTTTTTGGAGTACAATGCGTAGGGAGAGGTTTCTTAAGTTTTTTACACAGAGAAGCAACAATGTAATTTGCCTCGGTTGATTTTTCTACAATTTTAATAAAAAATTCAAGGTCAAATTGGTCAATTTCAGGCCTTTGGTTGAAAATTACAAACCTCAGGGGGGTATTTATAATTTTTAAAACAACAATGGGGTATTTGTAATTATGCCAAACCCAGGGGAGGTGATTGTAATTTACCCTATTATTTATGTGGTTCTGAAATTATGTGCTCAAGGTGGAGATGAGATATGATTAGTATTACCATTTGGTATTTTACAGTGTAATAGTGTGTAAAACAATATTATATGGCAAGTCAATCGTATTATTTTTACACACTATTCACACCGTTTTACCAATTGCTAAAACAATATAAATTACCCTTTTCAAAAACACCGACATGGATTCAGCGGTAACGACTGCCTTTTTGGTGTTGGTGTTATTATGTTTGTTGGTGTTGGTATTGATTTGGAAGAGAAGACCACCGCCACTAGCAGCCGCAGAAGACCACGCAACAACATCCTGTTATGATTTAGAGGCTGCTTCATCCTGGTATGATTTTTGTGAAGCCCGAGCCGATGTACGTCCTTGAAGGGCTTCTCTCTTAGCTCTGTATGCATGGTATTTTGACCTTGCATTTTAAGTCCTTTATCACATTTATGAAACCCTTTACTTTCCTCTGTGGATTAGGTAACCTAAATGCCTCTTCATATTTATTAGAAAACCATTGTGTCTTAAGATTTTTCACACGATAGGTTCTCCCATAATTGTGATCTGGATTGTATTCTCTAACCTGAAATGAAGCTTCTTTTTCATTTTGAGTGCATTAATGTGTAAGTCAAAACCAGATTTTGAACACCTCCCATATATTCTTCTGTTATTGTTCTTTGTGATTTTTAGATTTCTTTCTATTTTAATAGAATGAGAGTGTATAGCTTCCTTGACCTCTTTTTTACTACTAAAAACCATCCAAATCTTAAAATCTGGTTCATATTGGTCATTAGGGTTGAACACATAATAGGTTTTATTCCCGCTCCCATCAATTGAATCCCTATCACTGTCAAACTTATCACTACTCCCACCATCATCAAAATCCTCTTCCCCAGATGCATCTTTATTAGCAGTCTCAATCCCCTCACTTGGCCCAGTCCATTCTACACCATCATCAACATGATTTTCAAAGAGAACATCTTCAGTCCCATTCCCATCACTATCCCATCTTCTACATTATAATCACCATCATGCAACTTAGGACCCTAGGTTCTTTTTTGATTTCCAAATATATGTTAATTTTCATGCCTCTGAATATCAACTAACTAACATAGTTCAGTTTCGAATTAATAATTTTTCAGAAGACCCTTATATAAATTTATGATCCCTTCAGTATTATAAATTAACAATTCTACAAAATTATGAATATAACTATGCCAACTTAGTAAAATATGATTCTATAGTTGTTTACTTTTTAAAATTTCATCATGTCTCTTACCTTCTCCAAAATTAGGTCCCGGACATGTTTACACGTCACTGGTATTGGAAAAACCACTTATAAAGAATCTTCTCCATCTTTCGACATTTTGTACGTTTGTGTTGCTTGGTATCGCCTCCTTTTTCAAAGTTAGTCCAAAGGTATGAGATGATTGTTTGAGTGTGTCAAATATTGTACCTTAAGTAACTTTCACATGAAAATTTTCATCAACCCACTGTTGCAAATATTTTTGAGTGCATGTGAAGTGATTTCTCTTATACTTACATAGTGTTTTACGTATATAATCCATCATAGTTGATTTTTGGACACCTTTTAATGTGAAGCCATGGTTGGTTGGTTTTGATTTGGATTAACTAATTAGAAATATTTGATGTTGTTTATATAGTGGTTCATTTTCAACCATACCTGAACTTGAATTATGTTTTAACTAGTAATACATACTACAATGAACTTTGGTTTTTTTAGGGGGATGTATTATATTTAATTAGTCACATTATACATGGATATCATTCAATTAGTCAATACAATGTTTTATTCATGAAGAATAATGTAGGTTCGTTCAATAAAAAAAATCTCTTTAAATTAATAAATTATTAATTTATCAATTAATTAATACCTCTTTAAATTAATATAATTACATGGTCCCGATATTATTAATTTGTAGAGATTTTATTGTATAATGCAATACCTAAAACATTCTTGAGGACTAAATAACAAAATATTATCAATAATATTTTTTGTGTATAATGCAATACCTAAAACTTTCTTGAGGACTAAAACATTAAGATTATATAGAAAATTTATTTTTTAATTTTTTTTATATTTTTTCTCTCTTGAAGTTTGAAGAAAAATGGAAAAAATAAGTGTATTGGACTAAAACTTGAAAAATAGCACAAAACGGGAGTAGAATGATAATTTTTTACACTAATTGACTTTTCCATTAACTTTAACAGTTAAGTTAATGAAAGGACCTCAAACGCCAAAAATATAATAATTTGAGGACTAATATTGCAACGTAAAAATATTTGAGAACCAAAACCGCTTAAGTGGCTAAGTTTAGGGACTAAAATCACACTTGTTCCTAATTAATCACATTTACATTATCTCTGTTTGGTTCGTGTGATTAAGCATGATAAAATTACTTATCATGCTTAATCACACGTTTGGTTAGCATTATTAGAACTCGTTATTAATACCGGTCCTGGTCTTGTTTATCAGAATTGATGGGATAATGGATCCCTCATATGAGGTGGGATACACAATCCCAAATTATTATAAATCAGTATTAATATTTTTTTTCTCATTTACCCTTCCACTTCCCCCTCCCCCCCTTTTCCCTTTTGTCTCTGTTTATTTCTTCTCCCATGAACAATTAAAAGAACTTTTGAATTTTTTAACTTTATTTTTTGTTATTTGAGAATTACATGCATGACTAAAAAATATATTTTAAATTATAATAATTAAAGATAAAATATAATTAAAAAAATATTACTTCTTTATTTTTTGGGCTTTTGAAAACTATATTTAAGTTTTAATTAATTATTAAATTGAATGCGTATTTTGAACTTCTACTTCATTATAAATATAGAAAAAAAGAAAATATTCCACAAATTCATTTTATTTTAAGTAATTGTATTCCAATAATAATTTAGAGGGATTTTTAATTCACATACTACAATATAAAAATATAAATAACTTAAAAGATGATACACTCAAATAGTCTTCTTACATTTAATCATACTTTATAATCCATTTAACGAAACACCATGATATATTATCACATGAGATATCCTACATACAATACCTCAAACCAAATAATATATAATGTAAGATGTGATTAAATAGCATTCAATTTCTCATCCCACCTAATTCCATAACGCCTAATCCTATTACATGTATCATGTGCGCCTCATATGGTTCATTTAAATTGGGGCTTCTGTTCGAATTGGTTCACTTTTGCCAATATAGACGAAATATTAAAAAAATAAAATGACATAACACATGATTTATTCCAACAATTTTTGCAAAATCCGTCACTAAAAGGACCAAAATTGCAAAATATCAAAAAATTATAGGACTCTTTTGCAACCTCTAGAAATATAAAAGATAAAAGTGCCAAAATCGTGAGGGGCACATGATTTGTTCCAGCAACTTTTACAAAATCGGGCTCCGAAATAACCAAAATCACGGATAACTAATGCATTTTGCACAACTCTTTAGAGTAGCTCTATTGCTTTTTATATAACTCTTGAAGATTACAACTCATATCAATAAATGAATGTGGGGTGGCACTTCCAGCATGCCTCCTCTTGTGCGCTAAGCCACAATATTTCTATACTAGCACACAATACCGATAATAGCCATTTTGCTCAATCTCAAATTATATGTGCTAAGTCTTGCCATATCTATCATCCATCTAAGGAGAGAATTGCAGACCCTAGCAAAGTTAATGAGAGAACATTTATTTAGTTAAACTTCCTTTCAGTTCAATTACGAGTGGAGTAACTAATTTTCCATAGCACTATGACAATTGTTGGTGTCACTTGCTTTAAAAAAATGAAACGATTATCACCTCGTGGATCAAGTTTTCAATCTTGCACTGATCGTGCTACTCTTTGTTTGATCCAACAACACTTTAGTTGGTTCAACATGAGTAACAAGTGCATCTCTTTTCTGTTTCAACCGAAAAAATCAAACCTCAAATTTGGCGATTTTGGTTGAACACATAAATATCCATAACTCAACTCAATTAGCAACTTAAGGATGAGTGAGCTCATATTCAAGAATAGAGCTTGACAACTCTGCAATGAGATTTTTTAATTTGCAGCTTAACCAATAAAAACGCAAATGTTTTCTTGATCCACCATTACTTGTCAGCGTCTAAGTCGCAACAATATTAGACAATTATTCATCTCAACATTTAATGGACTAAAAAAAAATGGTGAGTTAATCTAAGATCTCTAAGTGTGCGCAAAAAATATAGCACTGATATTCTATTCTAGATCCAAGTAAATTATTTATTATTTCTTTATACCAGCAGAATCGAAAATTTCGCCACACGGCTAGTAATCATCTCCCACTGAGTAAAAAGTCATAATAAATATTTACTGATCACGAATAAAATAACTCCATGTCCAAAAAAACTCTACGTGCATGCCATATGCGATATGAATAAAATAAAATAATAAATAGCCCCGCATGGGCTACACTAACATTTGGTGCATCATGTTGAGATAATTTGGCCCTATGGTGGTAAATAGCGAAACATATCCCCATAAAAAATTATATGGCCTCCAAAAAATGGCCTAAAAATTCATTTTTAAAAAAAATATATAATTACATTGATGTAACGCCTACTACATTATGCTAAAAAAATTACATCCAAGGCCTACTACATCAATCTAAAAAAAATTGGTGATACCGCATTAATTACCACCATATCACAAACTATCTCCACAAATAATAAAAATACTCACATAATGCATGAGCACCCAAATGTTAATGTTGATATATTCATAGCACAAAATCATATTGCACATATGCAATAAGAATGCAATAAAAAAATATACTATTACACAATTATCTAGGCATGCATTCATATAATAGGAGCACTTATTAGCATATTTGAATCACAAAAATATGCTAGCATAAATTGCAATCACAAAAATATTGCATAAATTGCAATCACAAAATATTGCAATTGAAATAATCATTTTTAGGAATTGCAATCATATAATATTGCAATAATAAATAATAAAAAATATCATAAATTGCAAATGCAAAAATATTGCAATAATCAATAATCAAAATATCATAAGTTGCAAACACAAATATTGCAATAATCAACATGGCATAAATTGCAATCACAAATGCAATAATAAATAGCCAACATGTTATAAATTGCAATCACAAATATTGCAATAAATAAATGCACATTGTTCATGAGCACCCGAATATCAACTCACATGCCATAACAATAAACACTTATAGGCATAACATTTAGTCACCAAGAAATGCATCAAAGTTATTTCCTAAGGCATACACAATCATCCTACAATAATAATGATGATATTTGCACTTAGGAAATAATATATCATAAAGGTAATATTTCACAAAGGTCAAATTTCTTTTAGAAAATATTTCTGTTTTCTTCTTAATCTCAAAAAATAGGAGAAAACAGAAAAATACAAAAAAAAAAAAAATGAAAAAATCTGCCGGCTCGGCTCGGCTCGAGCCGGCTCAGCCCCGCCAGCGCGCCGCACAACTGGCCCGCGGCTAGCGAGCTGTCACCGCGCTGGCCGCGGGCCAGTTGGTGCGTGGTCATCGCGCTTAGTCATCCCTAATAATTTTTTTTTTGAACTCCGGCGCCGTTATTTGGTGACTAGTCTTTTTCCGGCAAAAAAATAAAAAACCCATATTTTACTCATTTTAAAGCCGTTTTTGATGAATCATATACCGTTTTGAACCTCTTTTCATGCCCAACAACATAGCCTAAAAATATTCAGGGAAAAACAACATATTCAGATCAGTTTTTTTATCCAAAGAAAACGATTTTCAAGAACTAGGATTTTGATTTCCTCATAAACCATTCATCTATTTTCCACAAAAATTTAACCATGTGATCTTCACATCAAAAAGTTACATATGATAGGAAAAAGACTATAAAAGAACCCACAGATCTCGTGTAAAAAAAATGGGTTCAAATTTGCCATGAAACAAGTGGGTTTGTACATGCTAATTTGTACAATATGTAAAAACATATCATGCTAATTATATATATAATCTCATGCTTCATAAGATAATTCCATAGCATAAAATTAAATACGCTCATGCTTTGCAATATAAAGCGAGTACAAGCCATAATAGCTCTAATACCACTGTAGGAAAATAAAGCATATATGTGAAGCACATTAACACATATTGCACATAATCGGTTCTGGTGATTACCTCAATGGTATGATATGTCACGCAGCGGAATTAACTTTGACACCCGGATTTTTGTGGCTCGTCTACAAGCTTCCTACTATCTCTTTTATCTGCAAGCACGCCCTACGAATCCACGTATCTCCTAGCACGTTCCTTTGTCGGCCTTGTCACGATCGCCCTTCTCTCGCTCCACGTAGATTGCTACCAGAGCTATCCACTAGAGTTTACACGCCTTAAACCCCCGAAGACTTTTGGTGATACTCCAAGAGAGAACAGAGAAAGTATTTGGCGAGAGGCTTAGGGAGAGTGTACGTCGAATAGTAATTGTGTTTCTCATTCCATAGAAGCACCCTATTTATAGGTGTGCACGAGAGGAGTCCAACCCTAATACAAACTGTAGGGGACTACAGACTTTTCACACAAGAGGAGTCCTCCCTGACCACAAGTTTGGGAGACATCAAATTCTTTAAATATGGATGATATTCAATACTTTTCATGGAGCAACCATCATAGGTAGAGGTCAAACACCAATGGCAAGTGCCTTCGTTTTTTCTCATCCACTTGAAATTGAATGCTATGGTTTTGACTAATATAAATAGATAAATAGATGTATCTCTAGTTCTATCCACTCGATGCTTTTAGATAAATGGAACAGTTAAGTTCTTATAGTTGTCTACATTATCAAACGTCTGAATTATAAGCCCTCAAACTGTCATTATTTTGGTTAGGGTTGGTATTCTTATTTCTTGTAATCTGTATCTTTATCTTGTATATTTGCAAAGAAATTTTGGGACTATCCTCAATTATATTTTTCATCCTGTATGCCAGATTTTTCATTGGAATAGAACTTTCAAGGGAAAAAGTCGAGATATACATGGTCTTAGAAGAGATTATGCATGAATGTATTGTGTTTTTGAATTTAATATTATGCCAATTAAGGAACCACAATAATAGAAGGAGACGTAGGCAAAGAGAAGCACTAGTTAGATATGTTATGACAACTAGGATTCCTAACCAAATAAGTCATTTGAAACGAATTATCAATGTTATAGTGATGATGTATGTATCAAATCAAATTTACAATGAAAAGATTTGAATTGTAAAGAAAATCACATTACGTATCAAGTTGAATTTCGTAAATACGATATTTAGGTGCATAAAAAAATATGACAACTATTTATATACATGTGACATTTAAAAAGACTTGATTTTTTATCAACTTTGTCGTTTTTGTTATTTGAGAATTACATGATGATTAAAAAATATATTTCAAATTATAATATTGAGATAATAAAATATAATAAAAATTATTATTTCTTTTTTTTTTAATTTTAAAAAATATTTGAGTTTTAAGTAATTACGAAATTATATAAGTATTTTGAACTTCTATTTAACAAGGTACAATATAAAATTGGAAATAACTTAAGAAATGATATCCTTCAGAGTCTTTTTACATTTAATCAAACTTTATAATTTCATCAACCAAACATCATATTATATTCTCACATAGGATATCCTGCATACAATACCTCAAACCAAACACAATATGGGATTAATTATTATTCAATTTTCCATCACAACCGATCCCATCACGCCTAATCCTATCGCACGAACCAAACGGCCTCATAATGTAAGATGTGATTAATTAGGAATAAGTGCGATTTTAGTCCTAAGCTTAGCAACTTAAGCGGTTTTGGTCAAATACTTTTAGGTTGCAATATTGGTCCTCAAATTATTATATTTTTAGCATTTTAGGTCCTTCCGTTAACTTTAACGGTAAAGTTAACGAAAAATTCAGTTAGTGTAAAAAATTATCATTTTATTCTCATTTTGTGCTATTTTTCAAGTTTTAGTCCAATACACTTATTTTTTTCATTATTCTTCAAACTTCAAGAGAGAAAAAAACCAAAATAAAATGAATTTAAACAACAAATTTTCTATATAATCTTAATGTTTTAGTCCTCAAGAATGTTTTACGTATTGCATTATACAATAAAACCTCTACAAATTATATAATATCGGGACCATGTAATTTTATTAATTTAAAGAGATATTAATTAATTGATTAAATTAATAATTTATTAGTTTAAAAAGATTTTTTTCGATTGAACGTACCTACATTATTCTTCATGAATAAAACATGTATTTACTAATTGAATGATGTTCATGTATAATGTGACTAATTAAATATAATATATCCCCCTAAAAAAATAAAGTTCATTGTAGTACGTAGTACTAGTTAAAACTTAATGCAAGTTCATGTATGGTACAAAAAATCAACCACTATATAAATAATATCAAACATTTCTAATTAGTCAATCCAAATCAAAATCAACCGACCATGGCTACTCATTAAAAGGTGTCAAAAAATCAACCATGACAGATTATATACGTAAAGCACTATGTGAGTATAAGAAAGATCACCCACATGCGCTCAAAAAGATTTGCAACAGTGGATTGATGAAAATTTTCATGTGAAAATTACTCAAGGTACAATATGGGACACACAAATCAAACAATCATCTGAGTACCTTTCGACTAACTTAGAAAAAGGAGGGGATACCAAGCGACTCAAACCTGCAAAACATCCAAAGATGGAGAAGGTCCTTTATAAGTGGTTTTTCCAATACCAATAACGTGTAAACATGTCCGGAGAGCTAATTTTGGAGAAGGCAAGAGACACGATGAAATTTTAAGAAAAAGCAAACAACAATAGAATCATATTTTAGTAAGTTGGCATAGTTATATTTATAATTTTGTAGAATTGTTAATTTATAATATTGAAGGGACCATAAATTTTTATAAGGGTCTTCCGAAAAATTATTATCTTATTAATTTATCAAAATTATTAATTTAGACATTGGGCCCAAGTCGGGACCAAAAAAATTATTATTTTAGAGAAGTTATTAATTTATCGAGTATTAATTTATAGAGGTTCTACTGTACACAAAAAAGGCTATTGATAATATTTTGTTAAGATTGCATCAAGATTGTGCTTGTGTTCAGTCAGTTGTACTAAATGCATTGGATGCCTGGGCAACTACATCGACCCCGTTCCTACTTCTCGTCCCTACATCTAGGAGATAGAGCTAGTGGATCAAGAAAGACTTCTGGAGAAGTGATTTAAGACTTATAGGGAGACTCAAATAACTCATTTCCATCCATTTTTATGGGTGAACTGACTAAAATGCCCTTATGCAAATTGAATTATGTTTAAAATTTTCAAAGTTTTTTTTGACAAAAATGCGTTGGGAGAGGTTTCTTACGTTTTTTACATAGAGGAGCAATAATGTAATTTGCTTCACTTGATTTTTCTACAATTTAAAAACAAAAATCAAGGGCAAAATAGACTATTTTAGGCACTTGGGTAAAAATTATAAACCTCAATGAGGTATTTATAATTTTTGAAACAACGAGAGGGTATTCGTAATTATACCAAACCTCAGGGGAGGTCATTGTAATTCACCCCTTTTTTTTTCTCTTAGAGTTTGAAGAAAAATAAAAAAAATAAGTGTATTGGACTAAAACTTAAAAAATAGCACAAAATGGGCGTAAAATAACAATTTTTTACACTAAACTCAAAATTTTCGTTAACTTTAATGGTTAAGTTGACGAAAGAACCGAAAACACAAATATATAGTAGTTTGAGACCAATATTGCAACCTAAAAATGTTTGAGGACCAAAACCACTTAAGTAGCTAAGTTTAAGAATCAAAAATGTTAAATTTCTAGGTGTTATACTGTAGACTTCTAGTTCATAAAATTTCATAATGTTTTTTTAAGTATGTTCATAATGTTTCTACAGAGTATGTTCTGTTTTAGTATAATTAAGGTCTGGGTGACGTGGGTCTAGAAACCTACTAATTGGAGAACCACAATAAGCTTCTATAAATAAACTTTCCTACACCTAATCTGATATAAGGGCAGTCATAGCGCTCTTTATGCTTGATTGAAGCAGTTCCTTTTGGTTCTCATAGAGCAACCATCATAGGTAGAGGTCAAACACCAATGGCAAGTGCCTCCGTTTTTCTCATTCACTTGAAATTGAATGCTATGGTTCTCACTAATATAAATAGACGTATCTCTAGTTTTGTCCACTTGATGCTTTTAGATAAATGGAACAGTTAAGTCCTTATAGTTGTCTACATTATCAAACGTCTAAATTATAAGCCCTCTTACTGTATTATTCTGATTAGGGTTGGTATT
Source organism: Sesamum alatum (assembly GCA_034509735.1). Classification (NCBI taxonomy): domain Eukaryota; kingdom Viridiplantae; phylum Streptophyta; class Magnoliopsida; order Lamiales; family Pedaliaceae; genus Sesamum; species Sesamum alatum. The sequence continues at coordinate 17,382,605 of JACGWO010000003.1, forward strand.
CTTATTTCTTGTAATCTGTATTGTTATCTTGTATATTTGCAAAGAAATTTTGGGACTATCCTTAATTACATTTTTCATCCTGTATGCAAGATTTTGCATTGAAATAGAACTTTTAAGGGAAAAGGTCGAGATATACATGGTCTTAGAAGAGATTATGCATGAATGTATAGTGTTTTTTAGTTTAATATTATGCCAATTGTGGACCGACAATAATAGATGGAGATGTAGGCAAAGAGCATCACGAGTCAGATATAGTATGACAACTAGAATTGCTAACCAATAAGTCATTTGAGACGAATTATCAATGTTAGTGATGATGCACGAATCAATCAAATTTACAATGAAAAGAATTGAATTGTAAAGAAAATCCATAAATTTACAATGGAAGATTTGAATGGTAAAAAAAATCACTCAAATTTACAATGAAATGATTTGAATAGTAAAGAAAATCACATTACGTATCAAGTTGGATTTCGTAATGATGATATTTAGGTGCGAAAAAATAAGACACTATTTTTATACATGTGAAATTTAAAAAGACTTGATTTTTTTTTTTTTAACTTTGTCGTTTTTGATACTTGAGAATTGCATGCATTACTAAAAATATATATTTCAAATTATAATATTTAAATAATAAAATAAAATAAAAAAATCTTATTTCTTTCTTATTTTGAAATTTTGAAAAATATTTGAGTTTTAAGTAATTACGAAATTATATAAGTATTTTGAACTTCTACTTCACAAGGTAGAATATAAAAATACAAATAACTTAAAAATGATATCCTTAATAGTCTTTTTACATTTAATCAAATTTTATAATCTCATTAACCAAATATCATATTATATTATCACATAGGATTTTATGCATACAATACGTTAAATCAAATACAAAATGAGATTAATTATCATTCAATTTTTTATCACAATATTCAATCTCATCATGTCTAATTCTATCACACGAATCAAACGAACCCTATCATGCGTTCAGTTTCCAGAACATTGCGTTCAGTTTACCCTTCCACTTCCCCCTCCCCCCCTTTTCCCTTTTGTCTCCGTTTATTTCTTCACCCATGAACAATTAAAAGAACTTTTGAATTTTTTAACTTTATTTTTTGTTATTTGAGAATTATATGCATGACTAAAAAATATATTTTAAATTATAATAATTAAAGATAAAATATAATAAAAAAATATTACTTCTTTATTTTTTGGGCTTTTGAAAACTATATTTAAGTTTTAATTAATTATTAAATTGAATGCGTATTTTGAACTTCTACTTCATTATAAATATAGAAAAAGAGAAAATATTCCACAAATTCATTTTATTTTAAGCAATTGTATTCCAATAAATAATTTAGAGGGATTTTTAATTCACATACTACAATATAAAAATATAAATAACTTAAAAGATGATACACTCAATAGTCTTCTTACATTTAATCATACTTTATAATCCATTTAACCAAACACCATAATATATTATCACATGAGATATCCTACATACAATACCTCAAACCAAATAACATATAATGTAAGATGAGATTAAATAGCATTCAATTTCTCATCCCACCTAATTCCATAACGCCTAATCCTATTACATGTATCATATGCGCCTCATATGGTTCATTTAAATTGGGGCTTCTGTTCGAATTGGTTCACTTTTGCCAATATGGACGAAATATTAAAAAAATAAAATGACATAACACATGATTTATTCCGACAATTTTTACAAAATCCGTCACTAAAAGGACCAAAATTGCAAAATATCAAAAAATTACAGGACTCTTTTGCAACCTCTAGAAATATAAAAGATAAAAGTGCCAAAATCATGAGGGGCACATGATTTGTTCCAGCAACTTTTACAAAATCGGGCTCCGAAATAACCAAAATCACGAAATATAAAAAAAATACAAGACTATTTTACAACCGTAAACAAATAAAAAATAAAAATACCAAATTACTATAATTACAGAATAAAAAATTTATTAAATTTTTGAAATACAGTATTATAATTTTTTGTCAATCGAATTTTTCAATTTGATTAGACCAGTAACTCAATGACCGGATGATTTATACAGTACAATCATCCTTTCAATTTTCAAAACATTGCATTCAACACAATCAAAGGTCCACGTTGCAAAGCCTATTTTTGGAAAACTTAAATTTGGGTTCTATCCAAAAAAAATACGCTTAGATTTTAATAACAAATCAAACCCATTAGAAAATTTTCCCCTTCCTCCTCTTTCTCTTTGATTTTCTTTCATCCTCTCTCTTTTGCTCTCCCCCTTTTTCTCTTCTCTATTTTTCACCGTTCTCGATTTTCCATTCTCTCTTCCAATTCCTTAACGAAGATATAAGATTAATATGAAAGAATCTTCATTAAGTTTGAATTTCTATGATTGATTAATATATTTTTTGTAATTTTTCATTTTTAGTTTTATTGCTACCATTAAGTTAGATTTCTATTATAGAATTATTTAGTGTATCAAATATCATTGGAGTTAGAACTTAATATAAGAAGTCTTTAAAGACTACAATAATTGTATTATATCTTCAATTATTGTATATTTAACTTTAATTATTCTGAAATTTGTCATATTTTGTTACTTAAAGATTTTAGCTATATGTTCTTGAATTATTGTGTATTTTAATTATTTTGATTACATTTTGTTAACTTTTGTTAGTTTCAACGTTTTACTTTTGTAATAAGTGATAAAACCACCAAACCACGTGAAATCGCATAAAATCGCACCATTGATTTTAATTTCAAAAATAACAATTTAAAAAATTATTTTATAAAACCCATCGATGGCAATTCAATTTAAAATAACTTTAAAAAAATCAAAATCGTCCTGTGATTACCCCTACATTCGTCCATTCATTTTTCAAAACATTGCATTCAACGCAATTAGAAGTAAAAAATATTTGACAAGCAAGCGGAACTTTTCTTTATTCAAAACTCAAACTCTAAAATGTCATCGCACAAATACAACATTTTTACAGCTCAAGATACACAAATTTCCCAAATATATGCATATGTGAAACAGTAAGGCCCTCAAAGTTCAAACTTAGAAACCACACAACTGGAGTACAGATATCAAAGTCCAGGAATTAAGCAGAAATGTCAATGGCCTTAACCTCTGGCTTCTTCACCTCCTCCTTGGGCACCGTCACTGTCAGAACCCCATTTTCCATCGCCGCCTTCACCTGATCCAACTTGGCATTCTCCGGCAGCCTGAACCGGCGGAGGAACTTGCCGCTGCTCCTCTCAACGCGGTGCCATTTGTCGTTCTTCTCCTCCTGCTCTTTGCTTCTCTCCCCACTTATCTGCAGAATTGTGCCATCCTCAACCTCCACCTTAACTTCCTCTTTCTTCAACCCAGGAACATCCACCTTGAACACATGGGCTTCCGGCGTCTCTTTCCAGTCGATGCGGGCGTTGGCGATGGCGGTGGTTTCTCGAGCGGACGAAGGGAGATTGGTGACGGCGGTGGAGAAAGGGAAGCCCTCAAAGGGATCCCAGATATCCAGCGAGAACGGATCAAAGACGTTGCTCCGGCGGTTGCCAAAAAAGCTTGGAATCAGAGACATTTTGTTAATATTGTGCAAGAAGGGAGAATGGGTTTGTTTGATTGATGAAGATTGTATCGTTAAGCTCTCTTGTGCGCAAGCTTGTATGATGATCAATCTTTCTTGTGGAATTTGGTTGAAGGAGCAGAGCACGCTTATTTATATATATGACCTGAAGATGATTCTCGCACTTTCATGTATATTCTAAGAATCACGCTTTCAGCTCCCGTACTCGTGTCTTCTAGATAAAACTCGAAAGCATCTCTATCTTCTTTACGGATTATGTTTTATGCCTAAAATTCATTTTAGTAACCAATATTTAATTTTAATTTTAAAATAGTTTTTTTTTTTTTTTTAACTTACTTTAAATAAGAATTTTAGGTAATTTTTTTTCATATTATCCCTATAAAACTCTTCTTTTTTTATATATATAAAATTATATTAGTGTTTCATTTTTCATTTTTATTGCAATTTGGTCCCTCATACGTAAACTTAGAAAATAATAATTGTTTTAATTGAAAGAATTGTCATTGTACAATTATTCAGATGTTTGTTCACGTTTAATTTAATTTTAGAAATTCTTAAGAAATATATATTAATCGGATCATTCAAAAATATTAAAAAAGTAGAAGAAAATTATGAGAAATTATTGAAACAAAGTGTGAGAGAAGAAAAGAGAAATAGAATTAATTGAGATAAAGAAAGATAAAAATTAATAATACAATTTAAAAAATAAAAAATTGCAAAAAAAAATGAAGACAAAGAAAATGGTGATCTTCAGTTATATAAAAGTATTGATAATAATTTGATTAATGACATATCAACATATATAATTATTGTGAATTCATTGAATTTGAATTTTCTAAATAAAAGATGCCTAATTGAATAAGGGGTCCCATTGTTCAACATTTTCTTCTTTATGCATTAATATTAGAAGTTTTTTTTATTAAAATATTTTAGCTCCATTTTTTTTTATCTACACTTTTTTTTCTCCAACTTATTTTCTTAGCTGACACAACACTTTTTTTAGCTCCAATAATTATTTTCTTCTTAATATTGTTGGATAATTTTTGATAGTTTTACTTAAGACAAGATAATTAAAAAAGACTAAATAAATTTTAGATTAAAGAAAAAATGATAAAGTATATTAGATACATATTCAACACAAATTCACTTAGATTAAAATCACCAATGTAAGACGAAATAGATTAATTATTTATATTTGAAGATTATTATAAATGATTATAAAAAATAGAAAGTTGTGTTTTGAATCAACAATAATATACTATATCGTTTACTATATACATTAGATTTATCCATATTTTTTTAATTTTTTATATAAAATTTATTAATAAATTCAATAATTACTGAAATCAATTCACAAATAAATCATTTTTGATAGAGTTTTTTAAAGAATATATCATTTATTATAAAAAATAATCTAATAAAAATAATAAATCTACATATTTAATAGCAATCGAATTTAATATTATAAAGTTTTGAGCTTCAATTTTATTACTTCAATCACACATTATTGTCTATCAAGATGTTGAAAAATATACCTAGCATAATTGATATATTTATATAACCAATTATTCAATTATTTATTATTAAAAACAACACATTCTTAGAATTACATGATAAATATTTTTATGATGTCTTAAGCTTTCTATATTTGTTTACTTAAATTTAGATAGATAAATTGGACAGAAAAATAGAAATATTTTTTTGGTCCAAATTGAGTACATAGACCCATGGGTAGCGAGCCCAACTCGCGACCAGACTTATGTTTTCTTTTTCTTTTTTTTTTTAATTTAATTGTTTATTAATTATTAATTAAGGTTATAAAAATAATTAATGATTCATTATAGATACTTAATAATTAATTATTTGATTGATTATTATTTTAAAATTTAAAATTATATTTAATAAGTTTTTACTAAATAAATATAATTAAGTTTTTAAAAATTAATAAATATATTTATTAATTTAATATAACCTAATAATATTACATTTTGTACGAAAAAATAAAAATATTACAAAGTGATAATTCTAAACTATAATAATGACCACGAGTCCATAAGTATGGTGTTGTCATTGGTGTCGAGGTTTATTCTTTTCTGAGTTTTCTCACCTATTAGAAGAAAATTCACTATTGGTTACGAATTTATTGGCGACGGACTAAAATTAATTAATATTAACAACTATATTATCAAATTAAAAATACACTTAGGCGACGACCTAAGGGATAGCGACAAAAGCATAATTATAGAACCGACGGACATTATTAAATTAATTATAATTCGAAAATTAATAAAATAATTAAATAAAAGTATACAATTAAACTAAATTAATTAAATAATAATCTATTATAGGGCATTGTAAGGGAGAATTACACTTTTGGTTCCTCCATAATACCACTAAAACATTTTTGGTCCCCCTCCATTCGCGAGTTACACTTTTGGTCCCAATTAGACATATTTTTGAACACTTTTCGTCCTACGTTAACTCTCCATTAAGAGTTAACGGAAAACGCACTTGGTGCACATGTGAGGCTAATTTTAAGGGGAAATTTGTTGCATTTTGGCGCCTAAATTGGTTGGCCTTGACTATAAAATCATTTCTAGCCATGAATAGAAGTTATTTAAATACTGATTTCTAGCCATGAGTAGGAATTAGTTTATTTTAAAAAAACACAAAAAACAGAAAAACCAATAAACAATATTAGAAATCAGAACTTCACAACCATCGCACAACATCAAATTACTAGTACAGAAAATAAAAAACATTACATTATCATCATCTACAATAGTTTATAGAAAACGAAACTCACAAAAATCAACACTACACTATATTATCAAATCGGCCAAATCAGTATTTGAATAAATTCTTCTCATGGCTAGAAATATGATTTTGAAGTTATTGGACAATAAAATTTCGGTCAAATTATGAAAGTGAGAATAGGGATGGGGTTGTAACTTTTTTAGAGAGAATTTGGTGCCATGGCTTTATAGTCAAGGCCAACCAATTTAGGCGCCAAAATACAATAAATTTCCCCCCAAAATCAGCCTCACATGCGCAGCACGTGTGTTTTCCGTTAACTCTTAACGGAGAGTTGACGGTAGGACCAAAAGTATTAAAAAATATATCTAATTGGGACTAAAAGTGTAACTCGCGAATGAAGGGGGACCAAAACTATTTTAGTGGTATTATATAGGCGGATAAGGATGCCTATCTCCGCCTCGCGTCATTCTCGGAATTCGGGTATCCCTCGACCGAGCTGGCAGACTTTGTGGCTTCAGACCGAGCTATTATTCCTCATCAAAAATAGAAAGTTGTGTTTTGAATCAACAATAATTTACTATATCGTTTACTATATACAGTAGATTTATCCATATATTTTTAATTTTTTATATAAAATTTATTAATAAATTCAATAATTACTAAAATCAATTCACAAATAAATCATTTTTGATAGAATTTTTTAAAGAATATATCATTTATTATAAAAAATAATCTAATGAAAATAATAAATCTACATATTTAATAGCAATCGAATTTAATATTATAAAGTTTTGAGCTTCAATTTTATTACTTCAATCCATTTTTTTTTAAAATTAAAGTCCGTTAGTTTTAACAGAAAAGTTAACGGAGGGACCAAATCTGATGAAATTATTAAAGTTGAGGGACCAAATCTGATGAGTAAGATACATAAGGGACCAAAAGTTGATAAGTGGTATAGTTTAGGGACCAAACATGATGTTTACCCTATTTGATAGCAATCGAAATTAATATTATAAAGTTTTGAGCTTCAATTTTATTACTTCAATCAAACATTATTGCCTATCAAGATGTTGAAAAATATACCTAGCATAATTTATATATTTATATAACTAATTATTCAATTATTTATTATTAAAAACTTACATTGTTAGAATTACATGATAAATATTTTTTATGATATGCTAAGCTTTCTAGATTTGTTTACTTGAATTTAGATAGATAAATTGGACAGAAAAATAGAAATACTTTTTTGGTCCAAGTTGAATACATAGACCCATGGGTTTTGATGGGTAGAGACCCTATCCAAACCCAATCTATATATTTTTAATGAGTTTGGATTTAGGTCTGAATCCGAGTTTAATTATATTCATTGGATCTGAGTATAAATCTTTAAATTAATTTATGGGTCTAGGTAGGGTAAGACCCTACCCATTTACACCCCTAGCTATGGGTCTAGGTAGGGTAAGACCCTTTCTCCCTACCTATCGCTAGCATTCCCCCTTTAGCCCCTGTCGGCGGCGGCACCACTGGTCCCCCCCTTCGTTCAACCCCCCCCCCCTCCCCCCACCCCACTCTTTCTATATATATATAATTATATGTAAATAGATATATACATATAATTTTAATTAAATTTTAGTATAAATATATATTATATGATATATGATTTTAAATCTATATTGTTAGTTCCAATTAAGTTAAATCTAGGTTATTAATCTTGTTAATTAAATTTGGACCTCAGATTCAATCCAATCCAATAATTGTTAAGGCAAAATTGTATTTTTGGTCCCACTAAATTGGGTCATTATCACTTTTGGTCTCTTCCCCCTTTTACAGGGTCGACACTTCCAGTCCCAAAATCCTAATAATTTGATATTTTTGGTTCTATGCCGTTAAATGTTAACGAAAACCGTTAGTCAATAGTTGTTGACTTGACCAATAAATTTTTAAATTCTTTTTTACCCCCCTATATTTTCAAGAAAAGGCTAAAACCACCCCACGTTTTAAAAAATATGCCAAAAACCTCTCTATTGAAAAAAGAAATCTCTTTCTGGCCGCAATCTCCATGATTTTATAAAATCACCCTCCTTCATTTTTTTATTTTTTGATTATTTTTGTGGTTTTTTTTCTGTACTTTTCTCCCTCTTAAAAAATAAATAATTATTTTTTTAATATATTATGAAAATATTAAAAATACTAAAGTATATAAAACTTTTAATTTTAGTAATTGATGGGGATAAATCAAGCAGGCCTGATCCAAGCCCAATAGGCGAGGCCCAAGATTGTCAAGTGAGTAGCCTAGCCCCAGATCTAAACGGCCCAAAGCAAGAGGCACAAGCCTCAACGAGGGAAAGAGCCATAAAGCCTAGGAGGGAGGGCCCACGCCTCCATCCTATCCAAGGAAGGAGTGAAGCCCAAGAGCATGACCGACCTCAGTTGGGCCAACCCAGTTGACGAGGCATAACAACTCGGTCTGAAGCCACGAAGTCTGCCAGCGAGGCGGCAGATGCCCACATTGAGGGATACCCGAATTCTGAGAATGACGCGACGTGGAGATAGGCATCCTTATCCGCGAGCCTAATCCGTGTTTGTGGGGGAGTTATCCACCAATTCCCCCGAGATCAAGGAGTCCCCTCTCGGTCACCTTCTAGGAGTCCTAGCCTTATTAGACCTCTCAGCCTGAGAGAACTCTTGCACCTATAAATACAAACTCTTCACCCTTAAATGGGTAACATATTCACAAGCTCGCACACTACACAATTATTTGCTGCTACACCTAACACAATTTTATTCGTCATTCGCATTGTGCTTCAATTTATATCTTTTATGACAAATTACTGACTTGAGCGTCAGAATGCTAACGTTTTTTTTGCAGGTCCTCTTTCTTTGCATCATTTAGCGTTTGGATTGGAATTTTCGGCCCAAAGTCATTTTCCTGATTGAGCAGATTTTTCTCACATCAATAATTAAAATTACAAAATTATATTAACATCCCATAATAAAAACTAATATACTAAAGTTCAATTTTCAAATTTAAGTATCTATCTGAATATTAAATTGCACGTACGCGGGGTTGAGGGTTTCGAAGTGGTGGGCGTAGGGGGTGGATTAATTTATTTTTTTAATTTATAATTATATATTTAAATAAATAATATGTATTAATTATGATAATTTATTTTTTATTTAATATTATATTTATAATGATAGTTTAATTTTAAACACTATTTATAATAAATAATATAATATATTTAAATCAAATAAAAATTTAAATTAGTTAATAATATATAATTGTTATAAATGATTAATATTTAAATTCAAATAGATATTAAAATTTAGAAAATAAACTTTAGTACATTAATTTTTTATGTGATATTAATTTCATTTTTTTATTTACACAACAAAATAAAAAAATTTGATATATGTTTTTTTGGTTTTTTAATTTAAATAAATATATTGAAAAAAATAATTATTTATATTTTTAGGAGGGAGAAAAATAAAAATAAAAAAGGATTACAAAAAAAAATTCAAAATTAAAGAAATAAAGAAGGCTGACTTTATGAGATAAAAAAAGGTATTCTAGTCAAACTGAGTAAAAAAAAGAGAGATTTCTTTTTAACTAGAGGGGGTTTTAGCTATTTTTAAAATACATTGAGGTTTTTAGAAGATATAGGGGGTAAAATAGAATTTGAATATTTATTGGTCAAGTCAACAGCTGTTGACTAACGGTTTTTGTTAACATTTAACGGCACATGACCATTAGTGTCAAAATTCAAGGTAACTAGAAATATCTACCCATAAAGCAAGGGACCAAAAGTGAGAATGCCACTATCTAATGGGACCAAAAGTACATTTTGCTATTATTAAATAAGGATATAAATGATATTTTATAAAAAAATAAAAAAATATAAAAAATCTAAAACATGCGTGTGAACAGCATGAAATTCCATGGGGGGATTAATTGCTTTAATTTAAAAAATACTAGGAGTTATTTTTTTTTTTTTTTTATAGGGGATAAATTCTTCATTTATAATATCATAAGGAGATAAATTGCATTTAACCCTATATTTGATTTTAGAGTAGGTTGTGAATATAGTTTGTTATTAACACTTCTGGTATTTTTTCTATTTATAATTTTTAATTTCAACATTAGTTAAATGATAATTAAGGGGTAGGTGAAACCTCTTTAGTTTAGAAGGTAATTGATGGGGGTGTGAAATACATTTCGCACTAAAAAAAATTAATTATTCTTTATACAATAACTCACTATGACTTAGAAATCGTAGTAAATCATTAAATTCTAACCACTCAACATTCACTCTGTTTTTACCTAGGGTCCAAATATTTATCATAATTTTTAGCAGTAGCAAATGCTTTGACTAAGGGCTCGTTTGGTTCGTGAGATAGGATTAGGTGTGATGTGATTAGGTGTGATAGGAAATTGAATAATAATTAATCATATCTTACATTATATGTTGTTTGGTTTGAAATATTATATGCAGGATATCCCATGTGATAATATAATCTGGAGTTTGGTTGAAGGGATTATAAAGATTGATTAATTGTAAAAAGACTGTTAAGGGTATCATCTTTCAAGTTATTTACATTTTTATATTATACCTTATGAATGGTTACAAAAAATAAATAATAAAAACCTCTAAATTATTTATTGAATACAATCACTTAATATAAAATCAATTTGTGAATATTCCTTTTTTCTATATTTATATGAAATAGTGTTTCAAAATCCTTATTCAATTTCATTAAATATTTAAAACTCAAATAATTTTGAAAATTAGCAAAAAAGAAAGATGCCATTTTTCATAATATTTTATTATTTAATTATTATAATTTGAAATACATTTTTTTATCATGCAAGTAATTCTCAAAATACATTTTCATAATAGGAAGAATAATGATTTCTATGTTCTGTTGAGGCTAATTTTTTTTTTTTTTTTTTTTATTAGCAGAGAGTTGCCGATCGAGAGAGTGTAGGTTGAAGATGGTCTCTGTTGAGGCTACTGTTGCAGAAGAAAGAAAGGAGAAAAGAGGGCGGGAGAAGTGCAAAAGTAGAGAATGGGGAAAGAGAAAGAATGTATAGAAGGGTAAATGTGGGGAAAATAAAATAATACTACCTTATAATAATTTGTGTGATTGTGGATCTTGGGGGGTGAGTGTGATCCATTCTCCCTCAAGATCTGATTAATAAGACTGGGTCCGATGTTAATACCGGGCTCTAATACTATTAACCAAACGCATGATTAGGCATGATAAATAATTTTATCATGTCTAATCATGCGAACCAAACGGGACCTTAGTGTAGAAACAACAGCTAATAATTGTTGTACAGTTATGATTAATTAATTTTTGCCACAATATTTTATGTTTAATCATGGTAATTAATTATCGCATAAAAATGTATTTCTTTTAGTCTAATCTTCACATATACATGACAGTTGTACATAGGTGGGTAGAGAGAAATATCACACAGAAATTTTCATTTGAAAATTTTAAATACAAGAGCATGGAATTACGCAATTTTAATGATCCAATTAATATATATTTCTTAAAAATTTCTAAAATTAAAATTAAACGTGAACAAACATCTGAATAATTGTACAATGATTCCAATTAAAACAATTATTATTTTCTAAGTTTACGTATGAGGGACCAAATTGCAATAAAAATGAAAAAATGAAACACTAATAATAATTTATATATATATATATATATAAAAGAAGAGTTTTATAGGGACAATATGAAAAAAATTACCTAAAATTCTAATTTAAAGTAAGTTAAAAAAAAAAAGAAACTATTTTTATTTTAATTCTTAAAAATATTTTTGGACTACAATGTGCAGTGAGATGTTTCTTAGGTTTCTTACACAGAGGAGCAATAATGCAATTTGCCTTAACCGATTTTTCTATAATTTTAATAAAAAATTCAAGGGCAAAATGGTCAGTTTTTAGGCCTTTGGTTAAAAATTACAAACCTCAAGGGGGTATTTGTAATTTTTCGAACAACGAGGGGGTATTTGCAATTATGTCAAACCTCAGGGGAGGTGGATGTAATTTACTGTTTAATTTATATAAATATATTGAAGAAAATAATTATTTACATTTTTAGGCGGGAGAAAAATAAAAAAAAAAAGGATCACAAAATACAATTCCAAAATTAAAGAAATAAAGAAGGGTGATTTTATGAGATAAGAATAAGGTTTCTAGTCAAATTGAGTCAAAAAAGAGGGATTTTTTTTTTTTAAACTAGAGGGGGTTTTAACTATTTTTAAAATACATGGGGTTTTTAGCCTCTTTATAGAAGATATACGGGGGTAAAATAAAATTTGAATATGTATTGGTCAAGTCAACGGCTATTGACTAATGATTTTCGTTAACATTTAACGGTGAAGGACCATTAGTATCAAAATTCTAGAATTTTGGGACTAGAAATATCGATCCCATAAAGCAGGAAACCAAATATGAGAATGACCCTATCCAATGAGACCAAAAGTATATTTTTGACATTATTAAATAAGGATATAAATAATATTTTATAAAAACAATAGAAGAATATAAAAATTCTAAAACATGCGTGTGAACTGCATGAAATCCGATGTGGGAATTAATTGTTTTAGTCAAAAAAATACTGGGAGGTAACTTTTTTTTTATAGAGGGTAAATTGTTCATTTACAATATCATAGAGAGATAAATTGCATTTAACCCTATATTTTATTGGGTTAATTATATTTAGACCCCCTCTGAAAATGCATGATACACTTTCCCCCAAAGAAGTTTTAAAATTACATTTACACCCCCTTTAAAAATTATTTGTTTACATCTGACCTCCATTCGTTAAAGTTTAGATGAAAAATGTTCATTTCAACAAAAATAATTACATAAATTTTTAATTTTACCTCTCATTTAACATTCTCGTGCAATAATTTTGTACTTATAAGGAAAAAATATAATAATATTGGCCTCACTCCATACATATACATTACACTTATCCTCTTATAAGTACAAAAATATACATGAGAATGTTAAATGATTGGAAAAATTGAAAATTTGTGTAATTATTTTTGTTGACGTGAACATTTTTCGTCCAAACTCTAACGGATGGGGGTCAGGTGTAAACAGAGAATTTTCGGAGGGGGTGTAAGTGTAATTTCAAAACTTTTTTGGGAGAAAGTGTAATTATACATTCTCAGAGGGGGTGTAAGTATAATTAACCCTATTTTATTTTAGAGTAGGTTGTGAATATATTTTGTTATTAACAGTTATAGTACTAATTTGTCTATTTATAATTTTTAATTTCAACATTAGTTAAACGATGATTAAGGGGTAAGTGAAAGTTTTTTTAGTTTAGAGGGTAATTGATGGGGGTGTGAAATACATTTAACACTAAAAGAATTAATTATTATCTACACAATAACTCACTACGGCTTAAAAATTAAAGTAAATCATATCTACCTTGATTAGACAAAATCGATACGAAATTTTAAATTCTAACCACTCATTATTCACTCTGTTTTTATCTAGGATCGAAATATTTATCTTATTTTTTTAGCAGTAGTAAATGCTTTGACCTTACGTGTAAAAACAATGGTTAATAGTTGTTGTGCAGTTGTGATTAATTTGTATTTGTCATGATAGTTTACGTTTAATCTTGATAATTAATTATTTCAGAAAAATGTATTTCTTTTAGTGTAATCTTCACATATACATGATAGTTGTACATGGCTGGGTAGAGAGGAATATTACACAGGAATTTTCATTTGAAAATTTTAAATACAAGAGCAAGAAATTACATAATTATTTAATTTCTGCAGATTTTTTCTGCTTGAATGATAAGCGTGTCAGGTCGCTGTAGTTATTCTTAACATAGCGCACCGTTTAATTGAAATAATTTACCATTACTCAATTATTCAGATAATAACTTGATTTAACATAATTATTATGAACTTAATGAACTTATTAAAATTTTCAAATAAAAAAATATTTGAATAAATAAGTTGGAGAAATAAAGTTTAGATAAAAAAAAAATGGAGCAAAAATATTTTTTGGGATTAAATACGAATGTACTGCGTTGCACGTGCTTGTATCCACACTACAAAAAATTTAGAAGATTAATTATAGAACCAACAGACATTATTAAATTTGTAGTTATATTTTTTCATATAAATTTTCAAATTGATTAGTTAATACAAATTAATTATAAAGGTGTATAATTACAATGCCCTATAGTAGATTATTATTCAATTAATTTAGTTTAATTGTATATTTTTATTTAATTATTTTATTAATTTACTAATTATAATTAATTTAATAATATCCGTCGATTCTATAATTATGGTTTTGTCGCTATCCCTTAGGTCGTCGCCTAAGTGTGTTTTTAATTTGATAATATAGTTGTTAATATTAATTAATTTTAGTCCGTCGAAAATAAATTCATAACCAATAGTGAATTTTTTTCTAGTAGGTGAGAAAAGAAAAAAACTCGACATCAATGATAACACCATACTTATAGGACTCGTGGTCATTATTATAATTTAGAATTATTATTTTGTAATATTTTTATTTTTTCATACAAAATGTAATATTATTAGGTTATATTGAATTAATAAATAGATTTATTAATTTATAAAAACTTAATTATATTTATTTAGTAAAAAGTTATTAAATATAATTTTAAATTTTAAATTTTAAAATAATAATTAACCAAAATATTAATTATTAAGTATCTATAATGAATCATTAATTATTATTTTTATAACCTTAATTAATAATTAATAAATAATTAAATTAAAAATAAATAAATAAATAAAGAAAAAGAAAAACATAAGGCTGGTCGCAAGTGCAACTCGCGACCAACCCATAATTAAAAAAAATAGGGTCGTGAGTTGGGATCGCGACAAGTCGCTTTGAGTTATATATTTACAAATCCACCTTTTTTGGCAGTAGGCTTATAATTTTTTTATATATTATATTAATATAAATGGGCCGTTATTCTTGGGCTTTCCTGTTATAGCATAAAACATAGCTAGGGGTGTAAATGGGTAGGGTCTTACGCTACCTAGACCCATAAATTAATTTAAAAATCTATACTCAGATCCAATGAATATAATTAGAACCGGATTCAGACCTAAATCCAAACTCATTAAAAGTATATAGATTGGGTTTGGATAGGGTCTCTACCCATCAAGACCCATTAGTCTATGTATTCAACTTGGACCAAAAAAATATTTCTATTTTTCGGTCCAATTTATCTATCTAAATTTAAGTAAACAAATCTAGAAAGCTTAACACATCATAAAAATATTTATCATGTAATTCTCACAATGTATAGTTTTTAATAATAAATAATTGAATAATTGGTTATATAAATATATAAATTATGCTAGGTATATTTTTCAACATCTTGATAGGCAATAATGTTTGATTGAAGTAATAAAATTGAAGCTCAAAACTTTATAATATTAAATTCGATTACTATTAAATAGGGTAAACATCATGTTTGGTCCCTAAACTATACCACTTATACACTTTTGGTCCCTTATGTATCTTACTCATCAAATTTGGTCCCTCAACTTTAATAATTTCATCAAATTTGGTCCCTCTGTTAAGTTTTCTGTTAAAACTAACGGACTTTAAAGAAAAAAAAAGAAAAGAATTTGTGACCAATAGGGTTTGAACTTGGATCTCATTTTTAACAAAATCAACCTACTACCACTGGGCCAAGTCTATAGCTAAATATTTTATTAACCCGACATTTTACTTATCTCATTTCTTTGTAGCAGCCCCAAGTTTTTTTCCGATTTTTAAGCCTCTCAAATTTCTCAAAACGTTTCTAAAGTCCTTTATTAACCCAAACAACAAATCGAATACAAAAATAAAAATTCCACAAGACTAATTCTCAAAAACTCAAAAAAAAAAAATACACAAGTCATAGAAATACAACAAAATTTCCACAAGACTATTTCGACAATTAATGTAACTTGACAAGTGCAATTACAATTCAATTTTTATTTATTGTAATTCTAATTCAAAATGAAAGTACTTAGGATTTTTCGTTGCTTTATGCAGGTCACTCAATCATCAAAAGTTTGAACTGCAATTATTGTGAAGGGAGGCATAAATTTCTATGACTTGTGTATTTTTGTTGAGTTTTTGAGAATTAGTCTTGTGGAATTTTTAGGATTTTTGTATTCGATTTGTGTTTGGGGCTAATACAGGACTTTAGAAACATTTTTGAAAATTTTGAGAGGCTTAAAAATCGAAAAAAAACTTGGGGCTGCTACAAAAACGAATAAGTAAAATGTCGGGTTAAAAATACTTTAAACTATAGACTTGGCTTAGTGGTAAAAAGTTAATTTTGTTAAAAATGTAGCCAAGTTCAAACCCCATTGGTCACAAATTAGGTTTTTTTTTGTTTTATTTATTTATTTTTAAAGTCCGTTAGTTTTAACAGAAAAGTTAACGGAGGAACCAAATCTGATGAAATTATTAAAGTTGAGGGACCAAATCTGATGAGTAGGATACATGAGGGACCAAAAGTGAATAAGTGGCATAGTTTAGAGACCAAAAATGATGTTTACCCCTATTAAATATGTATATTTATTATTTTTATTAGATTTATTTTTTATAATAAATGATATATTATTTAAAAAAACTCTATCAAAAAATATTTATTTGTTAATTGATTTCAGTAATTTTTGAATTTATTAATAAATTTTATATAAAAAGTGGAAAATTAAAAAATTAAAAATATATTGATAAATCTAATGTGTATAGTAAACGATATAGTAAATTATTGTTAATTCAAAACACAACGTTCTATTTTTTATAATCATTTATAATAATATTCAAATATAAATAATTAATCTATTTCGTCTTACTTTGGTGATTTTAATTTAAGTAAAATTTGTGTTGAATATGTATCTAATATACTTTCTCGTTTTTACTTTAATCTTAAATTTATTTAGTCTTTTTTTATTATCTTGTTTTAAATAAAACTATCAAATATTATCCAATAATATTAAGAAAAAAATGAGAAAAAAATTATTGGATCTAGACCCTATCCGGACCCAAAACACTGGGTCCAAAACAATGGCATTAGGTCTAGAGACATTGGGTTTTGAGGGGGTTGAATAGGGTGTAGGTATTATTTAATAGTATGGTCTCTATTGGGCATGAGTTTGGGAATATCCTACTCATTATAGCCCTAAACATAGCCCACTATTTAATTGAAATAATTTACTATTGCTCAATTATTTAGATAATAACTTGATTAATGATATATTAACATAATTATTATAAAATTAATGAACTTATTAATATTTTCGAATAAAAAACTTCTAAAATTAATACATAAAAAAGAAAATAAGTATGTTTCAGCTAACATGCTGAATAATGGGCTATATAAACCCCTTATTTATTTAGGCGTCTTTTATTTAGAAAATTCAAATTCAATAAATTCACAATAATTATATATGTTGATATGTCATTAATCAAATTATTATCAATACTTTTATATAACTGAAGATCACCATTTTCTTTGTCTTCATTTTTTTTTGCAATTTTTTATTTTTTAAATTGTATTATTAATTTTTATCTTTCTTTATCTCAATTAATTCTATTTCTCTTTTCTTCTCTCACACTTTGTTTCAATAATTTCTCATAATTTTCTTCTACTTTTTTAATATTTTTGAATGATCCGATTAATATATATTTCTTAAGAATTTCTAAAATTAAATTAAACGTGAACAAACATCTGAATAATTGTACAATGACAATTCTTTCAATTAAAACAATTATTATTTTCTAAGTTTACGTATGAGGGACCAAATTGCAATAAAAATGAAAAAATGAAACACTAATATAATTTTATATATATAAAAAAAGAAGAGTTTTATAGGGATAATATGAAAAAAATTACCTAAAATTCTTATTTAAAGTAAGTTAAAAAAAAAAAAAAAACTATTTTAAAATTAAAATTAAATATTGGTTACTAAAATGAATTTTAGGCATAAAACATAATCCGTAAAGAAGATAGAGATGCTTTCGAGTTTTATCTAGAAGACACGAGTACGGGAGCTGAAAGCGTGATTCTTAGAATATACATGAAAGTGCGAGAATCATCTTCAGGTCATATATATAAATAAGCGTGCTCTGCTCCTTCAACCAAATTCCACAAGAAAGATTGATCATCATACAAGCTTGCGCACAAGAGAGCTTAACGATACAATCTTCATCAATCAAACAAACCCATTCTCCCTTCTTGCACAATATTAACAAAATGTCTCTGATTCCAAGCTTTTTTGGCAACCGCCGGAGCAACGTCTTTGATCCGTTCTCGCTGGATATCTGGGATCCCTTTGAGGGCTTCCCTTTCTCCACCGCCGTCACCAATCTCCCTTCGTCCGCTCGAGAAACCACCGCCATCGCCAACGCCCGCATCGACTGGAAAGAGACGCCGGAAGCCCATGTGTTCAAGGTGGATGTTCCTGGGTTGAAGAAAGAGGAAGTTAAGGTGGAGGTTGAGGATGGCACAATTCTGCAGATAAGTGGGGAGAGAAGCAAAGAGCAGGAGGAGAAGAACGACAAATGGCACCGCGTTGAGAGGAGCAGCGGCAAGTTCCTCCGCCGGTTCAGGCTGCCGGAGAATGCCAAGTTGGATCAGGTGAAGGCGGCGATGGAAAATGGGGTTCTGACAGTGACGGTGCCCAAGGAGGAGGTGAAGAAGCCAGAGGTTAAGGCCATTGACATTTCTGCTTAATTCCTGGACTTTGATATCTGTACTCCAGTTGTGTGGTTTCTAAGTTTGAACTTTGAGGGCCTTACTGTTTCACATATGCATATATTTGGGAAATTTGTGTATCTTGAGCTGTAAAAATGTTGTATTTGTGCGATGACATTTTAGAGTTTGAGTTTTGAATAAAGAAAAGTTCCGCTTGCTTGTCAAATATTTTTACTTCTAATTGTGTTGAATGCAATGTTTTGAAAAATGAATGGATGATAGTGCTTGTTTGATAGGATTAAGCGTGATGGAATTGGGTGAGATGAGAAATAAAATAATAATTAATCAGGATAAATGCAATTTTGATTCTTAAACTTAGCTAGTTAAGTGGTTTTAGTTCTCAAACATTTTTAGGTTGTAATATTGGTCCTCAAATTACTATATTTTTTGTGTTTTCGGTTCTTCCGTCAATTTAACCATTAAAGTTAAGGGAAATTTTGAGTTTAGTGTAAAAAATTGTTATTTTACGCCCATTTTATGTTATTTTTCAAGTTTTAGTCTAATACACTTATTTTTTCCATTTTTCTTCAAACTCTAAAAGAAAAAAAAAGGGGGTGAATTACAATGACCTCCCCTGAGATTTGGTATAATTATGAATACCCTCTCGTTGTTTCAAAAATTATAAATACCTCATTGAGGTTTGTAATTTTTATCCAAGTGCCTAAAATAGTCTATTTTGCCCTTGATTTTTGTTTTTAAATTGTAGGAAAATCAAGTGAAGCAAATTACATTATTGCTCCTCTGTGTAAAAAACGTAAGAAACCTCTCCCAACGCATTTTTGTCCAAAAAAAACTTAGAAAATTTTAAACATAATTCAATTTGCATAAGGGCATTTTAGTCAGTTCACCCATAAAATTAGATGAAAATGAGTTATCTGAGTCTCCCTATAAGTCTTAAATCACTTCTCCAGAAGTCTTTCTTGATCCACTAGCTCTATCTCCTAGATGTAGGGACGAGAAGTAGGAACAGGGTCGATGTAGTTGCCCAGGCATCCAATGGATTTAGTACAACTGACTGAACACAAGCACAATCTTGATGCAATCTTAACAAAATATTATCAATAGCCTTTTTTGTGTACACTAGAACCTCTATAAATTAATACTCGATAAATTAATAACTTCTCTAAAATAATAATTTTTTTGGTCCCGACTTGAGCCCAATGTCTAAATTAATAATTTTTATAAATTAATAAGATAATAATTTTTCGGAAGACCCTTATAAAAATTTATGGTCCCTTCAATATTATAAATTAACAAAATTCTACAAAATTATAAATATAACTATGCCAACTTACTAAAATATGATTCTATTGTTGTTTGCTTCTTCTTAAAATTTTATCGTGTCACTTGCCTTCTCCAAAACTAGCTCTCCGGACATGTTTACACGTTATTGGTATTGGAAAAACCACTTATAAAGAACCTTCTCCATCTTTGGATATTTTGTTGGTTTGAGTCGCTTGGTATCCCCTCCTTTTTCTAAGTTAGTCGAAAGGTACTCAGATGATTGTTTGATCTGTGTGTCCCATATTGTACCTTGAGTAATTTTCACATGAAAATTTCCATCAATCCACTGTTGCAAATCTTTTTGAGCGCATGTGGGTGACCTTTCTTATACTCACATAGTGCTTTACGTATATAATCTGTCATGGTTGATTTTTTGACACCTTTTAATGAGTAGCCATGGTCGGTTGATTTTGATTTGGATTGACTAATTAGAAATGTTTGATATTATTTATATAGTGGTTGATTTTTGTACCATACATGAACTTGCATTAAGTTTTAACTAGTACTACGTACTACAATGAACTTTATTTTTTTAGGGAGATATATTATATTAATTAGTCACATTATACATGAACATCATTCAATTAGTAAATCCATATTTTAGTCATGAAGAATAATGTAGGTATGTTCAATCAAAAAAATCTTTTTAATTTAATAAATTATTAATTTATCAATTAATTAATACCTCTTTAAATTAATAAAATTACATGGTCCCGATATTATATAATTTGTAGAGGTTTTATTGTATAATGCAATACGTAAAACATTCTTGAGGACTAAAACATTAAGATTATATATAGAAAATTTGTTGTTTAAATTCATTTTATTTTTGTTTTTTTCACTCTTGAAGTTTGAAGAATAATGGAAAAAATAAGTGTATTAGACTAAAACTTGAAAAATAGCACAAAATGGGAGTAAAATGATATTTTTTTACACTAATTTGAGGACCAATATTGCAACCTAAAAATATTTGAGGACCAAAACCGCTTAAGTTGCTAAGCTTAGGGACTAAAATTGCACTTATTCCTAATTAATCACATCTTACATTATGAGGCCGTTTGGTTCGTGCGATAGGATTAGGCGTGATGGGATCTGCTGTGATGGAAAATTGAATGATAATTAATCCCATCTTGTGTTTGGTTTGAGGTATTGTATACAGGATATCCTATGTGATAATATAATATGATGTTTGGTTGATGAGATTATAAAATTTGATTAAATGTAAAAAGACTCTGAAGGATATCATTTTTTAAGTTAATTAAAATATTATATTGTTCCTTGTTAAATAGAAGTTCAAAATACTTATATAATTTCGTAATTACTTAAAACTGAAATATTTTTTAAAATTTAAAAAAAAAGAAATAATATTTTTCTATTATATTTTATTATCTCAATATTATAATTTAAAATATATTTTTTAATCATCATGTAATTCTCAAATAATAAAAACGACAAAGTTAATAAAAATCAAGTCTTTTTAAATGTCACATGTATATAAATAGTTGTCATATTTTTTTATGCACCTAAATATCGTATTTACGAGATTCAATTTGATAAGTAATGTGATTTTCTTTACAATTCAAATCTTTTCATTGTAAATTTGATTTGATACATACATCATCACTACAACATTGATAATTCGTTTCAAATGACTTATTTGGTTAGGAATCCTAGTTGTCATAACATATCTAACTAGTACTTCTCTTTGCCTACATCTCCTTCTATTATTTTTGTTCCTTAATTGGCATAATATTAAATTCAAAAACACAATAAATTCATGCATAATCTCTTCTAAAACCATGTATATCTCGACTTTTTTCCTTGAAAGTTCTATTCCAATGAAAAGTCTGGCATACAGTATGAAAAACATAATTGAGGATAGTCCCAAAATTTCTTTGCAAATATACAAGATAAAGATACAGATTACAAGAAATAAGAATACCAACCCTAATCAAAATAATGACAGTTAGAGGGCTTATAATTCAGACGTTTGATAATGTAGACAACTATAAGAACTTAACTGTTCCATTTATCAAAAAGCATCGAGTGGATAGAACTAGAGATACATCGATTTATCTATTTATATTAGTCAAAACCATAGCATTCAATTTCAAGTGGATGAGAAAAAACGAAGGCACTTGCCATTGGTGTTTGACCTCTACCTATGATGGTTGCTCCATGAGAAGTATCAAATATCATCCATATTTAAAGAGTTTGATATCTCCCAAACTTGTGGTTAGGGAGGACTCCTCTTGTGTGAAGAGTCTGTAGTCCCCTACAGTTTGTATTAGGGTTGGACTCCTCTCGTGCACACCAATAAATAGGGTGCTTCTATGGAATGAGAAACACAATTACTATTCGATGTACACTCTCCCAAAGCCTCTCGCCAAATACTCTCTCTGTTCTCTCTTGGAGTATCACCAAAAGTCTCCGGGGGTTTAAGGCGTGTAAACTCTAGTGGATAGCTCTGGTAGCGATCTACGTGAAGCGAGGGAAGGAGGATCGTGACAAGGCCGACAAAGGACGTGCTAGGAGATACGTGGATCCGTAGGGCAAACTAAGATGGGTTTTTCATCAGATTGGAAAGGAAAAATCGATTAGTACATGCATCAACGGTGTGAGGCACTAATTAGGCAAGTACTGGTATAGTCATGGAATAAGCACTGCAAAAGGAAAAGAGCGTTATGATTTCCCTTATATCAGATTAGGTGAAGAAACGTTTACAGCTATATTACCATGTGATTCAACAAAATAACAAAGAAAAAGGAATCATATTCCTATTAAAATTTTGAAAATATTGCAGTAAAACAGGAATGGTTTACTGCTCCGATATATGCTATATTGCTACTAGAATGAATGAAATGACCCTAGTTATCCACACTAGATAAAATCATGCTTTTAATCATCAAGACCTCATAAAATGTCAGAGTGGCTAATATATAAGAAGATTCCATGAGTTCCAAGGTGCACAAGGTCATAAAAATGTAAGGAACTAAAATAACAGTTCACATATCATAGAAAATTTTCTAAAAAAGAAGAAACAAATTATACTTAGCTGCCCTACCCATCAATCTGAGTGATGCCGGAAGTTCAGCCTTAATTATCTTAACGCACTTATTTTTTTCAATAAGTTCAAACTTATATAATTACGCAATTTTTTTTAGATTTTATGTTGTCTTATCTTTCCACAATTTTTATTACTGCAGTTTAAGATTTAAAATTGATGCTGGAAAAATAATTGACTTGGGAGGAGAATGCCATTGTTCCTCAACTGAAAGTAGGCTGAACACAACTTAATATGTCCATAGACGATTTAAAAGAGAGGATTTCATTCTCAAGTCTTCACCATTCTTTCGCTTGAGCAACTATTATCCGGCAAAGTCACTGCCATTCATTCGTACCTAGAGTACTCAAGTTGTTCGATTGGTCCGTAACCAAAAAAGTTTGGTTTTGTAATCTTTAGCCATACTAAAACAGAACACATGCTACTTTACAGCCTGGTAATAGCAATTTTAGCAGAGTTTAAATGATTTACCCATATGGTAAAGTACCAAAGGAGAACCACCAAATTACCTGAAGATTACAAACCAAAGTCGCCAGCTAAAATAAAAGCACAAAGAACCTACTTGAAAAAACAGCTAATAAACAATGCCATTGAGTTCAAAGAATTGAAGTGGGAAAAGACCTTCAAATTCCCACTCCAAATGTAGGAAAAACACACACCACAAAACATAAAATTATCGGAGAAACACCAAAATATACAGAAAAAACAAAAGATCGGGTCTAATGCAATTTACCTTCCTATGATATTGCAAATGAGCAAATTGCCCCCCTATGAAACAAAAATAGCAAATTACATCCATGTGTTCTTCAAAATGGAGCAATTTACCTCCCTAAACAGGGATGTAAATTGTTCTAGTTTGAAAAACACGGGGAGGTAAAATAGATTCATTTTAAAAAATACAGGGAGGTAAATTGTTATTTTATTTTTTATAGGGAGGTTATTAGCCCATTTGCAATATCACAAGGGCGGTTGCTTGCATTTTCCCGCAAAAAATATATCAGAGTTTTTCTATAAAACAAAATCAACATTTGTTATATAGCAAAATCAGTAAGAGAAACCTAATTAGGTAGTGGTAGGGTTGATAAGTAAAACTTACAGCTGAATACAATCTTGCCGCCCTTTCAATCGCCAACCAGCAGCCAAAAGAGAAAAAAGAGGATGCGTTCGTGGGGGAATTTTTGGGTAAACTTCAGCGTCGTTTTTGTGGGAAAGGAGAAAATAAGGAAGAAGTGTGATTTTTGTGTTTCAGTCGAACCCTTGTTGTTGGTCGGTAGAAGAAACAAATGAGAGAAACAACGAGAAAGATGGGGAAAGTGGAGACAGGGAGAGAGAGATGGAGGGAGTGTAAGGGTAAAGTAGAAAAAAAAAATACTTTTTTATACTAATTGGTGGTACTTTAGATCCCACCTAATAGGTGTGATCTGTTCTCCCTCAAATTCTGATTAATAAAATCGGGCCTAGTATTGATACCGCACCTTAATAATACTAATCAAACGTGTGATTAGACATGATAAAATTATTTATGATGCCTAATCACACGAACCAAATGGGGCCTATACGATATTTGGTTTGAGGCATTATATATAGGAAATTGCATATTATAATACATTACGGTGTTTGGTTGAATGGATTATAAAGTATGATTAAATCTAAAAAGACTATTGATGATATCCTTTTTTAAGTTATTTACATTTTTATATTTTAGCATGTGAATTATTACAAAAAATAAAAAAAAACCTTTTAAATTATTTATTGAAATAGAATTGCTTAAAACAAAATTAATTTGTAGAATATTTCCTTTTTTTTTCTATATTGATATGAAGTAGAAGTTCAAGATATGCATTCAATTTAATAATTAATTAACACTCAAAATAGTTTTCAAAAGACCAAAAAATAAAGAAGTAATATATTTTTATTTATATTTTTTCATTTAATTGTTATAATTTAAAATATATTTTTTAATTATGCATGTAATTCTCAAGTAACCACAAAAGCAAAGTTAAAAAAAGTCAAAAGTTTTTTTAATTGTTCATGGGAGAAGAAATAGATGGAGAGAAAAACGAAGAAAGAGGGGGGGGGGGGGGGAGAGAGAGAGAGAGAGAGAGAGAGAGAGAGAGTGGCAGGGTAAATAAGAAAAAATTAATACTCATTTATTATTGGATTGTGTATCCCACATTATAGGTAAAATTCATTATCTCATCATTTTTTTTGGGGGGGGGGGGGGGGGGGGAACGGAAGTTGCATTATATAAAACTTCATGGTACAACAGAGAGTATACAATGACAACCTACCAAGTAATTCACCAAAGACGAAAAGCGACTAAGACTTCTAATGAGTTCGATCGATATGAAGTGACCAACAACACTCGAATCTGTTCTAGCACTAAGTGCAGAAGTTGTGTCGGTTATCCCATCAATTTTGATAAATAAGACTGGACTTGGTATTAATAACGGGCTCTAATAATGCTATCCAAACATGATATTAGGCATAATAAGTAATTTTATCATGCCTAATCACAGATCTGGTTTGTTCTGATCTGGTTTACTTTTGTACACGTCGTACAATGTTGCCTTGTAATGAACTTTGATCGGCTGCAATAAACTCCTTCTTGGTTTTCCTATTAAAAAAAAACTATTTTTCAAGGCATGCTTCATCTATATCTAGAAAGTGTGGCACGCAGTACTTGTGCGCATGGTTTTTAGTAATATTTTTATTTTGTTGAAGCTCATTATTTATTTTTGTATCTTAAAATTTATCGTTGTCTTACAATCTCACATATTAAAACTTG
The DNA here is from genome assembly GCA_034509735.1 of Sesamum alatum. Classification (NCBI taxonomy): domain Eukaryota; kingdom Viridiplantae; phylum Streptophyta; class Magnoliopsida; order Lamiales; family Pedaliaceae; genus Sesamum; species Sesamum alatum. Next base: position 17,408,884 of record JACGWO010000003.1, read on the forward strand.
TTTGATAATTTTTTCTATTGCATTAATTATCAATACCATATTTTACTCAAATTAAATTAAAAAATAAAATTTTGTAGAATATTTGTTATATATACATGCAACACAAATACTAATATGTTATTTCAATTCCATGAACTCTTCAGAATCTACCCCTACATCACCTTTATTTATCCCAATTCCCCTAGTTCCTGGCTCATCATTTTCTGCATCTACCCCAACTGCACATGTCCCCCTTTCACGCAAAAATTGAAATTCATCTTCACCAACAGCCTGTTGTTACTTACCTTTACCCTTACTATTTTTATTTTTTTATTCTTCCTCCCTGTTTCACAACATTCCACAACAATCTCTTCAGGTGATGGAGGTTTATATTCAACATATATTTTAATTGCATGTGATTCGCAGTCTGTTGTAGAATATCATCATTACTATATAGTAACTTAAACCCACCATTCATGTTAATGTAGTACCTAATCCCTTCCCCATTTATTCCATATTTTCCCGCCAAGAGATCTATACACTACTTGTTCATGTGTGTTGTATTGACATAGTCAAACTTTAAAGTTACCACCGATATATCTAGCTACAAGCACATTTCTACCCTCACCACCATAATACATAGTAACAGTTATGCTCAAACCTTCAGGGTCTGTCAAGCATGAAAACAAAAGACAAAAACCATATATATATATATATGTTACACTACAGAATCCAACACTACAATATATATATATATATATATATATATTACACTACAGAATCCAACACTACAATATATATATATATATATTACACTACAGCATACCAACACCAACAACAAAAGACAACAATGAAATACTAAATGCAAACATTACATGGGTGGGTAGGGGGACCATTCACGGTAGTAAACAAATGTGGTACACCTTTTACCAACATAAAGCATCTATTCCCCTAAAAATATGTTCTTTCAACACAAAACCAAAATAGCAGATTTCAAATACAAACTCACGGTAAGCTGGTGGGGGCATGTGTAGGTGCCTTTCGCTTCGTATCATCACCATCTTTAGCAACTAACGGCTTTAAAGTGCGTTGATATCTCAGCCTTTGAACGCGTGAACACAAAGACAACTGGTAGCTTCAAGCTTTTGCTCCTTCCCTCTTCGCAGCAGATTTTAACTTCTCCAATTTGGAGATTTTTTTTTTTTTTTTAATCTAGGGCTTTTAGGGTGAACGGCAAATTAGTGAGAGAGACTCTTGTGGCAGATGGCTTGTTTGATTTTAAACACATCATCACTGCCATGTAAGGGTTTGGCTGGCTTATTTAAGCCACGTCGTTATTGTTGTTCAGATTGTCAAAAAGCCCCATTTTTTTTTCTCGGCACATGCCAATCACGTGACTAAATCCGGTGAAATTAGGGCTTTGTCGACTAAAATTGTGATTTTTTTTTTAAATACTCTCCTCAATTGCTATTTTGGATTGGCCCTGGACCAAAAGTGCTACTACCCCTAGATTACTGGATCAAAATTGTATTTTTCCTAATCTGAAATGTGTAAAATAGGAGATGGACTTTTAGAAATAAAACCAAATGTCCAAGAAGAATGTTGAAATAATTTTGAAATAATACTTAAATAAAAGTGTATTGAAACTAAAATAAAATTGCTAATAATTGATTTAATGTATTAAGTGCATATTTTTATTTGAAACACTATTTTTTGGAGAAAAATGCAATTTTGGTCGCATAGTTTAGGGTGTTTTGCAATTTTAGTGATCACATACTTCCCAAAATAGCAAAAAATAGTCCCACACTTTAATTTTTTGTTGCAACGTTAGTCCCAAACGTTAAAAAAAAAAGACGGAAAAAGTCACTTTTTCAGCTAAAAAAGTGGAAAACTGACAAGTTTGGTTTTGGGGGAAAAAAAGGTAAGAAGACATAGTTTGGGGCAATAAAAAGTCATTTTTACTTATGATTTTCCTCTCTCTCATTCTCTGTCTCTGTCTCTCTCTCTCTGTCTCTCTCTCTCTCTCTCTCTCTCTCTCTCTCTCTATCTCTCATTTCCATCATCAGATTCTTTTGGGAAAAAAAGTTGAAAAATATCTTCATCTTCTACAAACACAAAGAGGCCAATAAGTTATGTGCTATTGTGGGGAGGTTGCTCGGTTGAGCACCTCGTGGACAAATGAAAATCTAGGTAGAAGATTTCACTCTTGTTCTAAAAGTATGACTATAGAAGATTGTGGCTTTTTTAGTTAGGAGATAGACCTATGTGTCCACGAGCAAATGAGATAATTTTCGATTTATTGCAGTGAATAAATCGAATGGAAGGTGAAGTTAAATCTTTTAATGAAAAGATGAAGAATTTGGATAAGTAAAATGCAGTCTTGGTCCGATGGAAGAATTTGTTTATTGTGTTGTTTTTAATTACGTGGACTCCATTTATTTTCAAATTTCTTGTTTGAAAGAAGCAAGTTTTAGGACTCAAAGTAGATGTGTAATTTCTTTACTTTGTGTACTTGTTATGTTTAAGAAGAAGTGCAATTTATATTTGCACCTTCGTTGAGTTTAATTATGTTTAAAACAACCATTATGGCACAAAATCCGCAATTAAAATAGCAATTGACCTCTTTCATTCCATTAACACAATTTCAATCACATCCATACAAAATACTGTTTTCATATATTGAAATACATGTTTTTCAATTCTGCAACCAAAAGTGCTAGGAATATACATGTTCAAAAATGGATGAGAATAAACATTTTGGCCAAACAAAAGAAACCAAACACAAAAAGACAAAAGTATATGTTTGACTGTTCATTCTTGCTCATTTCCACTAGTGCTTGCCTTGTGTTTTGCATGTTTGATTGATGCAACAACAACTCCTACGTTTGACAAAGTGACAATTTTTTTCCCACCTTGAACAATTACTGGGAATGAATGGTCTTTAGTTGGTGCTTGTTTGCTACTCATGATGGCTTGTGGATGAAAAACCATGGGAGGAGGGTGCCTTGGATCCTTGGAGGATTGAATGCAGAATTGGAAAGGTGCTTTAATTTATTTCTTACCTATTTCAACAATCATTCAGTAATAGATTAAAGTAAAATAAATATAAAATTCAACAACAACTAATTATCTATACGAAAACCATTACCATTTTTTTATTATTGTTTTTAGCTTGTTGACCGCCTCATTTTGAACTAAGGACCCTTGCTTTGTTTGGACCTGCATTTATGTAATAGAGACAACTAATTATAGACAACATGCATATTAATACATTTATGTAAATATAAAATACAACTTGCCTCATGTGTTGCTTTGATATCAGCAAAAAGGTGGGGCATCCTGACCTCGTTCTTTTCCTTGCTTGCAAAAGTAACTACACATTGTCAATTAATTATATATGTGATATGGATTGCATAATACAAATCAGAATATGGAATTCAGCTTCATGTGTTGAATTTGTGTGGCTGGTGGGATTCTTCAGCAGCAAGAACTTTTTCAAGGGGTACTGCAACAACAACATCAACATCTTCAACTCCAGCTTCAGCTTCAGGGGGTACTGCAACAATTCCAACTTCACCTTGAGATTCGGTTTCCCCCTCAATTGGGAACTTTTGTGCAAACTTCCTGTGAATACCTTCTCAAATGCAGGTACAAGTCCTTTTTATTTGTCACTTACAAAAGTAAAAATATCATCCTACTCTATCATTTAAGTCTTCTTTCAACAGATTTAAAAACCAATCCCATGCCAGTTTTATTTCACTTGTCACAACAAAATATGCAATTGGGAACAATGAGTTATTAGGGTCTATTGAAACTACCGTGAGCAAAACCCTCTTATGTGGACCTTTGAAATGGCATCCATCAAACTAATTATTGGTCTACACCCCTTAAGAAAACCCTCTTTCAGTGCTTGAAATAACACATATAATCTTTCAAACGTCCTGCTTCCACTACCATTATCTTCATAAACTCAACTTTAATATCACTATGGATCCTAAAGTTTATTGTCTTAATGCACTTTCATAATCCCACAACTTGGCATATTGCTCATCAGAGTTGACAACAATTTGTCTACCGGACAAATTGATCACATGCTTACCGGATCAATGGCTTCATTCCCCGTCATCAGAAGGGTCCACAAATGGCTCACCGGACCAATAACTTCATTCACTGTCATCTGCTCCCAATAAACTGAACAGCAAATGCCAAAGAGTCTACAAATTTGATTCCTTGTCTTTAGGAAGACATTCCTAAGTAGAAATGTTAAATGAAGAGCAAATTTTAGTGGATGAAGAGAAAATCTTGGAAGAAATAAAAGAAAATTCTAAGGTGGAAATCAGAAGCAGAAATTACTAACCAAAATTAGAAGCAGAAATCCCCTTCCATTAAGGAGGAAAACAAGAAAACAACGGGCAAAAGCTAAAAAACAAGCAGAAATTTTCTTTTATGACTAAAGGAGTATTTCATATTAACAATTTCAACATAACAATAATTTCAACCAGAAAAGTATTTCATATCAATAATTTCAACATTTCAAAGCTTGATGGGTTTAAAAGGGAAACTTTAAATCTGCATATAACTATGGATTTCCTTCAATAGAATCTTATTTTGCATATGGCCAGAAAGGTCTAGTATGGTATATTTGTGTAACTTGTAAGAAACTATGTTATCTTTACTATAATAGTTCTGATTTTAACACTATTTACACTATTTTATCCATCAAAATCAGTTTGACTTTGTATTTCCTTCCTTCTCTTTCACACTTCAGCATTTCTTCTTCTCAAAATATTTCAACATTTTTTTTCTCTATCACTCTCTGCTCTTTCTCTCTCTACCTCTCTCACTCTATACTCTTTCGTTGTCACTCTCACTCTCGATGTCGCCGTTCATCGCCATCTCGCTGACCGTCCGTTCGCGTCCCCCGATCTTTCTCTCTCACTCTCAGTTCTTTCTCTCTCACTCTCCTTGCCGGCCTCTCGCCGCACATAGTGGCTCTCGCCGCCTCTCAATTATATATTGACCGTTAGTATTATATATCCTAATTATTTCTGAATTTATTGACCGTTTAATATTGTATATCCGAATTATTTTTGAATTTTTGAATTATTTCTTCCGATTTTAAAACTCATAGTGGTTGCTTATTCTTATATCTCTCCTTACATAATGCAAATTTTTGATATTATTTATGTGGTTATGAAATTATGTGCTCAAGGTAGAGATGAGATATGATTAGTATTACCATTTGGTAGTTTACAGTGTAATAGTGTGTAAAACAGTATTATATGGTAAGTTAATCGTTTTATTTTTACACACTATTTACACCGTTTTACCAATTGCTAAAATAATATAAATTACCCTTTTCAAAAACACTGACATGGATTCAGTGGGAACGACTGCCTTGTTGGTGTTATTATGTTTGTTGGTGTTGGTGTTGATTTGGAAGAAGAAGACCATCGCGCCAGCAGCCGCAGAAGACCACGCAACAGCATCCTGCTATGATTTAGAGGTTGCTTCATCTTGGTATGATTTTTGTGAAGCTCGAGCCGAAGTACGTCATTGAAGGGCTTCTCTCTTAGCTATGTATGCATGTTATTTTGACATTGCATTTTAAGTCCTTTATCACATTTATGAAACCCTTTACTTTTCTCCGTGGATTAGACAATCTAAATGCCTCTTCATATTTATTAGAAATCATTGTGTCTTAAGATTTTTCATACAATAGGTTCTCCCACAATTGAGATTAGGGTTGTATTCTCTAGCCTGAAATGAAGCTTTTTTTTTTTTTTTTCACTTTGAGTGCATTAATGTACCAGTCAAAACCAGATTTCGAACACCTCCCATATATTCTTCTATTGCCGTTCTTTATGATTTTTAGATTTCTTTCTATTTCAATTGAATGAGAATGTACAGCTTCCCTGACCACTTTTTTAGTACTAAAAATCATCCCAATTTTAAAATATGGTTCATATTGGTCATTGGAATTGAACACATAATAGGTTTTATCCCCGCTCCCATCAACTGAATCGCTATCACTGTCAAACTCATCACTACTCCCATCATCATCAAAATCCTCTTCCCAAGATGCATCTTCATTAACAGTCTCAATCCCCTCATAAGCAACACTAGGCTTATTAATGATACTACCCCCATGGTAAAATTTAAATGTAGCAAGGTGACAGTTTTTTGGAGTACAAATTGAAAAAAAGATATATTAACACATACACAAAATAGGGCACAATGACAAATAACAGTGAAACCAACGCTAAACAAAAGCATGGCACAATGAACAGGGGACCCCTTTTTCACAAAACAATGCCACAAACAATGCAAGGGACCATCCATTTTTCACAAAATAAGGGACCACAGACAAGTAGAAAATACTTCATTATCATACCCATAAGGGACCACAAACACGTAAAATAAACACAAAATATAGCAGAAATGAAACCAACTATACAAACTAAAAAAAGCTATTTACCATAATCTAGGGTTGGACATCCTATTAGCTCATGAGGGCGCAACATTTGGCTTCCCCTATTACTAGCTTCTTTGCTACTTGATCCCTCTTCAATCCCTTCAATCACCCTCGTTTGTTTTGGGAAAGATATTGGGGATTAGGGTTCTTCATTTATTGGGGGGGTTAAAAATTAGGAATGTTTACTTCATTATTTGTTTTAGTTTAACCTTTAGTGTTTCTTTCTTTCTTTTTTTAAATTTAACCCCCAACATCATGTGAGAAGCACGTGATGTTGGTTACAACACCTATTCAAGTCGGTCATCTAATATTTTCATCTATTTTTTAATGTTGGGACTAATGTTGCAACAAAAAGTTAAAGTGTGAAGCTATTTTTGGCTACTTTGAAAAATATGGGACTGAAATTGCAAAACACTCTAAATTATTAGACCAAAATTGCATTTTTCTCCTATTATTTGACATTAACCAAAGCCCACTTAAAAGTTAACAATTTTTCCATTGGTTGCGCTGAATATAGTTTAAGTATCTGACTTTATGAAAGAAAAAAAACTATTAAGGTTCCATTTGAATAAAATGATTTTAATTTTGACAAAAAATTTGGAGAGAAAATATTTCAAATGACTTCATATTAAATGAGTTTGGAATCCACAATAATGCTGTTGAAAATGAGAATTGAATTAGCTGAAGCGCTTTTTGATATGGAACTGTACAACCAAGTCATAAGATTTAAAATCCATTAATTCAAAATAATAAAGAAGAATTTTGTGTAATCAAAGTTACATAACAACTTAAAACTTTTGTGCTTATTGACTCTCGACTATGTTGTTTCATTTTCTTGCTTATATGAATCTTTCCCACTTTTTTTTAATTTACAAATATATATTATTGCATTGAAATTAAATAAAAGTTATTATGATTTGAATTGTTAAACGTCTTTAACTATTATAAATAACCAAATTAATTGTACCTAAAAATGTACTTGCAACATAAATAGAGGCAAAAAGAAAATAATTTTAAGAGTCGTTATGACTACGCCAAACTCACCATATATGTCATAAAATAGAATATTGAAATTCAAAACTTCACTTATATAGGGAACAAAATAACGCAACAAAAACTTGAGAAATATAACATGTTTAATATTTACCTATGATGAAAATGTGAAGTTTTAATGCAAATAAAGTAATCGGGGTCCTTGGTCAGCTGGGTATGATCCACTCTCCATGTCCTTCATCAGATTCTTAAAAGAACCTAAGATACAAATGTCAGTCTATTAGGGTGCCCCATGGTGAGAATACTCCAACCTTCGAGTCGATAGATGATCATAAGATCTAATATAAGCGAGTAAAGATCATAAATGCATAGCAAAAATGTACCTAATGAATAGTGGAGTGGGTATTTATAGCCTTGACTAATTGTACGACCTACATGTAGGCTTTTAGGATGGTCCCATGTGTGTAGGGGTGGGCGTCGGGTTGGATAGTTCATGTTTGGGTAATTCGAGCCAGGTACCCAAGATTTCGGGTAGCTAAAATAGCTGATTGATTACAATCTGAAGTTTGTTGGTACCCAAAACTTCGGGTACCCAATAGTTGGGTACCTTGGATACCCATTTTTTTTTAAATAAAAATTTCTAAACTGACAATTAAAAGCATACAAGTGTGCCTCTGTACATAGGCTGTTTGATTTCGAACAGCCTCTGTTAACTATTTTTTTTTTATTTGTTAATTTTAAATTTATAAATTATGAACTTTTTAATATACTATTTTAATTATTTAGTATATTAAGAAGAAGTAAAAATTAAAAATTTGAGTTTTAAAAACTAAATGAAACAATAAAATATGAAAATAAATTGAATTAAACTAGCTTATAGAAATTAAGTTAATCATTATAAACTAAACATATAAGAAATTTAAATATTAAACCCTAACATTTGAGTTTGGTAAACTTTTTTCACCTTCTTTATGTGACATTTTAGGGTTTATAGAAATACAATTATGGAAAGGAGAGAAAATTTAAAAAGAAAATATTCCGAAAGGAATTTTTGTTTGGAAAGAATAGAAAAAGATGAAGGTTTGAAGGAAGGAAAAAAAATATTGCTAAATTTTTGCAGTCATTTCTTTTTTGTTTTTACAGTGATTTTAATTTTGCAACCATATTGTATTTGCAATCTCAAAATTTAACATTTCATTAGTAATAATATCATTACAAAATTTGCAGATTATACTCTGTCAAATTACATAAAAAATTAAACTATTAAAACACATACAACAAACAAAAGAAGTGCAATAATAATTCCCAATAGAAATTCATTTTATCTTTGCAATTTTGCGATTTTCTCATCCTTTACGTTCAATCATCACAGCAAATCGAGAATAATAGCAGTTGATCTCTCACATATCGGTGGGTCTAGCCACATAAAAAAAAAAAAAAAAAAAAAACCACATGCACCCCTTCCCCGCTTCAAAGAACACACATAAAACCTTCTCTCGGGGTTGGAGGATGCCCACGATGTCTTCAAATGAGCAAGTCTCCGATAATAATAGTCAAAATTGCTGGAATTTGTCGATGTTTGAGGATTTCTTTATGTATCCTAACCAGTAAGCACATTTTGTATAAAAACGTAAGAAACCTCTCAATGCTCCTCTGTATAAAAACGTAAGAAACCTCTCAATGCACATTGTCCAAAAAAATTTGAAAATTTTTAAAAAAGAATTCAATTTGCATAAGGGCATTTTGGTCACTGCACCGAAATAAATAAACGGAGATGGGTTATTTGTTAGACGGTTACAAACCTCAAGAGAGTATTTGTATTTTTTAAACAACGAGGTGGTATCCCTAATTGTGTCAAACCTTAGGGAAGGTCATTGTATCCATATCTATACTACTATAAAGAAATGATGTGCGATAGACCTAAAGTGACGGTTTTGACATGTTGCATTAATTTCTTGTGATCCAGAAAAATGTCTTTCAATTGATAAAATAATTAATATATTCAACTTTCCAAGAAACATTACTTAATTTCCCAATAAAATATTTTAAATTTATTTATAATATATTTTAAAGAGCGAAATTTGATTTATTACACCTGCGAATAAACGATATGCCATGGAGGCCTCTATATATACATATATAAGCCAAATTAATTGAAAAACAATCAGCATTTGCAGCTTGTAGAGGAATTTTTGTTGGGAGTGAAGAAGACTAATATTTGAATGAAGGAGAAGTAGAACATATCCTTGGACGAACTTAAACTCAATAGCATTTGTTGTACAGTAGAACCTTTATAAATTAATATTCGATAAATTAATAACCTCTCTAAAATAATATTTCTTTTCGGTTTCGACTTGGGCCCAAGGTCTAAATTAATAATTTTGATAAATTAAAAAGATAATAATTTTCTGAAAGACTCTTATATAAATTTATGGTCCCTTCAATATTATAGATTAATAATTCTATAACATTACAAATATAACTAGGACAATTTAGTAAAATATGATTCTATTGTTATTTGTTTTTTTTTTTTTTAAATTTCAATCTAACTGTATTTCATCGCTAACTTTCCTTACTTCATACAAAAGCTCCAGTGTTGCGTGACTCATATTGCAACAAAAAATTGCGAAGAGTTGTTGCCGCTATGAGTGCTTCCTTCCGCGTAATTGGTAGCAAAAGCATTGTATCATTTTCAGTTTCATACTCAACAAGAGTTTCAACAACATTAGCTACAACTTTTTCTAAACTTTGGATCTCTAAACATGTATAATTTTCACTCGAATAATTCAATAGGTGATTTTAACTAGTACTACGTACTACAATTAACTTTACTTTTTTTTTTAATTAGGATGTATTATATTTATTAGTAACATTGTACATGAACATTATAATTAGTCAATACAATATATATGTTTTATTCATGAAGAACAATGTAGGTTTGTTGAATCAGAAAAAATCTCTTTAAATTAATAAATTATTAATTTATAGATTAATTAATACCTCTTTAAATTAATAAAATTACTTGGTCCAGACATTATTAATTTATAGAGATTTTAGGGAGAATTACACTTTTGGTCCCTCCATAATACCACTAAAATAGTTTTGGTCCCTCTTCATTCGCGAGTTAGACTTTTGGTCCCAATTAGACATATTTTTTAACACTTTTGGTCCTACCGTCAACTCTCCGTTAAGAGTTAACGAAAAATACACGTGCTGCGCATGTGAGGCTGATTTTTGGGGTAGATTTGTTGCATTTTGGCTCCTATATTGGTTGGCCTTGACTATAAAGCCATTTTGGCACCAAATCCTCTCTCAGACAATTACAACCCATCCATGTTCTCACTTTCATAATTTGATCGAATTTTTGTTGTTCAATAACTTCAAAGTCAGATTTCTAGCCATGAGTAAAAGTCATTTAAATACTGATTTTTTACCAATTTCTAGCCATGAGTAGAATTTAATTTATTTTTTAAAAAAACACAAAAAACAGGAAAACTAACAAACAATATTAGAAATCAGAACTTCACAACCATCCCACAATATCAAATTACTAGTACAGAAAATCAACAATATTACATTATCATCGTCCACAATAATTTACAGAAAACGAAACTCACAAAAATCAACATTGCACTATATTATCAAATCGGCCAAATCAGTATTTGAATAACTTCTACTCATGGTTAAAAATCTGATTTTGAAGTTATTGAACAATAAAATTTCGGTCAAATTATGAAAGTGAGAATAGGGATGGGGTTGTAATTCTTTTAGAGAGAATTTGGTACCAAAATGGCTTTATAGTCAAGGCCAACCAATTTAGGCGCCAAAATGCAATAAAATTCCCCCCAAAATCAGCTTCACATGCGCAGCACGTGCAATTTCCGTTAACTCTTAACGGTGAGTTGACGGAAGGACCAAAAGTGTTCAAAAATATATCTAATTGGGACCAAAAGTGTAACTCGCGAATGAAGGGGGACCAAAATTGTTTTAGTGGTATTATGAAGGGACCAAAAGGGTAATTCTCCCGAGGTTTTACTTTAGTTTACATCTATACTATTATAAAAGGAATATAGTTTTTTTGACTCAAAGTGGTAGTTTTGATACCACTACACCAAATTATTGTAATACCAAAAATGCCATTCAACTTCCTAACTCATGTTGAATTGACTAATCAATCAAGTTCCTCTAGAAAATTAATTCCATGCCACTAAATGTACTAAAAAATTAAATTTACTTTCGTTTTGTTTAAGTTGATTGTTAATTGAAATAGAAATAACATATTTGTATTTGTGTTGCATATATAATATAAAATCCATATCAATATAACATATATTATACAAAGTTTTAATTTTTAATGTAAAATATGGGGAGAATTACACTTTTGGTCCCGACCACTAAAACACTTTTGGTCTCCCTTCATTCAAGTGTTACACTTTTGATCCCAATTAAAATCATTTTTGAACATTTTTGTCCCTGCTGTCAACTCACCAATAGAACTTAATGGAAATTCCTCATGTAAGCTCACATGAGGTGTTTTTCTTTCCAAAATTAGCAAATTCCCCCAAATTTTTCAAAGTTGCAAATCGACTCCCATATTCCCCTCTTCCAAAACCCTAATTACCAAATTCCCAATCCATACGAGCTCAAAATTAACTTTGAAACCATTTGAATTTTTGAAATCAACCCATTAATATGAATCCTTGAGCGAATCCGACCCCCAATCTTGTGTGTGCGTGTTATTTCTTTCGGGCTTGAAGAATGAGAACTTGCTCAATCCCACATTTGCAAAAAAATGCTTCATTTGAAAATTTTCGGCCAAATGAAGAATAGAGACGGAGCGTTGGAGTTGTAATTTTGAGAGAGAAAAAATATTGGTAAGTCATGCCAAAATCATTTTTTATTTCTCCCAACCAATTTGGGAGCCAAATTGCAACATATTTCTCCCCAATTTCAGCCACGTGAACCGCACGTGACGTCTCCGTTAATTTCTAACGGTGAGTTCACGGTAAGGACTAAAACTGTCCAAAAATGGTTCTAATTGGGATCAAAAGTGTAACTCGTGAATGAAGGGGGCCCAAAAGTATTTTTGTAGTATTTTGGAGGGACCAAAAATGTATTATCCCGTAAAATATGTATTGACAATTAATGCATTATAAAAAGTTATTAGACAACTCTTGTATGTGAGGTTGTAAGGCACTAACAAATTTTAATATATAGAAAAAAATTATGAGTTTCAATAAAATAAAACCATTACTAAAAATTGTGCTACACAAGTATTGCATACCATGGTATCTAATTGAAATTAAAAGAAAAACACGTAGCTAAACATGGAAGGATCAAGACGGTAAGCCTAATCAGCATGTAAAATAAGTTGTTCAGAGCATAACTGCTACCGGCTCTTAACTTTCCACTCTGTGGGAGTTGCTGTTGCTGAGAGGGGATAATGTTGATATCAGTAAGGCAAATTTCTTCATCCTTTTGCTCCACCACCTCCATTTTTCAAGAAAACGTTCTTTTTGTGCCAAACCTCCAGCTTCTTGGGAACTTTAACTTTGTTTGTCTGTGGGGATAATTTCACTTTTGGTATCCCAGGTATAACTTAATTTCACCTTTGGTACTCCCTGTTTTCATGTCATTAATGTTGATACCCAAAGTTTCCGTTTTTCATCGAGCTGAGTACCTGCCGTTAGTTGAACGTCAACGTTAACGGTCAAAGTCATTTTGGCGGAAAAATTGACAGTTTTTTGCCAATTTAAGCACATGTTAGGCTATCATTTACTACACCACAAAAACTAGAGTTGAAAAAGTAAAATCGAGAATATTTTGGAAAAAAAAAAAAAAACGAGAGATATGAGGAGAAATCAGTTTCAATCTTACTCAAATACGAGTGTGGATTCATCTAATGAGAACATTTATGTGGAAAAAATATATTGTGACTGTGGAATTGAGCTACCATTGAAGACTTCTTGGACCAAAATAAATTTGGAAAAAAAGATTTTTGGCATGTTCTAATTAATTTACTAAATATATCCCTTAACTAAATATAAAAATACCTAAAAGTGAAATTATCCCTTAACTAAATATAAAAATACCTATATATTAAAAATTCTAAAAGTTAAAAATTTAAATTACAAAATCATAATACAAAATATACTAATTAAATTTAAAATACCAAAAAATATATAATTTTTTAAGTTATATTATTTACTATAAATAATATTTTTAATTAAAACTCCCAATATATTATTTAAACTAAAAAATTAATATATTTTATTATTTTTAAATTTTGAAAAAATTAAACTAATTTTACTTAATTTTTTAAAAAATAAAATAACAATAATTTTTTAGGTGTCTTCTCCGTCGATTTCCTTTACAAAGAATTTACCATTACAAAGAATTAATGGTAAATTTTAAAATTTATATGCAAAAAATGTATTGTGAGTGTGAATTGAGCTACCATTGAAGACTTCTTGGACCAAAATAAATTCAGGACATATCCAAAACCTTCTTCCCGAATTTATTTTGGTCCAAGAAGTCTTCAATGTTAGCTCAATTCCACTGTCACAATACATTTTTTTCACATAAATATTCTCATTTGGCGAACCCACACTCGTATTTGAGTAAGATTGAAACTGATTTCTCCTCATACCTCTCGTTTTTTTTTTTTTTTCAAAATATTCTCAATTTTACTTTTTCAACTCAGTTTTTGTGGTGTAGTAAATGGTAGCCAAATATATGCTGAAATTGGCAAAAAACTGCCAATTTTCAAAATGACTTTGACTGTTAACTTTGACGGTCAACTAACGGCAGGTACTCAGTTCGATGAGAAAAGGAAACTTTGGGTATCAACATTGATGACATGGAAACAGGAGGTACTAAAGGTGAAATAAGGCCATACCTGGGGTACCAAAAGTTAAATTATCCCTTTGTCTGTATTATTATTTTCAGTTTTCAGTGAAAAATATATATTTTTAATTTTGTATAAATTTACGTGTAACATGAGAATATATTGGATTAGTTAATAAGATTGTGTTTTATATTGAACTGTGCTGTCAAATTAATATATTTCCAATGAAAATACGTGTAAACAAGTTTGTTTTTACTTTAATTACTGTTTCAAAAATGAAAAATTTAAAATTGAAACACAAACAAACAAGATTGAAATAAATTCAAAACAATACTTAAAATAAAATGTGTTGAAAATAAAACAAAATTAAATACAAATAATTGATTTAATGTATAAGTGCATACTTTTATGTGAAATATCATTATTTGACATTAATCAAATCCCACTTAAAAATTATCAATTTTTCATGCGTGGCGCTAAAATAGTTAAAGGATATTGTTAGATCGAATTAAGTTAAATCTGGGTTATTAATCTCGTTAATTAAATTTGGACCTCATATTCAATCCGATACAATAATTATTAAGGCAAAATTGTATTTTCGATCCCACTAAAGAGGGTCATTATCACTTTTGGTCCCTCCGCTTTACAGGGTCGACACTTCTAGTCCCAAAATTATAATAATTTGACATTTTTGATCTTACGCCGTTAAATATTAATGAAAATCGTTAGTCAATGATTATTGACTTGATCAATAAATTTTTAAATTCTATTTTACCTCCCTATATTTTCAGGAAAAGGCTAAAACCACCCCATGTTTTAAAAATATGCCAAAAACCTCTCTATTGAAAAAAAAAAATCTCTTTTTGATCTCAATTTGACTAAAATAAACTACCATAATTTTATACAATTACCCTCCTTTATTTTTTTTTAAATTTTTAGATTATTTTTGTGGTCTTTTTGCTGTATTTTTTTTCCTCCTAAAAAATAAATAATTATTTTTTTCAATATATTATGAAAGCACTAAAATACTAGAGTATATAAAATTTTTAATTTTAATAATTGATGGGGATAAATAGAGCAGGCCTGATCCAAGCCCATATCGATAGGCGAGGCCCAAGATCGTCAAGCGAGTAGCCTAGCCCCAGATCCCCACAGACAATTAGGCGTCTTTTATTTAGAAAATTCAAATTCAATGAATTCACAATAATTATATATGTTGATATGTCATTAATCAAATTATTATCAATACTTTTATATAACTGAAGATCACCATTTTCTTTGTCTTCATTTTTTTTTTGCAATTTTTTATTTTTTAAATTGTATTATTAATTTTTATCTTTCTTTATCTCAATTAATTCTATTTCTCTTTTCTTCTCTCACACTTTGTTTCAATAATTTCTCATAATTTTCTTCTACTTTTTTAATATTTTTGAATGATCCGATTAATATATATTTCTTAAGAATTTCTAAAATTAAATTAAACGTGAACAAACATCTGAATAATTGTACAATGACAATTCTTTCAATTAAAACAATTATTATTTTCTAAGTTTACGTATGAGGGACCAAATTGCAATAAAAATGAAAAATGAAACACTAATATAATTTTATATATATAAAAAAAGAAGAGTTTTATAGGGATAATATGAAAAAAAATTACCTAAAATTCTTATTTAAAGTAAGTTAAAAAAAAAAAAAAAAACTATTTTAAAATTAAAATTAAATATTGGTTACTAAAATGAATTTTAGGCATAAAACATAATCCGTAAAGAAGATAGAGATGCTTTCGAGTTTTATCTAGAAGACACGAGTACGGGAGCTGAAAGCGTGATTCTTAGAATATACATGAAAGTGCGAGAATCATCTTCAGGTCATATATATAAATAAGCGTGCTCTGCTCCTTCAACCAAATTCCACAAGAAAGATTGATCATCATACAAGCTTGCGCACAAGAGAGCTTAACGATACAATCTTCATCAATCAAACAAACCCATTCTCCCTTCTTGCACAATATTAACAAAATGTCTCTGATTCCAAGCTTTTTTGGCAACCGCCGGAGCAACGTCTTTGATCCGTTCTCGCTGGATATCTGGGATCCCTTTGAGGGCTTCCCTTTCTCCACCGCCGTCACCAATCTCCCTTCGTCCGCTCGAGAAACCACCGCCATCGCCAACGCCCGCATCGACTGGAAAGAGACGCCGGAAGCCCATGTGTTCAAGGTGGATGTTCCTGGGTTGAAGAAAGAGGAAGTTAAGGTGGAGGTTGAGGATGGCACAATTCTGCAGATAAGTGGGGAGAGAAGCAAAGAGCAGGAGGAGAAGAACGACAAATGGCACCGCGTTGAGAGGAGCAGCGGCAAGTTCCTCCGCCGGTTCAGGCTGCCGGAGAATGCCAAGTTGGATCAGGTGAAGGCGGCGATGGAAAATGGGGTTCTGACAGTGACGGTGCCCAAGGAGGAGGTGAAGAAGCCAGAGGTTAAGGCCATTGACATTTCTGCTTAATTCCTGGACTTTGATATCTGTACTCCAGTTGTGTGGTTTCTAAGTTTGAACTTTGAGGGCCTTACTGTTTCACATATGCATATATTTGGGAAATTTGTGTATCTTGAGCTGTAAAAATGTTGTATTTGTGCGATGACATTTTAGAGTTTGAGTTTTGAATAAAGAAAAGTTCCGCTTGCTTGTCAAATATTTTTACTTCTAATTGTGTTGAATGCAATGTTTTGAAAAATGAATGGATGATAGTGCTTGTTTGATAGGATTAAGCGTGATGGAATTGGGTGGGATGAGAAATAAAATAATAATTAATCAGGATAAATGCAATTTTGATTCTTAAACTTAGCTAGTTAAGTGGTTTTAGTTCTCAAACATTTTTAGGTTGTAATATTGGTTCTCAAATTACCATATCAGATTAGGTGCAGAAACGTTACAGCAATACTAAACCAGAACACTTCAAATGAAGATTAGGCTATCAACAATCTCAGACAGGCCATGTGATTTAACGAAATAACAAAGAAAAACGAATCATTTTCCTATTAAAATTTTGAAAATATTTCAGTATAACAAAAATGGTTTACTGCTCCAAGATATGGTACATTGCTACATGATTGAATGAAATGACCGTAGTTATCCACACTAGACAAAATCATGCTTTTGATTATCAAGACCTCATAAAATGTCAGAGTGGCTAATATATAAGAAGATTCCATCAATTCCAGAGGTGCACAAGGTCATAAAAATTTAAGGAACTAGAATAACAGTTCACACATCATAGAAAATTTTCTGAAAAAGAAGAAACAAATCATACTTAGCTGCCCTACCCATCAATCTGAGTGATGCCAAAAGTGCAGCCTTAATTATCTTAATGCACTTATTTTTTTCAATAACTTCAAACTTATATAGTTACACAAAAAAAAATATTTTTAGATTTTATGTTGTCTTAGTCTTTCCACAATTTTTATTATAGGAGTTTAAGATTTAAAATTGATGCTGAAAAAATATTTGACTTGGGAGGAGAATTCCATTGTTCCTCAACTGAAAGTAGGCTGAATACAACTGAATATGTTCATAGACGACTTAAAAGAGAGGATTTTGATTCTCAAGTCTTAACCATTCTTTCACTTGAGCAACTATTATCCTGCAAAGTCACTGCCATTCATTCGTACCTAGAGTATTCAAGTTGTTCGATTGGTTTGCAACCAAAAAAGCTTTGGTTGTGTAATCTTTAGCCATACTGAAACAGAACACATGTTATTTTACAGCCTAGTAATAGCAATTTTAGCAGAGTTTTAATGATTTACCCATGTGGTAAAGTACCAAAGGGGAACTACCAAATTACCTGAAGATTACAAAACCAAAGTCGCCAGCTAAAATAAAAGCACAAAGAACCTATTTCACACAACTAATAAACAATGACATTGAATGCAAAGAATTGAAGTGGGAAAAGGCCTTCAAATTCCCACTCCAAATGTAGGAAAAACACACACCGCAAAACATAAAATTGTCGGAGAAACACCAAATATACAAAAACAACGAAAATTAGGGTCTAATGCAATTTACCTTCCTGTGATATTGCAAATGAGCAAATTGTCCCCCCATGAAACAAAACTAGTAATTTACCTCCTGTGTTTTTCAAAATGGAGCGATTTACCTCCCTAGACAGGGATGTAAATTGCTCCAATTTGAAAAACATGGGGAGGTAAAATGGATTCATTTTAAAAAATACATAGAAATAAATTATTATTTTATTTTTTATAGGGAGGTTATTTGCACATTTTTAATATCAGAGGGGGGTTGCTTGCATTTTCCCTCAAAAAAATATATCAGAGTTTTTCTATAAAACAAAAATCAACATTTGATATATAGCAAAATCAATAATTTAAAATGAAGAGAAACCCATTTAAGTAGTGGTAGGGTTGATAAGTAAAACTTACAGTTGAGTACAATCTTACCGCCCTTTCAGTTGCCAATCAACAGCCAAAAGAAACTCGCTGAGAAAAAAGTGGATGCGTCCATGGGGGAAGTTTTGGGTAAAATTCTGCGTCGTTTTTGTGGGAAAGGCGGAAATAAGGAAGAAGTGTGATTTTCTGTGTTTCAGTCGATCTCTTGTTGTTCGTCGATAGAAGAAACGGATGAGAGAAACAACGAGAAATAAGGGGAAAGTGGAGACAGGAAGAGAGGGAGGGAGGAAGTGTAAGGGTAAAGTAGAAAAAAAAAAGAAATACTTGTTTATACTAATTGGGGGTACTGTAGATCCCACCTAATAGGTGGGAACCATTCTCCCTCAAATTCTGATTAGTAAGATTGGGCCTGATATTGATACCGCGCCTTAATAATACTAATCAAACGTGTGATCAGACATGATAAGGTTATTTATCATGCATGCCTAATCACACGAACCAAATGGAGCCTATATGATATTTGGTTTGAAGTATTGTATATAGGACATCGCATATGATAATACATTATGGTGTTTGGGTGAATGGATTATAAAGTATGATTAAATCTAAAAAGACTATTGATGGTATCCTCTTTTAAGTTATTTATATTTTTATATTGTAGCATGTGAATTATTACAAAAATAAAAAATAAAAAACCTTTTAAATTATTATTGAAATACAATTGCTTAAAATAAAATCAATTTATGGAATATTTTCTTTTTTTCTATATTGATATGAAGTAGAAGTTCAAGCTATGCATTCAATTTAATGATCAATTAAAAATCAAAATAGTTTTCAAAAGACCAAACAATAAAGAAGTAATATGTTTCTAATTATATTTTATCATTTAATTATATTTTTTAATCATGCATGTAATTCTCAAATAACCATAAAAGCAAAGTTAAAAAAATCAAAAGTTTTTTTAATTGTTCATGAGAGAAGAAATAGATGGAGAGAAAAAGGGAGAAAGAGAGGAGGGGAGGAGAGAGAGAGAGAGATTGGAAGGATAAATGAGAAAATGAATTAATACTCATTTATTATAGGATTGTGTATCCCACCTTATAGGTAAAATTCATTATCCCATCAATTTTTCTTTTGCGGGAACGGTAAGTTGCATTATATAAAAGTTCATGGTACAACAGAGAGTATACAATGATAGCCTACCAAGCAATTCACCAAAGATGAAAAGCGACTAAGACTTCTAACGAGTTCAGTCGATATGAAGTGACCTACAACACTCGAATCTGTTCTAGCACTAAGTGTACAAGATGTGCCGGTTATCCCATCAATTTTGATAAATAAGACTGGGCTCGGTATTAATAACGGGCTCTAATAATGCTATCCAAACGTAAGATTAGGCATAATAAGTAAATTTATCATGCCTAAACACAGATCTGGTTTGTTCTGATCTGGTTTAGTTTTGTACACGTCGTACAATGTTGCCTTGTGTAATGAACTTTGATCTGCTGCAATAAAACTCCTTCTCGGTTTTCCTGTTGAAAAAAAAAATACTATTTTTCAAGGCATGCTTTATCTGTAACTAGAAACTGTGGCACGCAGTACCTATGCGCATAGTTTTTAGTAATATTTTTATTTTATTGAAGCTCATTATTTATTTCTGTATCTTAAAATTTAGCCTTATAATCTCACATATTAAAACTTGTCTGATATATTTTTCTAATGCATTAATTATAAGTACAATATTTTACTCACATTAGATAAAAAAAATGTAAAACTTTGTAGAATATTTGTTATATATACATGCAACACAAATACTAATATGTTACTTCTATTTCAATTAACAATAGACTTAATCAATATGGAAGTAAATTTAATTTTTTAGTACATGTAATTGTATGGAATTAATTTTCTAAATGAACTTAATTGAGTAGTTAATTCAATTACATGAGTTGGGAAATTAAAGGGCATTTTTGACATTATAATAATTTGGTGTAGTGATATAAAAACTACCACTTTGTATCGAGAAGGCCCTTCGCTTCATCATCATCAGTACGAGTGCCCCCCCCCCCCCCCCCCCCATGTCATATTCATTTTCCATGAACACTTCAGAATCTACCCCTACATCACCCCCAGTTCCCCTAGTTTCTGTTCAATCATTTCCTGCATCTACCCCAACTGCACATGTCCCCCTCTCACCCAAAAATTAAAATTCATCTTCACCAACAGCCTGTTGTTGCTTACCTTTAACCTCACTATTTTTATTTTTTGATTCTTCCTCCCTGTTTCACAACATTCCACTGCAATCTCTTTAGGTGATGGGGGTTTACATGCAACATATATTTTAATTTCTTTACCCTCGAAATGATTCGCAGTCTATTGTAGAATATCATCATTACTATACAATAACTTAAACCCACCATTCATGTTAATGTAGTACCCAATCCCTTCCCCATTTATTCCACATTTTCCCGCCAAGAGATCTATACACTGCTTGTTCATGTGTGTTGCATTGATATAGTCAAACTTTTTAAAGTTACCACCGATATATAGCTACAGGCACATTTCTACCCTCACCACCTAATACATAGCAACAGTTATACTCTAACCATCAGGGTCTGTCAAGCATGAAAATAAAAGACAAAATATATATATATATATAACACTACAGAATCCAACACTAAAATATATATACTTATACATATATATATATATATATATATATTACACTACAACATACCAACACCAACAACCGAAGACTGCAATGTAATACTAAATGCAAACATATTACATGGGTGGGTAGCGGGGACCATTCACGGCAGCAAACAAATGTGGTACGCCTTTTACCAACATAAAGCATCTATTCCCCAAAAAATATGTTCTTTCAACACAAAACCAAAATAGCATATTTTAAATACAAACTCACAGTAAGCTGGTGGGGGCATGTGCAGGTGCCTTTTGCTTCGTGTGATCACCATCTTCAACAACTAACGGCTTCAAAGTACGTTGATATCTCAACTTTTGAACGGATGAACACCAAGACAACTGTTAGCTTCAAGCTTTTGCTCCTTCCCTCTTCGCAACAGATTTTCACTTCTCTAATTTGGGAATTTCTTAATCTAGGGCTTTTAGGGTGAACGGCTAATTAGTGAGAGAGACAAATCTCTTATTCCCTCCAAAATGGGCTAACGTGGCATGGAGGGCTCTTGTGGCAGATCGTGTTTTTTATTTTTAAACACATCATTGCTGCCATGTAAGGGTTAGGCTGGCTTATTTAAGCCACGTCGCTATTGTTCTTCAGATTGTCAAAAAGCCCCAACTTTTTCTTAGCACATGCCAATCACGTGACTAAATGCGGTAAAATTAGGGCTTTGTGGACTAAAATTGTGAATTTTTTTAAAAAAAAATATTGTCCTCAATTGCTATTTTGGATTGGCCCTGGACCAAAAATGCAACTACCCCTATGTTACTAAATCAAAATTATATTTTTCTCAATCTGAAATGTGTAAAATAGAAAATGGACTTTTAGAAATAAAACCGAATGCCCAAGAAGAATGTTGAAATAATTTTAAAATAATACTTGAATAAAAGTGTGTTGAAACTAAAATAAAACTGCTAATAATTGATTTGATGTATTAAGTGCATAATTTTTATTTGAAATACTATTTTTTGGATAAAAATGCAATTTTGATCGCATAGTTTAGGGTGTTTTGCAATTTTAGTGATCTCATACTTCCCGAAATAGCAAAAAATAGCCCCACACTTTGATTTTTTGTCCCAACGTTAAAAAAGAGATGGAAACTGTCACTTTTTCAGCTGAAAAAGTGGGAAACCGACAAGTTTGGTTTTTGGGGAAAAAAAAGGTAAGAAGACATAGTTTGGAGCAAAAAAAGTCATTGTTACTTATCATTTTCCTCTTTCTCTCATTCTCTCTCTCTCTCTTTCTCTCTCTAACTCTCCTTTCCATCATTAGATTCTTTTGGAAAAAAAAGGTTGAAAAATGTCTTAATCCTCTACACACACAAAGAAGCCAACAAGTTATGTGCTATTGGGGGGAGGTTTCTCGGTTGAGGACCTCGTGGACAAAAGAAAATCTAGGTAGAAGATTTCACTCTTGTTCTAAAAGTATGACTATAGAATATTATGGCATTTTTAGTTAGGAGATAGACCTATGTGTCCACGAGCAAATGAGATAATTTTTGATTTATTGCGGTGAATAAATCGAATGGAATGTGAAGTTAAATCTTTTAATGAAAAGATGAAAATTTTGGAGAAGGAAAATACACTCTTGGTCCGACGGAGGAATTTATTTGTTGTGTTGTTGTTAATTATGTGGACTCCATTTATTTTCAAATTTCTTGTTTGAAAGAAGCAAGTTTTAGGACCCAAAGTATATGTGTAATTTCATTACTTTGTGTACTTGTTATGTTTAAGAAGAAGTGTAATTTATATTTGCACCTTCATTGAGTTTAATTATGTTTAAAACTACCATTATCGCACAAAAATTTGCAATTAAAACAACAATTGACCTCTTTCATTCCATTAACACAATATAAACCCCATCCATACAAAATACTATTTTCATATATTGAAATACATGGTTTTCAATTATGCAACCAAAAGTTCTAGGAATATACATGTTCAAAAAGGGATGAGAATAAACATTTTCGCCAAACAAAAGAAGCCAAACACAAAAGGACAAAAGTATATATTTGATTGTTCATTCTTGATCATTTCCACTAGTGCTTGACTTGTGTTTTGCATGTTTGATTGATGCAACAACAAATTTTTTATTACTGTTTGTTGCCTTTTGACAACCTCATTTTGAACTAAGGACCCTTGCTTTGTTTGGACTTGCATTGATGTAATAGAGACAACTAATCACAGACAACAATGCATTTGAATACATTCATGTAAATATAAAATACAACTTGCCTCATGTATTGCATTGATATCAACAAAAAGGTGACCTTGTTCTTTCCCTTGCTTGCAAAAGTAACTACACATTGTTAACTAATTATGTGTGTGATATGGATTGCATAATACAAATCAAAATATGCTTACACTCATTTTGGATGCCTGATCAACAATTTCAGCTTTAGTTTCAACAACTTTTTCAGGTTTAGTTTCAGCTTCAGTTGCAACTTCAGATTCAACATTTTCAGCTCCCTGTGTTGCATCTTGTCTGGCTGGTGGGATTTCTTCGGCAACAACAACTTTTTCAGGGGGTACTGCAACAACAACAACAACATCTTCAACTCCAGCTTCAGCTTCAAGGGTATTGCAATAATTCCAACTTCACCTTGAGATTCGGTTTCCCCCTCAATTGGGAACTTTTCTGCAAACTTCCTGAGAATACCTTCTCAAATGCATGTACAAGTCCTTTTTGTTTGTCACTTATGAAAGTAAAAATATAATCCTAGTCTATCATTAAGTCTTCTTTCAACAGATTTAAAAACCAATCCCATGCCAGCTTTATTTCACTTGTCAGTATAGAATATACAATTGGGAACAATGAGTTATTAGGGTTTATTGAAACTACTATGAGCAAACCCATCTTATGTGGACATTTCAAATGGCATCCATCAAACCAATTATTGGTCTACACCCCTTAAGAAAATCCTCTTTCAGTGCTTGAAATAACACATTTAATCTTTCAAACTTCTTGCTTCCACTACCATTATCTTCATAACTCAAATTTAGTATCACTGTGGATCCTAAAGTTTATTGTCTTAATGCACTTGCATAATTCCACAACTTGGCATATTGCTCATCAGATTTGCCAAGAATTTATTTTTCGGACAAATTGATCACATGCTTACCGGACCAATAGCTTCATTCCCTATCATCAGAAGGGTCCACAAATGGCTTACTGGACCAATGGCTTCATTCGCTGTCATCTGCTCCC
Source organism: Sesamum alatum (assembly GCA_034509735.1). Lineage (NCBI taxonomy): Eukaryota > Viridiplantae > Streptophyta > Magnoliopsida > Lamiales > Pedaliaceae > Sesamum > Sesamum alatum. Next base: position 17,433,482 of record JACGWO010000003.1, read on the forward strand.
AATAAATTGAACAACAAATGCCAAAGAGTCTACAAATTTGATTTCTTGTCTTGAGGAAGCATTCCTAAGTAGAAATGTTAGATGAAGAGTAACTTTTAGTGGATGAAGAGAGAATTTTGGAAGAAATTAAAGAAAATTCTAAGGTGGAAACCAGAAGCAGAAATTACTAGCCAAAATCAGAAGCAGAAATCCCCTTCCATTAAGGAGGAAAACAAGAAAACAAAGGGCAGAAGCTAAAAAACAAGCAGAAATTTTCTTTCATGACTGAAGGAGTATTTCATTTTAACAATTTCAACATAACAATAGTTTCAGCAAGAAAAGTATTTCATATCAATAATTTCAACATTTCAAAGCTTGAAGGGTTTAAAAGGGAAACTTTAAATCTGCATATAACTATGGATTTCATTCAATGGAATCTTATTTTGCATATGGCTGGAAAGGCCAAGTATGGTATATTTGTCTAACTTGTTCTATGTTATCTTTACTGTAATAGTTCTGATTTTAACACTATTTACACTATTTTACTCATCAAATCACTTAGACTTTATATTTCCTTCCTTCTCTTTCACACTTTAGTATTTCTTCTTCTCAAAACATTTCAACATTTCCTTCTATCACTCTCTGCTCTTTCTCTCTCTGGCTCTCTCACTTTATGCTCTTTCGCTCTCAGTCTCGCTGCCGCCGCTCACCGCCATCTCATCCGTTCGCGCCCCCTGATCTTTCTCTCTCACTCTCAGTTCTTTCTTTCTCACTCTCCTCACCGCCCTCTCGCTGCACATAGTGGCTCTCGCCATCGTCGCCATCCTCGCCGCCCTCTTAATTATATATTGACCGTTAGTATTATATATCCTAATTATTTTTGAATTTATCGACCTTTAAATATTATATATCCTAATTATTTCTAAATTTATGAATTATTTCGTCCAATTTTAAAACTCATAGTGGTTGCTTACACTTATATCTCTCCATTACATAATGCTATTTTGTGATATTTATTTATGTGGTTCTGAAATTATACGCTCAAGGTAGAGATGAGATATGATTAGTATGAGATATGATAAGTATTACCATTTGGTACTTTACAGTGTAATAGTGTATAAAACAGTATTATATGGCAAGGCAGTCATATTATTTTTACACACTATTTACACCATTTTACCAATTGCTAAAACAATATAAATTACCCTTTTCGAAAACACCGACATGGATTTGAAAGAATAGGGTACGGCCTGGGAACACAACGGAAGCGTAAAAACGTTAATTTAAGGCATAAATTAAAATCGGGTTCAGAGGGGTGTTCCCTTTGAAGTTCCCAGGCGTTCGGTGTTTGTCAAAGCATAAAATAAAGAGGAGAAGAATGCTGGACACGTGGCTAAAAGGATATAAACAAAAGATACATGAAAAACGTAAAGAAAACCAACCTTTGATCACTACATATAGAACCGGTTTCTAGTGTTGTTCCCTTTCCGTTTCTCCTTCCGTTCACTTGAGGATCCAAATTACAATCCCTCTAATTTGTCCACACCACACTATGGAACAGTGTATCCCCTAATCTATTTCTAGATAGAAGTAGAGAAAAGAAGAAGAAACACTTCCAAAACAACACTATAGATTAGTGCTTTTGGAATGTTTTAGTTCAAACCTTTCCAAAAGGTATAAACACAACAGGGAGAGTTTTGCAGAGATTTTTGGAGAGTATTTTGATGGAAAAATTCGTGCAACACATGGCCATACAAGTTATGTGAATGGTTTTGTGTATGTTGAGTTGTTGAATTCAAAATTCAACTTCTATAGTTCACTTCCAAAGCAACCTACATACACTCACCACTCTCTACATAACTATGCACCATTATAGCAAATAAAACCACCCACCAAACCATATAAAGGCTGGTCACATGTGCCTCACATGTGGAGGATTTTAATTCTTCCTTGCTATAAATTGAATTTTTCCATGGACTAGGACTACTAGTCTTGGACTTTTATTTAAACTAATTAAATTAAGTCCAAACTTAGTCCATTGGGCATTAATTAATCCAATTAATCTCAATCCAATTGAAACCCATAAGTTTATTTAATCCAATTAAATAAATATAAGTCCAAACTCTAATTAATTGATCCAATCAATTAATTAATTCAAACCCGATAAATTAATCCATTTAATTTATAGGTTCTAAGTCCAAAAAACTAACTAATCCAATTAATTAATTCTTGGACGATCCATCAAATGGATTTCTCAATAAATGATCCAATCTTTTATTTTTCTCCTTGAATTAATTTAATCCAATTAAATTAATTCGCTTCTTCTAGAATTAATTCCAAATTAATTCTACCAATTCCATAATGATTTGTGTGTGACTCTTTAGGTTCACCCTCAGCTAGACTTGGGCTTGTGTCCAACATAATTGGTCAATTAAATCCAATTTAATTAACTATTTCCCAATTAACCATTAATCGGAAAACGCCCGTCACCATAGGTGGCCATCTAGCAACGGTCCATGGCACTAGAGACTAGGTGAATGTTGGCGTGAATGTTTAGGCCTCCGAATACCATACGAATACAATCCTTCCATCATTCGTCTCCCGGTCTAGGTCTAGGACATAAAATTGGGCGTCGGTTCCCATACTCGACTAAACAACTATGCTCAATAACTCGAGACACGTCTGCTCTATTGATCGAAATAGGAAACCATTCCCTACTCGACCAATCGTTGTGGCCACAGACTTTAAGAGTTTAAACCGTCTCAGAGTGCATAGGAGACTCGACTGTCATATACTGACAGGTGACGGATCCTATCTTGGAATCCATTGTCCTTAATACATATTCTGACTGCACTGGATAGGGCTTATGATGAACGTATTCCAGATACGGACATATCTTGCCAGACCCTAGATACAGCCTTCAGATGCATGTGACTGCAATGATTCCCATGTTCGAGGACTAATCTTGTACTATCGAAGCCAGGAATTCCAGTCATACCGACCAAGCTTCCAAGGCTTCCATATGACGATTCCCGCGAGTCAGTTCAGTCAGCTGACACCTTTGTCAACTAACCCACTAATATTGCATAGACGTCCAACGTCTATCGCCGATGAAACACGGCACTCATCTGATGAATGCAATCCTTAGTGCAATTCTCTATAGAACCCTCGATGCCCGGTCTCGAGGTTCTCGACTTGGAACGTTTCAGACCAACCCTCAGAAGTTGGTTTCATAGCTGCCATCCAATGCGTAGCCCAACTACATGGGTTATCCAGTTGGTCTGTGGGCATTTATTGTGATGTTAAAATATCGTTTAACGTAATCAGTAAGCACAAACAAACACATAGTGCCACGAATGAATACTTACTATATTCATCATGTCAATATTACTTTAATAAAGATTGTTAAATAGTACCCAAAATCGCCAATCCATTTGGCTTTTTGGTCACCTATTCTAACAGTCTCCCACTTGACCTAAAGCCAATCACCCATGTCGCTCCGACTTATCTAAGCATGAGTAATCTGCAAAATCTAGCTCGGTCTCATGGGTCTACCTTATCTCTTCCAAGATGATTCGGTCCAACAGCACATCACCTCTTTATTCCATTACTCCAAGCAAATGGTACTGTCTAAGAATTTTCCTGGATCCGTGATGAGATCTCAGTCCTTTAGCTTGCGTTATAGCCATGTTGTTATCCTCCAAGGTAACTACTGGCTTTGCCGTGCTAGGGACCACACCCAACCATTGGATGTGGTTTTTCATCCAAACCACTCTCCGGAGCAACTTTTAAAGTTACCATACATTCAACTTTCATGGTCCGTCGTGGTATCCCGCTTGAAACCTTTCCAAGCCACCACCTTACCATTAAGCCTGAATATATGTTCATACTGAGATTAGATATTATTCACATGATACTGAAAGCTAGTATCTATAGCCTTCCAGAATCAACTCTCCATGGAATGTGCATGAAGAACACTTTTTTAGTCCTTATTCAGGTATTAAAGACTATTCTCAACAGCAGTCTACTGCCTCTTTGGTACACACCCGATTTTTGTCGTTACGCCCAAAGCATACACAACATCAGGTCCAATGCACCTAACAACATACCCATGCTGCCTACGGCAAAGATGTAGGGGATGTCAAACATCTAAGCTTCCTCATCAGTTAACCTTGACTGAGTCTTGGACAGCTTAACCCTATATATAGGAATCTAATTCCTTTCCTGGAGAATTACGTGAATAACGTTCGTGTTTCAGTGTTTCCTAACACCTCAATCATTCCAAATGAATAAGACGTTACACACTTTAAACACTAGGAACACAACTAAACTCCCACTGACCCTCAAGCTCGTTACTGATCGAGTCATATCCCGTATGAACTCATCAAAACGAATATTCCAGTTACATGGAGTTCTAAACCTAGTTTGAATTCCACGTCGAATCACACGGCTCCAAGGCATTGATTCAATCCAATGTCCAACATTGCTTCTCTTTATGTCTTTTGGATTATAATCCAATTGATCGGACTGACCCAGAAACCTATACCTCTCAGGTATTTAAGATATTCTGCTCATCCTTAGGAGAACTGGAATATAGTCAGTGAGCAAACTTGATTTCAAATAATGTTTGCAATATCGTACTAAGGTGTCACTCTACTTGATTCCTCAAGGAGCTACTCCTCACACCAGTTATCCTCAGAAATCCAATTTCCCTTAGGACAACACACGAACTGGTGCAAACCTAGTTTGCCCCCCACTAGTCCCTTGACGTGTGCAAGACCATCCTACATACTCAAGTACGTTGTAGGATACAGGCTTGCCATGTCATATCCTATATGGCGTCTGGGCCACGATCTTTAGAAAGTGCCATGTTTTACAACTTGGCTACTGTCTTAAGAACACGCCCAGATGGGCCAAGGTAGTTCAGTGAAAACACCGACTGAACCATGTCCAACAAGGTTTGATTCCTCCCATATCAGAGACGCCGTTCAATTGTGGCACTTCAGGAAGAATTCCACTGAGTGAGAATTCCATTCTCATTTAGATACATCAATAGCTCTCACTAAGTACACACCACTCGATCCAATCGAAGGTTAATTTTGCAACCAGTTCGGTTCCCACTTGAAATCTAATTCCCTGAACCTTCCAAAGGTTCTTAGACCTGTGAACCCTCTACTGGTCTTGTGTATTTAGTGACCCACAGATGTCTGACTGGATCCAATCCAACAGACTACTAGCAAGCATACTTTGTCCTACAAAGAGTTTTCTTGGCCATCTTCCTGCTCAGGAAGGACTTGCAAGCTAGCAGGCTCAAATTGTCTATTTCTAGATTCCTTGAATCTACTAACCTCCTTATCCTATCTAGAGGAATGTGACCTAGCTTTGCATGCCAAATCTATGAGTTTATCTTGATTATCCATTTCATCATTTGTTTGATCATTCATAATCTAATTATGGGATAGTATTGAAATAATTATGCAAACAACCTAGCAGACAAGAATAACCATTCTTTGTCAAATAAAAGAAACTTTCATTGATAAAAAACATGTAATCCTTATTGTCCAACAATAGAAAAACATAATTTGATCATGCTAGGTTACATAATTGTGACCTACCAACTCTATCCTAACATGATCACTAATAGCTAAGCCTTACTAGTCCTATAGCTTCTATGGCAATAGCCCAGTCATTGCCTAGCTTTAGAACCATATCCGTCTTAGCCTTCTACTCATTTCCCTCACCTGCAAACCATTTGCAGGTATGAGCTCTACAGCTGGTATCCAATACCAAAGAAGCAGAATAATAATCATGTTAAAGCTAAAATCAAATGTACCTTGGTTGGAGAGGAGTTTAGGACACTCCCTCTTGCAGTGCCCCTTTTCATGATAATATATGCAAACATTTTTTGCAATCCTTGACTGCCGAACCACCTTCCTCTTTCCATTGCCCATGCCCAGCATGGCAATAGGAGCGCTCTGAGCACTTGCAGCGGCTGATTCTATCTTACTCTTCTTACTCTTCTTCCTCCTCCAGCGTCCAGCCCCTTTGCCTTTCGCTTTTGAGGTCGAAGCCTCCCCCACCAATACTGACGGCTCAGACTTTTCAATCGTTCGTATTGGACCAACATGTTTATCAACTCATGAAGGTCTTTTTCAAGCCCATTCATGTTATAGTTAATGATAAATGATTCAAATGAGGGAGGAAGAGACTAAAGGATCACGTCGATGTACGTCTCTTTTTCAAGATCAGCTCGGAGGTCTTTGAGCTTCTCCACTAGGGATAGCATCATCACTCCATGCTGGTGTACAGACGACCCTTCTGTTATCTTAGCTCCGAAAAAAATGCCTTCATCGCAGCATATCTAATATGCCGGTCCGGTACCGCATAAACGTCTTTCATGCGGAGCATTATCGAGCTGACATCATCCAGCGGATCATACTGTTTCTGGATCTCATTAGTCATGGATGCCAATATGATGCTGCGGACCTTGCGGTTGTCCTCGTGCCATTCATTGAACGTCAAATGCTTTTTTGAAGAGGACCCTTCCGACAAGATCCGAGGAAGAGGCTTATCCAGAACGTAAGCCTAGTCTTCTAAATCGAGGACAATCCTCAGATTTCGCAGCCAATCATTATAGTTTGTTCCGTCAAATTTATTAGTCTCAAGAATTACAGTGAGTGGATTCTTAGACATCTACATTCAAAATGTAAAGCAGAAATTTAGTAGATTATTATAATATTGAATTCAAGTTAAGACTTGGTCTTTAGTCATTAACCCCTCCCACTATTTCTTCAAAAAGCCCACCACTCTCAAGTGTGGTTTTCGGGAAACCGTTTCCTAGTGGGCTTGGAGTCCACAAACGCAATTCTCCATGTCCCGCTTTTACGATTCATATGGAAAAGGCTTTGTGGGAGGTATCCAATACCATTCTTATCCAATGAGATCCTCAAGATATTTTGCCTCGCTTCTTCACATGATCTCGAGGACTCCAAGAAAATCATGTTACTCAGCATTAGGCCGACCCATCAACCAAATCATATCTGAACTGTCGTCCCCCACAACTCGTGAGATAGGGAAACAAGAGCATATTCCTTTGTTCATAACAATAGCACAACTTTCTTCCATTCCAAACGTGCCATGACTCGTGAGACCACGAATGGGTGAAAGTAGTTTCCTTACTACATTGTTATGGATGGAAGGCTTGGAATAATCAAACCATTTGATTTAATTCCATTTTGGGCCTAATATTTACTTGGACCATCCAAGTGAGAGTTATAGTTTATTAAGACCGAGACCTCATCATTATTAGTATTCTGCATGCTCAAGTTTTAAACATTCAATGCAAATAGATGTATTCCAAACACATCATACATCAAAGCATTAAAACATTAAACACATGCAAAAGAAGCCTAACACGCCCCTATAGGATGATCACAAGCCCGTTCCTAAGTGATCCACTGAGCCCATAGTGGATCTATGGTCAATCTAGGGTAAGCCTACATTATTACAATTTTTACATCCCATTATCATTCTAATGGGGCCTTGTAAATCCTTCTTTGTTCTTCTTGGGCCTTCCGTCGTGGGCTCCGTCCAACGGACCTCTTTTGGGCTTTCATCTCCATGGAAGCTTACATTTATTTTCAAAAAATAAATAAAACCTCACAATCTAATCTACTCTCATTATAACTGAAAAGGAAACCCCAATCATAAGTCGGGGGGAGTACATTAATAGAGAGAAAACAAGCCTTATTATTCCAAGGCTAAAAACAAAAGAAGGAATAAAAACAAAGAGGCACGCAGGCCTCACCCAACAATAAATAAACCATACATAGGCCGAAAAGGGCTAGTGATTATCCTTATTGTTTATCAAATAAACAACAACAAAACACATTTATATCAATCAAATATAAACATGCCAAGCATATAAATACATCCCATGCATTTATAAATAGATATCAATATCTAAAACAATAAACATAATAAAATGCAGAAAATAACATATTAATAATGCAATTAAAAATATGGATATCAACTATACATCCAATCTACAAATATTTTTTTTGTTTGGAAACCATTTCCAAATAATCCAAGACATAAAATAATTTTAGAAAAGATCCAATTTAACTAAAAGATAAAATATGCCAAAATTAATAATTTCATAAAACTAGCAGAAATCAGGAAAATCCAATTTTCTGGAAAAACGGCACAAAACAGTGCTGCCGACCGGCCGGCCCCGACAGCCGTGCGCGCGCGCACGCCAAGCAGCGAGCACTGGCGGCCATTATTTTTTTAAATTTCTGCTATAAAACTGAAACATAAACATGCATTTACAGAAAATCCAATTCTAAAAAATGCATGGATATCCATAATTTCAAAAGCAAAAGTAACATATATTTTCTACATCTATTATCATGCTTTAAACCAATAAATCATGCTTGCCAAAAGCAATTTAAATATGTTCTTCATCTTTAACACATAATAACATGTAAGTCCTATAGCCACAACACCGAACCGAGCTCTGATACCACTGAAAGAATTGGGTACGGCCTGGGAACGCAACGGAAGCGTAAAAACATTAATCTAAGGCATAAATTAAATCAGGTTCAAAGGGGTGTTCCCTTTGAAGTTCCCGGGCGTTCGGTGTTTGTCAAAGCATAAAATAAGCAGGAGAAGAATGTTGGACATGTGGCTAAAAAGATATAAACAAAAGATACATGAAAAACGTAAAGAAAACCAACCGTTGATCACTACACGTAGAACCGGTTTCTAGCGTTGTTCCCTTTCCGTTTCTCCTTCCGTTCACTTGAGGATCCAAATTACAATCCCTCTAATTTGTCCACACCACACTATGGAAGAGTGTATCTCCTAATCTATTGCTAGATAGAAGTAGAGAAAAGAAAAGGAAACACTTCCAAAACAACACTATTGATTAGTGCTTTTTGGAATGTTTTAGTTCAAACCTTTCCAAAGCAACCTACATACACTCACCACTCTCTACATAACCATGCATGCACCATTATAACAAATAAAACCACCCACCAAACCATATAAAGGCTGGTCACATGTGCCTCACATGTGGAGGATTTTAATTCTTCCTTCACTTGCTATAAATTGAATTTTTCCATGAACTAGGACTACTAGTCTTGGGCTTTTATTTAATCTAATTAAATTAAGTCCAAACTTAGTCCATTGGGAATTAATTAATCCAATTAATCTCAATCCAATTGAAGCCCATAATTTATTTAATCCAATTAAATAAACATAAGTCCAAACTCTAATTAATTGATCCAATCAATTAATTAATCTAAACCCGATAAATTAATCCAATTAATTTATTGATCGAAATAGGAAACCATTCCCTACTCGACCAATCGTTGTGGCCACAGACTTTAAGAGTTTAAACTGTCTCAGAGCGCAGAGGAGACTCGACTGTCATATACTGACAGGTGACAGATCCTATCTTGGAATCCACCGTCCTTAATATATATTCCGACTGCACTGGATAAGGCTTATGATGAACGTATCCCAGATACGGACATCTCTTGCAAGACCGTAGATACAACCTTCATATGCATGTGACTGCAATGATTCCTCAAGTCCGAGGACTAATCTCGTACTATCAGAGTCTGGAATTCCAGTCATACCGACCAAGCCTCCAAGGCTTCCATATGACGATTCCCGCGAGCCAGTTCAGTCAGCTGACACCCTTGTCAACTAACCCACTAATATTGCATAGATGTCCATCGTCTATCGCCGATGAAACACGACACTTATCCAATGAATGCAATCCTTAGTGCAAGTCTCTATAGAACCCTCGATGCCCTGTCTCGAGGTCCTCGACTTGGAACGTTTCAGATCAACCCTCAGAAGTTGGTTTCATAGCTGCCATCCAATGCGCATCCCAACTACATGGGTTATCCAATTGGTCTGTGAGCATTTGTTGTGACGTTAAAACACCGTTTAACGTAATCAGTAAACACAACAAACACATAGTGCCTGAATGAATACTTACTATATTCATCAAGTCAATATTACTTTAATAAAGATTGCTAAATAGTACCGAAAATCGCCAATCCAATTGACTTTCTGGGCACCTATTCTAACAGGATTCAGCGAGAACGCCTGCCTTGTTGGTGTTGGTGTTATTATGTTTGTTGGTGTTGGTGTTGATTTGGAAGAAGAATACCACCGCACCAACAGCCACAGAAGACCACGCAACAACATCCTGTTATGATTTAGAGGTTGCTTCATCCTGGAATGATTTTTCTGAAGCCCGAGCCAAAGTACGTTATTGAAGGGCTTCTCTCTTAGCTCTGTATGCATGGTATTTTGACTTTGCATTTTAAGTCATTTATCACATTTATGAAACTCTTTACTTTCCTCTGTGAATTAGGCAACCTAAATGCCCCTTCATATTTATTAGAAAATCATTGTGTCTTAAGATTTTTCACACGATAGGTTCTCCCACAATTGTGATTAGGGTTGTATTCTCTAACCTGAAATGAAACTTTTTTTTTTTTTCACTTTGAGTGCATTAATGTGCCAGTCAAAACCAGATTTCGAACACCTCCCATATATTATTCTATTGTCGTTCTTTGTGATTTTTAAGATTTCTTTTTGTTTTAATAGAATGAGAGTGTACAGCTTCCCTGACCTCTTTTTTACTACTAAAAATCATCCCAATTTTATAATATGGTTCATATTGGTCATTGGGATTGAACACATAATAGGTTTTGTCCCCACTCCCATCAGCTGAATCCCTATCACTGCAAACTCATCACTACTCCCACCATCATCAAAATCCTCTTCCCCAGATGCATCTTCATTAACAGTCTCAATCCCCTCACTTGGCCTAGCCCATTTTACACCATCATCAACATGCTTTTCAAGGAGAACATCTTCATTCCCATTCCCATCACTGTCCCCATCGTCTACATTATAATCACCATCATGCAACTTAGGACCCTAGGTTATTTTTTAATTCCCAAATATATGTTAATTTTCATGCCTGTGAAAATCAACTAACTAACACAGTTCTGTATCAAATTGTATACGTCTGAATTTATGCAGGCCATCAATTTTGAAATATTTTTTAGTTCCACTGTATCCTATTTGTTCAACAAATTCCTCCGATACCTTCATTGAAAAGGTTTCCACATCAACATAATAAAATCATACTTGCCCCTCATAAGCAACACTAGGCTTATTATTAATGATACTACCCCCATGGTAAAATTTAAATGTAGCAAGATCACAATTTTCTAGAGTACAAATTGAAAAAATATATATTAACACATACACTAAAACAGGTCACAATGACAAATAATAGTGAAACCAATGCTAAACAAAAGCATGGCACAATGAACAGGGGACACCTATTTCACAAAACAATGCCACAAACACACAAACAATGGAAGGGACCATCCATTTTTCACAAAACAAGGGACCACAAACAAATATAAAATACTTCATTATCATACCCATATGGGACCACAAACACGTACAATAAACACAAAATATAGCAGAAATGGAACCAACTATACGAACTAAAAAAAGCTATTTACCATAATCTGGGGTCAAACACCCTATTAGCTCATGAGGGCGCAACATTTGGCTTCCCCTGTTACTAGCTTCCTTGCTACTTGATCACTCTTCAATCCCTTCAATCGCCCTCGTTTGTTTTGGGAAAGATATTGGGGATTAGGGTTCTTCATTTATGGGGGGGTAAAATATAGGAATTTTTACTTCGTTATTTGTTTTACTTTAACCTTTAGCGTTTCTTTCTTTTTTGTTTTTAAATTTAACCTCCAACATCATGTGAGAAGCACGTGATGTTGGTTCTGCCAAAAGCCTACAAAAACAGGTTACAACATCTATTCATGTCGGTCACCTAATATTTTTCATCTATTTTTTAATGTTGGGACTAATGCTGCAACAAAAAGTTAAAGTGTGAGACTATTTTTGGCTACTTTGAAAAATATGGGACTGAAATTGCAAAACATTCTAAACTATCAGACCAAAATTACATTTTTCTCTTATTATTTGACATTAACCAAATCCCACTTAAAAGTTAACACTTTTTCCATGTGTTGTGCTGAATATAGTTTAAGTATATGACTTTACGAAAGAGAAAAACTATTAAGGCTCCATTTGAATAAAATGATTTTAATTTTAACAAAAAATTTGGAGAGAAAATATTTCAAATGATTCCATATTAAATGGATATGAAATCCATAGTAATGCTGCTAAAAATGAGAATTGAATTAGCTGAAGCACTTTTTGATATAGAACTGTACAACCAAGTCATTAGATTTATATTACTCACATAAAATTTTTAAATCTAAATCCATTAATTCAAACACAATAAAAAAGAAATTTGTCTAATCAAAGTTACATAACAACTTAAAACTTTTGTGCTTATTGACTCTTGACTATGTTGTTTCATTTTCTTGCTTATATGAATCTTTCCCACTTATTTTTACTTTACAAATATATATTATTGCATTGAAATTAAATAAAAGTTATTACGATTATAATTGTTAAACGTCTTTAACTATTATAAATAACCAAGTTAATTGTACATGAAAATGTACTTGCAACATAAATAGAAGCGAAAAAAAAAAATAATTTTAAGAGCCAATATGACTACGCCAAACTCACCATATATGTCATAAAATAGAATATTGAAATTCAAAACTTCACTTATATAGGGAACAAAATAATGCAACAAAAACTTGAGAAATAAAACATGTTTAATATTTACCTATGATGAAAATGTGAAGTTTTAATGCAAATATAGTAATCGGGGTCCTTGGTGAGCTGGGGTATGATCCACTCTTGAAGTCCTTCATCGAATTCTTAAAGGAACCTACAATACAAAGGTCAGTCTATTAGGGTGCCCCATGGTGAGAATACTCCAACCTTCATGTCGATGCATGATCATAAGATCTAATAAAAGCGAGTAAAGATCATAAACGCATAGCGAAAATGTGCCTAATGGATAGTGGAGTGGGTATTTATAGCCTTGACTAATTATACGGCCTACATGTGGGCTTTTAGGATGGATCCATGTGTGTAGGGGTGGGCGTCGGATTGGATAGTTCATATTCGGATAGTTTGAGTCTGGTACTCAAGATTTGGGGTAGCTAAAATAACTGATCGATTTCGATCTGAAGTTTGTGGGTACCCAAAACTTTGGGTACCCAAAAGTTGGGTACGTCGGATACCCATTTTTTTTAAATAAAAAGTTTCTAAAATGACAATTAAAAGCATACAAGTGTACCTCTGTACATAGGCTGTTTGATTTCGAACAACCTCTGTTAACTGACTTTTTTTTGTTTTTTGATTTGTTAAATTTTAGTTTTAAATTTATAAATTATGAACTTTTTCATATACTATTTTAATTATTTAGTATATTAAGAAGAAGAAAAACTAAAAATTTGAATTTTAAAAACTAAATGAAACAATAATATGTGAAAATAAATCAAATTAAACTAGATAATAGAAATTAAGTTAAGTATTATAAACTAAACATGTAAGAAATTTAAATATTAAACACTAACATTTGAGTTTGGTAAACTTTTTTCACCTTCTTTATGTGACATTTTAGGATTTATAGAAATACAATATGGAAAGGAGAGAAAATAAAAAAAAAAATTGGAAAAGGAATTTTTGTTGGGAAAGAATAGAAAAGATGAAGATTTTAAGAAAAAGATATTGCTAAATATTTGCAGTCATTTCTTTTTTGTTTTTGCAGTGATTTTAATTTTGTAATCATAAAATTTAATATTATATTAATAATAATATTATTACAAAATTGTAGATTATACTCTGTCAAATTATATAAAAAATAAAACTATTAAAACATATACAACGAACAAAAGGAGTGCAATAATAATCCCAAAAGTAATTCATTTTATCTTTGCAATTTTGTGATTTTGTCATCCTTTACGTCCAATCATCGCAGCAAATCGAGAATAATAGCAGTTGATCTCTCACACATCGGTGGGTCTAGCCACATAAAAAAAAAAAAAAAAAAAAAACCCACATGCACCCCTTCCCCGCTTCAAATAACATGCATAAAACCTTCTATCGGGGTTGGAGGATGTCAACGATGTCTTCAAATGCGCAAGTCTCCGACAATAACAGTCAAAATTGCTGGAATTTGTCGATGTTTGAGGATTTCTTTATCTATCCTAAGCAGTAAGCACCAGTTGTTTTCTTTGCCAAAATTTAGTGTTGCTCTTTGCCATTTTATAAAGTGAAATTGCATGAAAATGACGCCAATACCAATTTAAATTCCCTCCAACAAGCTTGGTGGTTTTCAAACTACCAAAAACCACCTTTGACGGTTGAAAAGTGGTTTTTTCATCCACATTTAATGGTTTAAATGAAGTTGGAACCAAAAGTGCAACACGTTTTCTTCGTGTGATACCAAAAGTGCTGAGCCTGTAACATGTAGGATAAAAATTGCAACAACATCTATCCCACAGGACCAAAAATTCAATTTTCCCCTATATATACATTTACCTAGTCTTTTGGTGCTCTTAATTAGTGGTGGGTGTGCGGCTGGTTAATGCCTGTTCAGATAATTTGGAACTAAGAGGGTACTCAAAATTTTGAGTATTCATTTTAGCTATTCAATCTTGATTTGGAATTTGTCGTTATCCGAGACCGATTACCAATTTTTTAAATTTATAATATTATAAACAAAATATGTACTATAGATTATAGACACAAAGTAGTTGTTTTGACACCATTGCATCAAATTTTTGTAAACCAAAAAATATCATTCAACACATAACAAAATTAATTTTATTTAATTTTTCAAGTTTTACATTAACTTAACTGTCCAATTAATATACTCTATATTTACGGTGAATTATAATGATCTCCCTTGAGGTTTAGCATAATTATGGATACCCCCTTGTTATTTCAAAATTGAGATTTGTGATTTTTAGCCAAAGGCCTTAAATGGTCCATTTTGCCCTTGATTTTTTTTAACTGTAGAAAAATCAGTCGAGGCAAATTTCATTATTGCTCCTCTATGTAAAAACGTAAGAAACCTCTAAATGAACATTTTTTGTCCAAAAAAATTTGAAATTTTTTAAAAGGAATTCAATTTGCATAAGGGCATTTTGGTGAGTTCACCCAAAAAAATGAACGGAGATGGGTTATTTGTTAGACGGTTACAAACCTCAAGGGAGTATTTATAATTTTTGAAACAACGAGGGGGTATCTCTAATTGTGCCAAACCTTAGGGAAGGTCTTTGTAATTCACCCGTATATTTATCTATATCTATACTACTATAAAGAAATGATTTGCGACAGACACAAAGTGATGTTTTTGACACACCGCATTAATTTCTTGTGATCCCAGAAATGCCTTTCAACTGGTAAAATAACTAATCTGTTCAACTTTTCAAGATTTACATTAATTAACTGTCCAATAATATATTTTATATTTATTTATAATATATTTTAAAGAGCAAAATATTAATTATTACACCTGGGCATAAACGATATGCCATGGAGGCCTGTATACATATATATATATATATACATATATAAGCCAAATTAATTAAAAAACAATCAGCATTTGCAGCTTGTATGTGATAAATAGAAATTCTTCAGCTTCCATAGCTTCTTAACAAAAATAGAGGTTATCGTAACAACCACGGTTTTTCTTTTTTTTTTTTTTTATGTTCTTAATTTTAGTTTAAATTAATAAACAATGAATATTTCGTATATTTATTATTTAATAAAAAATAGAAGTACAAATTAAATTTTTTAACTTCAATCAACTAAACTAAAAAATAAAATATAAAAATAAACCAAATAAAACTAGAAACATAAGAAATCAAACAGTAATCACTACCCATCGTGTTTTATTTCACCTTCTTTTTTTAAATATTAGGGTTTTATAGAAATAAAAATTGTAGATAAAAAGAGAAAATTAAAAGAAACTTGAAGAGGAATTTTTGTTGGGAGTGAAGAAGAATAATATTTGAATGAAGGACAAGTAGAACATATCCTTGGACGATACTTAAACTCAATAGCATTTGTTGTACAGTAGAACCTTTATAAATTAATACTCGATAAGTTAATAATTTCTCTAAAATAATTTTTTTTTTCGGTTCCGACTTGGGCCCAAGGTCTAAATTAATTATTTCGATAAATTAAAAAGATAATAATTTTTCGGAAGACCCTTATATAAATTTATGGTCCCTTCAATATTATAAATTAATAATTCTATAACATTACAAATATGACTAGGTCAATTTAGTCAAATATGATTCTGTTGTTGTTTTGTTTTAAAAAAAAAATAAATCTAACTGTATTTCATTTCTAACTTTGCTTAGTTCATACAAAAGCTCCAATGTTGCGTTTTCATACTGCAACAAAAAAATTGCGAAGAGTTATTGCCGCTATGAGTGTTTACTTTAGTTTTATTGGTAACAAAGACATTGTATCGTTTTCAGTTTCATACTTAACAAGAGTTTCAATAAAATTAGGTATAATTTCTTCTAAACTTTGGATCTCTAAACATGTATATTTTTCACTCAGATAATTCAACAGGTGATTTTAACTAGTACTACGTACTTTACATTTTTTTAAGGGGGATGTATTATATTTATTAGTCACATTTCATGAACATTATTCAATTACTCAATACAATGTATATGTTTTATTCATGAAGAACAATGTAGGTTTGTTGAATCCGAAAAAATATCTTTAGATTAATAAATTATTAATTTATCGATTAATTAATACCTCTTTAAATTAATAAAATTACTTAGTCCCGACATTATTAATTTATAGAGGTTTTACTAAAAGGAATAGTATTTTTTTTTACCTCAAAGTAGTAGTTTTAATACCTCTATACCGAATTATTATAATACCAAAAATGTCATTCAACTTCCTAACTCATGTTGAATTGACTAATCAATCAAATTCCTTTAGAAAATTAATTCTATGCAACTAAATGTACTAAAAAATTAAATTTACTTTCGTTTTGTTTAAGTTGATTGTTAATTGAAATAGAAATAAACATATTAGTATTTGTGCATATATAATATAAAATCGTTATCAATATAACATATATGATACAAAGTTTTAATTTTTCATGTAAAATATGGGGAGAATTACACTTTTTGTCCCTCCACAATACCACTAAAACACGTTTGGTCCCTCTTCATTCAAGTGTTAGACTTTTGGTCCCAATTAAAATTATTTTTGAACATTTTTGTCCCTGTCGTCAACTCACCGTTAGAACTTAATGGAAATTCCTCGTGTGAGCCTCACATGAGGTGTTTTTCTTCCCAAAATAAGCATATTCCCCAAAAATTTCCGAAGTTGCAAATCGACTCCCATATTCCCCTCTTCCAAAACCCTAATTTCTAAATTCTCAATCCATACAAGCTCAAAATTAACCTTGAAACTATTTAAATTTTTGAAAATCAACCATTAATATGAACCCTTGAGTGAATTCGACCCCCAATCTTGTGTATAAGTGTGCTTTCTCTCGGGCTTGAAGAAGGCGAACTTGCCCGATCCCACATTTGCAAAAAGTGCTTCATTTGAAAAAAAAAAAAAAAAGAAACTTTTTGTATGCTTCTTTTTGAATAGCTTCTACTCATGGTGTGTTTGAATCTTAAATTTGAAGTAATTGAACACAAAATTTTCGGCCAAATGAAGAATAGAGAAGGAGTGTTGGAGTTGTAATTTTTGAGAGAGAAAAAATATTGATAAATAATGTCAAAATTATTTTTTATTTCATCCAACTAATTTGGGGCCAAATTGCAACAGATTTCTCCCCAATTTCAGCCACGTGAATCGCGCGTGACGTCTCTGTGAACTTCTAACGGTGAATTGACGGTAAGGACTAAAAATGTTCAAAAATGGTTCAAATTGGGATCAAAAGTGTTACTCATGAATAAAGGGGGATCAAAAGTATTTTTGTGGTATTTTGGAGAGACCAAAAATATATTTATCCCGTAAAATATGTATCGACAATTAATGCATTAGAAAAAATTATTAGAGAACTCTTGTATGTGAGGTTGTAAGGCAGTAACAAATTTTATTATACAAAAATAAATTATGAGTTTCAATAAAATAAAATCATTACTAAAAATTGTGCTACGCAAGTACTGCATGCCATGGTATCTAATTGAAATAAAAAAAAAAAAACACATAGATAAACATGGAAGGATCAAGAGGCCAAGCGTAATCAGCATGTAAAATAAGTTGTTCAAAGTATAACTGCTTCTGGCTCTTAACTTTCCACTCAGTAAGGCAAATTTTTTCATCCTTTTGCTTCACCACCTCCATTTTTCAAGAAAATGTTCTTTTTGTGCTAAGCCTCTACCCTCTATTTTCAGTTTTTAGTGAAAAATATGTATTTTTAATTTTGTATAAATTTACGTGTAGCATGACAATATATTTAAATTAGTTAATAAAATTGTATTTTATATTAAATTGTGGTGTCATATTAATATATTTCCAATAAAAATACGTGTAAACAAACTTGTTTTTCACTTTAATTACTACTTCAAAAACTAAAAATTGAAAATTAAAACACAAACAAACAGGATTGAAATAAATTCAAAACAATACTTGAAATAAAATGTGTGTTGAAAATAAAATAAAAATACAAAAAATTGATTTAATGTATTAAGTGCATATTGTTACATGAAATAGCATTATTTGACATTAACCAAATCCCACTTTAAAATTATCAGTTTTTCATGCGTGGCGCTAAAAATAGTTAAAGGATATGACTTTCTCGAAGAAAGAATTGGACAAAATAATTTAAATGACTCAACATTAAATGGTTATGAAATCCGCAATAATGCTACTGAAAACAAAAATATAACTACAACTAATAACTGAAATATATAGTGGGATGTGTAATCACTAGATTTATAATACCCCTTTATAGTGGGTGGTGTAATTCACGTGCAATTCTTGTGTTTTTTTTATGAAAAAATATTAGTTTATATATAAATATATCTAATATTATATATTATAATAATATTTATTGTTTATAATAGTACATATATATTTTAAATCCAAAAATATCTACATCATATATATATATAACATTTAAAAAAATTAAATCCCACCCATCGGCCACCTTTGTCACCACCACCACGATCGCCCCCTCCCCTTCCCACTGTCGCCGCCCCCATCCCTCTCCTAGCCCTGCATGGCTTCCCTTCTCCCCATTTCCCCAATCCCATGGCCTCCCCTCCCCTTTCTCCTTACCTATCGCTAGCACTCCCCCTTTAGCCCCCCTCGTCGTCGGCACCATTGGCCTCTCCATTTTGTTTAGCCCCCTTCTTTATATATATAATTTATATGTAAATATATATATATATATATAAATTTTTAATTAACTTTTAGTATAATATATATTATATATGATGTGAGCAAAATGTGCTCAATCAAAGTTGTCTTCCTGGACTCCAACGTAATGGGCTTGGATTTCGCAAATTTGAACAGGGAACCTCAAAAATAAAAAATGTTAGCACTCTGACACTCAAGTCAGTAAACAATTTTGAAATTAATAAGCTTGAATGCAAGAAGAGTTCGAAGAGAATCAGGAGCATAAAAGTATGCTAAGTGCAATTTGAAGAGAAATTCGTGTATTAGATAGTAGAGCGGCGTTACTCATCCAACCAAGGGGGCTGGTATTTATAGAGAGAATTCCTTGGGGTAGAGGAGTTCTAGGGGGTAGGACTCCTTGGGGATTAGCTGGGGTCCCCCAAGAGTCCTACCCGACTTAGCCTCCTAGAAATGTGGAGTTGGTTGCGATATTCACCCTAGATTAGGGGGAAGATATCCGATTGCTTGGATCTGGGTTGAGCAAGTTTATGTTTTTCCACGGAGTGTCCTTCCTCCAGGTGCTTCCTTTCCTGGGCTTGGACAGGCTTCTTATGTGGGCTTCTTCCCTCTGGGCCGTAGGTGGGCTACCTTCACGAGTCCTCCTCTCTTGAGCCTCTTCCCTTTGCGTGGGTCTTGTTCCCTCCTATGAGGAGGGCCTGGTTTGCTTTTCTGGATGGGCATGGTATTGACTTCCCCCAGGTGGCTAAGGGCTGTGGGGTTACTTTTCTTCTGGGCTCGTCTCTTCGATATGGGCCCTCCTAACTGTTGTACCGCATGTATGGGCCGACTATTTTGTGCATACCAATCTGTCCCCCCCATTTTGAGCGGGAGGAATATCTCTTACTCCCCCTGAGAGTAGAAGTCTTCCTGCAGGCCCCTTAGGGCGACTTCCTTCCCTAGGGGTGAGGCAGCCTTGGTCTTCATCGACTTGCCGCCTTCCAAGAGTGAGGCCCTCTTTGTTACTAGGAACGTTAGCCTTCATTTCTTGGGATAACAAGCTTCCTTCGCTATTAAGAAAGGGTTGTCAGCCTTTGCAAGTTCCGAGGCCATAGCCATAGCCGTAGCCCAGCAATGATGTCTAAGGCTTGATTTGATTTTTCTGGCACCTAAATCCCTTGGGACGCGGGCGCGTGGCTCCACTCGCTCTGCATAGGAGGGCGGTTTTGATAACTGCCCATGTTGGTCTTGTAACCGCCCAATGGGGGGGTGGTTACACGCATGTTCATCCAGGTAACCGCATCCTTCCCCTCTCGCCCCTGTAACCGCACCTATAAGGGCCTCCTTCCGCCTTTACCCTCTCTCCTTCACGCCATTTGAAAGCAAGAAACTTTAAAGTCCACACAAAAACTGTAAGTTCATCTTCTCTTTTTTGTCTACTTTTCTTTCTTAACAACTTGATCATGTCTTATTCTTCTACCCCTTCTGATGAATCGGTGCGATGTGTGGGAGAGAGACATGTGGGTGATGATCCCCTTGAGGCCATCTCTCGGGGGTGCCGGCCGTGGCTCGACAGCACCCACTGGTGGCCATAGGTGGAGCTTTAGGCAACTGGTACAACCTGCTAGGCGTTTCGTAGATGAGCCAGAGGAGGGAAGTGAGGGAGAGGAAGATGAGGAGGATTTTGAGGGTTCTGAGGGGGAAAGCTTGGTGAGAGATGAGGCGGAGGGATCTTCCCCAGGCGAGGCGGGAATAATGTCGGAGTCTGAGGAGATGGGCTTGGCAGAGGCAAGTAGGTCTGCCTCATCTCCCAATGTGGCCGCCTTGAGGGAGGAGTTTGGCATCCCGCTGGAGTTTAGTATTTATACCCCTTTCTTCCACAGATGTGCCAGAGCGCTCTCTGAGAGGTTGTTTAAGCTTTTTTGTAGCCCAACTACGAGCGGGCCTTAGGTTTCTTGTGCTTGTCTACTACCAGAATATGTATAATTTATATCGAGTCCCCTTGAATCAGTTGAACCCCAATTCTTTTAGTTGTTTAGCCATCTTTCTGATATCATGAATCACAATGATCTTCCCGTCACAGCCAACCATTTCTTTTTTTGTTTTCACTTGAAGAGGTCTGAACTAGGGATTTTTCACTTTTTCCCCCGCCTAGGTGTTAGCTTTTTGCCAGCCCCTAGTGCCCCTAAGCACTGGAAAGGACATTTGTTTATGTCCGGCCCTCTAAGCCTTGGTCTTTTCCCAGCCAGTGGATCATGGATCCCCTATCTTCCCTTCTTTTTCGATAAAGGATTGCCCAATTGCGTTCTCCTCTACCTTGGCCGATTTAAATTGTCATCCTTATGCCATTCGGGACCTGATTGATGAGAGGCTCCTCTCCTGGTTTGGGTTTGAGTCCCAAGGAGGTCGCTTTGGAGGAACCCCTGGGTACTCCTTCAATTTTCGTTTTGTTGCCATTGTTTGGATTAATGTGGGTTGTATTTAACTGTTGATTTTCTTTTATGAAGAGGTCATTATGTTTGGGAAACGCTTGCGAGATAGTTCCCAGGGCAGCCCTGCAGGGACGTCTTCCGTCGCTCGGACTCCTAAGGGGACCCCTGCCGAGGCCAGGGGGAAACGACCGGCTCCTCCTCCGCCAGGGGGTTCTTCCAAGAGGACCAAGGATGCCTCCTCTAGCCAGCCTTCTTCGGGAGGCTTCCAGAGGGCATCCACGCGTTCCACCACAGGGCCCCCTCCTCCCTTTGGGGGCTTGTCTCCTCGCCGCCAACGTATCATCCTGGACTGGGAGGTATACACTCATCAGTCCGTCCTAAAAGAGCGAGAAGGGGAATCTGGACTCTTCACTAAGCTTCAAGGAGGGATCGTACGGGCCATGGATTCCTACTCACAAGAGGATCTGGCCAAGGCTTTAGCCTGCTACGCCTCCAAGGTTGTGTATTTCATAATTCTTCTTGAATCTTCTTCATAAGCCTATTTGGTGGTTGATATTCTTTTACTTAATGCAGGTGTCAACTTTGGTGGGGGGCTTATTGGGTTGCCCTTGGGAGATGCCGCCTCCTCCTCCTCTTGTGGATGGGCAGAGGAGAAGCTAGAGGACCGCCTAGAGAGGCTGGCTGTTGAAGTGACCAAGCTAAAGCGGTCGAGGAAAGAGGCTTGGGAGAAGTTCCATGAGTCTGAAAGGGAAAGGAAGAAACTTCACCAAGACTTCCTGACCTTGTCAAAGGATCAGGCAGACGCCTTGGCACAGGCAGCAAATCGGGCCCGTCAGGAATTCTCCAACTCCAAGAAAGGGCAAAACTTCCTGTCTACTTACTGGGAAAGCCACCTCGAGGCTTATAAGAAGTCTGATGATTATCAGCAGGAAGTGGTCGATATTGCTGGGCCATTTCCGCGTTATGGATTCGAGGCTTACCGGGAGCAATTTGTGGCCAATGGCTACCCTCCAGTGGGGGCGGAGCCCTCCTTTTTGGATTTCAAGATTGCCCTGCAGAATGCCCCAAATCCGTTCGCACCTTCTCCCTCCACCGAGCCAGGTAATAGAATTACTATACTGACTTATGTGTTGTCCAACGTCCTTAAGTTATTAAATGATATGGCAGGGAAACTCCTTGCAGAAGGTGACTTGGACCACCTGCTGGACAAAGTGATGGAGGAGGTCAGGCCCCCGCAAGCAAGAAGGAGCAAGGGGGGAGGCCCTCGAGGCAGAGCCTTTTGAGACAACACTAGCCCCCCCTCCAAGTCCGACTGAACTTGATCCCCCCTCCGCAGAGCCTGAGTCCATGGAAGAAGCTGAAAAGACCCCGCTTGTGGGGAAAGATGAATGATTTGTACACCCTCCCCCTTAAAAACAATTTCTTTGGTTGCGTACCCCCTGCGCCGGGAATGAAACAGTTTACTCGCTTTCCTTCTCTCTCTTTTTTTTTTTTTTTTTTCATTTTGAATTATGTTTCCTCCCCATTGGGCCGATTTGGCCAGGGGGTTTTCAATGCTTGTTTATCCTCTGTTCGCATATTTTGAATGCATTTGCGGCTAAGGGCTTGCCGCCCCAGTTTTGTGTGTTGGGTCCAATGCCCCCTTACATGTCTCTTGTGTTTCTATTGAGGGTTTGTACCCTTTTGGACTTTTTGAAGATGAATGCTAGATGTGCCTATGTGTGAACAATGCTTACTAGTGGACAGGGCGTGTTTGAGAATAAGGTTTATCTTTCTGGAAAATTTAGTGCCTGCCTCGGGCAGGACTTTATTTTAACAAGTGTTATGGGAGAACATAAATTTTCCCAAATTGAAGGACGCCTGTGGTGGAACAGGGCTTAGGATTTGGAGGGTGCCTATTTGGAAGATAGGGCTTTTAGAATTTTGAGAATGTCTGTTTGGAAGATAGGGCTTTAGAGTTTTGCGAATGCCTGTTTGGAAGATAAGGCTTTAGCATTTTGCGAATGCCTGTCTAGAAGACAGGGCTTTAGAATTTTGAGGATGCCAGTTTGGAATACAGGACTTATGAGTATCTTCCTGCTAAGGACAGGAGGCACATGTAGAAGCCATCCTTTCGTGGGAGAATCTTATTTTGTTTGCCAACGTTTTTGAGGGAGTTTATTGCCCGGGTGGAGGGCTTTACTTAGGAAGGCTTTATTTTGCGCAGTCCGGCCTAGATGCAGACTTCCCCTAACTTTGTAGGGTCCCTCCCAATTGGGATCAAGTTTTCCTACTGGTTTCGAGTCCTCCACTTTTCAGCGTACCAGGTCTCCCACTTGTAGCTTGCGAGGCCTTACCCATTTGGTGTACGCATTAAGCATTAAACTTTTGTATCACTGCGTACAGAGGAATGCTTGTTCACGCAATTCTTCTATGAAATGAAGGCTTTCTTTAAGCAGGTTGTTGTTGCTTTCTTCTGCGTAACAAACTATTCATTGGGAAGGCATGCCCACTTCAACGGGGATTACTGCCTCCGCTCTATATACAAGAGAAAAGGGGCTTTCCCCCGTGGAATTTCTAGGGGAGGTCCGATAGGCCTAAAGGATGCTTGTCAGCTCTTTTGCCCAATTGCCTCTGGCTTTATTGAGTCTCCTCTTGATTCCTTGTAGGAGGGTATGATTAGTGACTTCTACTTGACCTTTAGCTTGAGCATGTGCGGCGGACGTAAACCTTTGTTTAATGCGCAAACCCCTACACTATTCTTGGATTTTGTTCCCCTGGAATTGTCTTCCATTGTCTGAGATTATTTCTCTAGGGAGTCAAAAACGGCAGATGATGTTTTTTCAGAGGAATTTCATGACCTCCCCCTCGGTAATACGTGAGAGGGGTTCAGCCTCCACCCATTTGGTCAAGTAATCGATGGCTCAGCTGGTTGATGTAGTAAGGAGGTGTGCCTCTGCCATTTTTCACAATGCCTCACCAATGTCTTGTCATCTTGCTTTATTGTGGGCCAGAAGTATCCGACTCAAAGGGCCTTGCTGGCCAGAGCCAGGGCCCCTATATGGGATCCGCAACATCCGCCATGGATTTCCTTGAGGACATGCATCCCTTCCTCATTAGATAGGCATTTCAGCAATGGATGAGTGAATGAGTTTTTGTAGAGCATGCTTCCCATGAGGACGGGTGTTCCCACATATGACGCCAATTGATGTGAGCAAAAAGTGCTCAATCAAAGTTGTCTTCCTGGACTCGAACGTAACGGGCATAGATTTTGCAAATTTGAACAGGGAACCTGCAAAACAAATGTTAGCACTTCGACTCTCAAATCATAAAATAATTTTGAAATTAATAAGCTTGAATGCAAGAAGAGTTCAAAGAGAATCGAGAGCATAAAAGTATGCTAAGTGCAGTTTGAAGAAAAATTCGTGTATTACAAAGTAGGGAGACGTTACTCATCCAGCCAAAGGGGCTGGCATTTATAGAGAGAGTTCCTTGTAGTGGAGGAGTTCTAGGGGGGTAGGACTCCTTGGGGATTAGCTTGCCCCCCCGTGCCCGAGTCCTACCCGGCTTGGCCACCTAGAAATGAGGAGTTGGTTGTGAGATTCACCCTAGATTAGTGGGAAGATATCTGGCTGATCTTGGATCTGGGTTGACCAAGTCTAGGTCTTTCCACCGAGAGTCCTTCCTCCGAGTGCTTCCTTTCCTGGGTTTGGACAGGCTTCTTATGTGGGCTTCTTCCCTCTGTTCCGTAAGTGGGCCGCCTTCACAAGTCCTCATCTCCTGACCCTCTTCCCTCTGCGTGGGCCTTGCTCCCTCCTATGAGGAGGACCTGGCCTGCTTCTCTGGATGGGCATGGCGTCGACTTCCCCTAGGTGGGCTAACGGCTGTGGGGTTACTTTTCTTCTGGGCTCGTCTCTTGGAGATGGGCCCTCCTAACTTTCGGGCCGCATGTATGGGCCAACTATTTTATGCATACCAATCAATATAATATACAATTTTAAATCTATATTGTTAGTTCGAAATAAGTTAAATTTGGGTTATTAATCTTGTTAATTAAATTTGGACCTCAGATTCAATCCGATCCAATAATTATTAAGGCAAAATTGTATTTTCGGTCCTACTAAATAGGGTCATTATAACTTTGGTCCCCCTGCTTTACAGGGTCGACACTTCTAGTCCCAAAATCCTAATACTTTGAAATTATTGGTCCTACGTCGTTAAATGTTAACGGAAAACCGTTAGTCAATGGTTGTTGACTTGACTAATAAATTTTCAAAGTCTTTTTTACCTCCTTATATTTTTAGAAAAAGGCTAAAACCACCCCATGTTTTAAAAATATGCCAAAAACCTCTATTGAAAAAAAGAATCTCTTTTTGGCGTCAATTTGACTAAAATAAACTTCCATGATTTTATAAAATCACCCCCTTTTATTTTTTTATTTTTAGATTATTTTTGTAGTCTTTTTTTTTTTGTATTTTTCTCCCTCCTAAAAATTAAATAATTATTTTTCAATATATTATGAAAATATTAAAATACTAGAGTATGTGAAACTTTTAATTTTAATAATTGATAGGGATAAATCAAGCAGGCCTGACCCAAGCCCAATAGGCGAGGCACAAGATCGTCACCGAGTAGCCTAGCCCCAAATCTGGACTGCCCAAAGCAAGAGGCACAGGCCTCAATGAGGGAAAGAGCCATAAGGCCCAGGTGGGAGGGCCCATGCCTCCACCCGATCCAAGGAAGGAGTGAAGCCCAAGAGCATGACCGGCCTCAGTTGGGCCAACCTAGTTGATGAGGCATAATAGCTCGGTCTGAAGCCACGAAGTCTGCCAGCGAGGCGGCAAATGCCCACGTCGAGGGATACTTGGATTCCGAGAATGACGTGAGGCGGAGATGGGCATCTTATCCACGAGCCTAATCCGTGTTTGTGGGGGAGTTATCCACCAATTCCCCCGGGATCAAGGAGTCCCCTCTCGATCACCTTCTAGGAGTCCGAGCTCTTTTAGACCTCTTAGCTCGAGAGGACTCTTGCACCTATAAATACAAAGTCTTCACCCTCAAATGGGTAACATATTCACAAGCTCGCACACTACACAATTATTTCATGCTACACTAACATAATTTTATTCTTCACTCGCATTGTGCTTTCAATTTATCTCTTTTCTAACAAATTACTGACTTGAGCGTCGAAATGCTAACGCTTTTTTTGCAAGTCCTCTTTCGTTGCATCATTTAGCATTCGGATTAGAATTTTCGCCCTAAAGTCACTTTCCTGATTGAGCATATTTTGCTCACATCAATAATTAAACTTAGAAAATTATATTAACATCACATAATAAAAATTATATACTAAAGTTCAATTTTCAAAATTAAGTATCTATCTGGATATTAAATTGCACGTACGTTGGAGGTTGAGGGTTTCGAAGTAGTTGGGGTGGGGTGGGCGTAGGGGGTGGATTAATTTATTTTTTTTAATTTATAATTATATATTTAAATAAGTAGTATGTATTAATTATGATAATTTATTTTAATTAATATTATATTTATAATGATAATTTAGTTTTAAAAACTATTTATAATAAATAATATAATACATTTAAATCAAATAATAATTTAAATTAGTTCTATAAAATAGATATTAAAATTTAGAAAATAAACTTTAGTACATTAATTTTTTATGTGATATCAATTTAATCTTTTGTTTACATTACAAAAATAAAAAAAATGATATATTTTTTTGGTATTTTAATTTAAACAAATATATTGAAGAAAATAATTATTTATATTTTTAGGAGGGAGAAAAACAAAAGGATAAAAAAAAGCAATTTCAAAATTAAAGAAATAAAGAAGGGTGATTTTAGGAGATAAGAAAAAGATATTCTAGTCAAACTGAGTCAAAAAAGAGATATTTTTTTGGTAACTTGAGTGGGGTTTAGCTATTTTAAAGGACATTGGAGTTTTTAGCCTTTTTTAAAAGATAAAATAAAATTTGGATATTTGTTGGTCAAGTCAACAGCTGTTGACTAACGGTTTTCATTAACATTTAACAGCGCAGGACCATTAGTGTCAAAATTCTAGGGTTTTGGGGCTAGAAATATGGACCCCATAAAGCAAGGGACCAAAAGTGATAATGACCCTATCTAATAGGATCAAAAGTGCATTTTTGCCGTTATTAAATAAGGATATAAATGATATTTTATAAAAAAAATAATAAAAGAATATAAAAATCTAAAACATGCGTGTGAACCGCATGAAATCGCATGGGGGGATTAATTGCTTTATTCTAAAAAATACAGGAAGGTAATTTTTTTTCATATGGGGTAAATTGTTCATTTAGAATATCACAGGGGGATAAATTACATTTAACCCTATATTTTATTTCAAAGTAGGTTGTGAATATATTTTATTATTAACAGTTATGGTATTTTTTTCTATTTTTAATTTTTAATTTGAACATTAGTTAAACGATAATTAAGGGGTAAGTAAAAGTTTCTTTAGTTTAGAGGGTAATTGATGGGGGTGTGAAATACATTTAACACTACAAAAAAATAATTATTCTCTACACAATACTTCACTACGGCTTAAAAATCGTAGTAAATCAATATCTACCTTGACTAGACAAAATCGATACGAAAATTTGAATTCTAACCACTCAACATTCACTTTGTTTTACCTAGGTCGAAATATTTATCATATTTTTAGCAGTAGCAAATGCTTTGACCTTACGTATAGAAACAAAGGCTAATAGTTATTGTACAATTGTGGTTAATTAGTATTTGTCATGATATTTTACGTTTAATCATGGTAATTAATTATCGCAGAAAAATGTATTTCTTTTAGTGTAACCTTCACATATACATGACAACTGCACATGGGTGGGTAGAGAGGAATATCACACATAAATTTTCATTTGAAAATTTTAAATACAAGAGCAAGAAATTACACAATTATTTAATTTCTGCAGATATTTTCTACTTGAATAATAAGCGTGTCGGGTCACTATAATTATTCTTGGGCTTTCCTGTTATAGCATAAAACATAGCCCACTGTTTAATTGAAATATTTACCATTGCTTATTCAGATAATAACTTGATTTAACATAATTATTATGAACTTAATGAACTTATTAAAATTTTCAAATAAAAAAATATTTGAATAAATAAATTAGAGAAATTAAGTTTAGATAAAAAAAAAAATGGAGCGAAAATACTTTACCAAAAAACTTCTAAAATTAAAGCATAAAGAGAAAAAAAATAAGTATGTGTCAGCTAAAATGTTGAACAATGGGCTATATAAAACCCCTTATTCATTCAGGCGTCCTTTATTTCAAAAATTCAAGTTCAATAAATTTACGATAATTATGTTGATACGTCATCAATCAAATTATTATCTATACTTTTTATATAATTTAAGATCACCATTTTCTTGTCTTCAATTTTTTTTTGTCATTTTTTATTTTTTAAATTATTTTATTAATTTGTATTTTTCTTTCTTCTCAATTAATTCTATTTCTCATTTTCTTCTCCGCTCTTTGTTTCAATAATTTCTCAATTACGTATGAGGGACCAAATTGCAATAAAAATAAAATGTGACGCAATAAAATAATTTTATGTAAAAAAAGAAGGAAGAAGATATTTATAGGATAATATAAGAATACCCTCTCGTTGTTTCAAAAATTACAAATACCTCCTTGAGGTTTGTAATTTTTAACCAAGTGCCTAAAATAGTTCATTTTCCTTTGATTTTTTTTTTATAAATTGTAGAAAAATCAGGTGAAGCAAATTATATTATTGCTGCTCTGTGTAAAAAATGTAAGAAATCTCTCCCTGAGCATTTTTGTCCAAAAAAACTTAGAAATTTTTAAAAATAATTCAATTTATATAAGGGCATTTTAGTCAGTTCACCCATAAAAATGGATGGAAATGAGTTATTTGTTAGACGATTATAAACCTCAGGGGAGTATTTGTAATTTTTGAAACAACAAGGGGGTATCTGTAATTATGTCAAATCTTAAGGAGGTCATTGTAATTCACCCAAAAAAAATGAATTTAAACAATAAATTTTTTATACTCATTTCCCTCTCTGAGTCTCCCTATAAGTCTTAAATCACTTCTAACTAGTGCTTCTCTTTGCCTACGTTGTCATATTTTTTATGCACCTAAATATCGTATTTACGAAATCCAACTTGATAAGTAATGTGATTTTCTTTACCATTCAAATCTTTTCATTGTAAATTTGTTTGATTTTCTTGACCATTCAAATCTTTCATTGTAAATTTAGGTGATTTTCTTTACAATTCAAATCTTTTCATTGTAAATTTGATTTGATACATACATCATCACCATAACAATGATAATTCGTTTTAAATGACTTATTTGGTTAAAAATCCTAGTTGTCATAACATATCTAACTAGTGCTTCTCTTTGCCTACGTCTCATTCTATTATTGTCGTTCCTTAATTGGCATAATATTAAATTCAAAAACACAATTCATTCATGCATAATCTCTTCTAAGACCATGTATATCTTGACTTTTTTCCTTGAAAGTTCTATTCCAATGAAAAATCTGGCATACAGGATCAAAAATATAATTGAGGATAGTCCCAAAATATCTTTGCAAATATACAAGATAAAGATACAGATTATAAGAAATAAGAATACCACCCCTAGAGGGCTTATAATTCAGACATTTGATAATGTAGACAACTATAAGAACTTAACTGTTCCATTTATCTAAAAGCATCAAGTGGATAGAACTTGAGATACATCTATTTATCTATTTATATTAGCCAGAACCATAACATTCAATTTCAAGTGGATGAGAAAAAATGAAGGCACTTGCCATTGGTGTTTGACCTCTACCTATGATGGTTGCTCCATGAGAAGCAACAGGAGCTGCTTCCATCAAGCATAGAGAGAGTTATGACTGCCCTTATATCAGATTAGGTACAGGAAAATTTATTCATAGAAACTTATTGTGGTTCTTCAATGAATATGCTTCTAGAGGCACGTCACCCAGACCTCAATTATACTAAAACAGAACATATTCTGTAGAAACATTATGATCATACTTTAAAAAATTATGAAATTTTATGAAATTGATGCATTAGGAGATTTTATGAACTAGAAGTCTACAATATAACACCTGAAATTAAACAGCGGGATAAATGTCATTTTGGTCCCTAAATAATGACACCAAAGCAGTTTTGGTCCTCAAATTTTTTGAGGTTGCAATATTAGTTCTCAAACATTCAATTTTTAAGCACTTTCGGTCCTTCCGTTAGTTTGGCGTTTATACTTGACGGAAATTCATTTTTTTTTTGTAAAAAAAATATTATTTTACTCCTATTTTGTGTTATTTTTCAACTTATAGTCTAATACACTTATTTTTATTTCATTTTTCTTCAAACTTAAAGAGATAAAAAATCAAAACATATTGAATTTAAGTAACAAATTTGCTATATAATCTTCACAAAATTTACCAATAATCTAAGATGGGTTTTTCATCAGATTGGAAAGGAAAAAGCGATTAGTACATGCATCAACGGTGTGAGGCACTAATTAGGCAAGTACTGGTATAATCATGGAATAAGCACTGCCAAAAGGAAAAACACGTTATGATTTCCCTTATATCAAATTAGGTGCAGAAACATTTACAGCTATACTAAAACAGAACACTTCAAATGAAGATTAGGCCATCAACAACCTCAGACAGGCCATGTGATTCAATGAAATAACAAAGAAAAAGGAATCATATTCCTATTAAAATTTTGAAAATATTTTCGTAAAACAGGAATGGTTTACTGCTCCGAGATATGCTACATTGCTACTAGACTGAATGAAATGGCCCTAGTTATTCACACTAGACAAAATCATGCTTTTAATCATCAAGACCTCATAAAATGTCAGAGTGGCTAATATAAGAAGATTCCATGAGTTCCAAGGTGCACAAGGTCATAAAAATGTAAGGAACTAAAATAATAGTTCACACATCATAGAAAATTTTCTAAAAGAGAAGAAACAAATCATACTTAGCTGCCCTACCCATTAATCTGAGTGATGCCGGTAGTTCAGCCTTAATTATCTTAACGCACTTATTTTTTTCAATAATTTCAAACTTAAAAAACTACGCAAATTTTTTCTTTTAGATTTTATGTTGTCTTAGTCTTTCCACAATTTTTATTATTGCAGTTTAAGATTTAAAATTGATGCTGGAAAAAATAATTGACTTGGGAGGAGAATGCCATTGTTCCTCAACTGAAAGTAGGCTGAACACAACTTAATATGTTCATAGACGACTTAAAAGAGACGATTTTGATTCTCAAGTCTTTACCATTCTTTCACTTGTGCAACTATTATCCGGCAAAGTCACTGCCATTCATTCGTACCTAGAGTATTCAAGTTGTTCCATTGGTCTATAATAAAAAAAAGCTTTGGTTATGTAATCTTTAGCCATACTAAAACAGAGCACATGCTACTTTATAGCCTGGTAATAGCAATTTTTAGCAGAATTTAAATGATTTACCCATGTGGTAAAGTACCAAAGGGGAACCACCAAATTACCTGAAGATTACAAACCAAAGTCGCCAGTTATAATAAAAGTACAAAGAACCTACTTCATACAACTAATAAATAACGCCATTGAGTTTAAAGATTTGAAGTGGGAAAAGGCCTTTCCCACTCCAAATGTAGGAAAAACACACACCGGAAAAACATAAAATTATCGGAGAAACACCAAAAGTAAACAGAAACAACAAAAAATTGGGTCTAATGCAATTTACCTTCCTGTGATATTGCAAATGAGCAATTTGCCCCCCCCCCCCCCCCCCCCCCGCCCCACATGAAATAGAATAGCAAATTACCTCATTGTGTTCTTCAAAATGGAGCAATTTACCTCCCTAAACAGAGATCTAAATTGTTCTAGTTTGAAAAACACGGGGAGGTAAAATGGATTCATTTTAAAAAATACAGGAAGGTAAATTATTATTTTATTCTTTATAGGGAGGTTATTAGCCCATTTACAATATCACAAGGGGGGTTGCTTGCATTTTCCCGCAAAAAATATATCAAAGTTTTTCTATAAAACAAAAATCAACATTTGTTATATAGCAAAATTAGTAATTCAAAACGAAGAGAAACCTAATTAAGTAGTGGTAGGGTTCATAAATAAAACTTACAGTTGAATACAATCTTGCCGCCCTTTCAGTCGCCAAACAGCAGCCAAAAGAATCTCGCTGGGGAAAAAGAGGATGCGTCCGTGGGGGCGTTTTTGGGTAAACTTCAACATCATTTTTGTGGGAAAGGCGGAAATAAGGAAGAAGTGTGATCTTTGTGTTTCAGTTGATCTCAACTTTTGGTCCCTCAGCTTTACAGGGTCGACACTTCTAGTCCCAAAATCCTAATAATTTGACATTTTTGGTCCTATGTCGTTAAATGTTACTGGAAACCGTTAGTCAATGGTTGTTGACTTGATCAATAAATTTTTAAATTCTATTTTATCCCCCTATATTTTCAGAAGAAGGCTAAAACCACCTCATGTTTTAAAAATATGCCAAAAACCTCTCTATTGAAAAAAAAAAATTCTCTTTTTGACCTCAATTTGACTATAATAAACTTCCATAATTTTATAAAATCACCATCCTTTATTTTTTTATTTTTAGATTATTTTTGTGGTCTTTTTGTTGTATTTTTCTCCCTCCTAAAAAATAAATAATTATTTTTTCAATATATTATGAAAGTACTAAAATACTAGAGTATATAAAACTTTTAATTTTAATAATTGATGGGGATAAATAGAGCAGGCCTGATCCAAGCTCGATAGGCGAGGCCCAAGATCGTCAAGCGAGTAGCCTAGCCCCAGATTTGGACGGCCCAAAGCAAGAGGCACAGGCCTCGACGAGGGAAAGACCCATAAAGCCCAGGAGGGAGGGCCCAAGCCTCCATTGGTCCAAGGAAGGAGTGAAGCCCAAGAGCATGATTGGCCTCAGTTGGGCCAACCCAGTTAACAAGGCATAACAGCTCGGTGTGAAGCCGCGAAGTCTGCCAGCAGGGTGGTAGATGGCCACGTCGAGAGATACCCGAATTCCAAGAATGACGCGAGGCGGAGATAGGCATCCTTATCCGCGAGCCCATTCTGTGTTTGTGGGGGAGTTATCCACCAATTCCCCCGGGATCAAGGAGTCTCCTTTCGATCACCTTTTAGGAGTCCTAGTCCTATTAGACCTCTCAGCCCGAGAGGACTCTTGTACCTATAAATACAAAGTCGTCACCCTTAAATGGGTAACATATTCACAAGCTCGCACACTACACAATTATTTCATGCTACACCTAATACAATTTTATTCTTCACTCGCTTTCTTCTTTCAATTTATCTATTTTCTGACAAATTACTGACTTGAGCATCGGAATGCTAACGCTTTTTTTTGCAGGTCCTCTTTTGTTGCATCATTTAGCATTCGGATTGGAATTTTCGGCCCAAAGTCATTTTTCTAATTGAGCAGATTTTGCTCACATCAATAATTAAAATTAAAAACTTATATTAACATCACATAATAAAAATTAATATACTAAAGTTCAATTTTCAAATTTAAGTATCTATCTGAATATTAAATTGCACGTACGCAGAGGGTTGAGGGTTTCGAAGTGGTGGGGGTGGGGTGGGCGTAGGGGGTGGATAATTTATTTTTTTAATTTATAATTATATATTTAAATAAATAATATGTATTAATTATGATAATTTATTAACTAATTTATAATGATTATTTAATTATACACACTATTTATAATAAATCATATAATATATTTAAATTAGTTAATAATATGTAATTGTTATAACTGATTAATATTTAAATTCAAATAGATATTAAAATTTGGAAAATAAACTTTAGTACATTAATTTTTTATGTGATATTAATTTAATTTTTTTATTTACATTACAAAAATAAAAAAAAATTGATATATTCTTTTGGTATTTTATTTTAGGGTAAATTACATCCACCTCCCATGAGGTTTGGCATAGTTACAAATACCCTCCTGAGGTTTGTAACCGTCTAACAAATAACTCATTTCCATCCATTTTTATGGGTGAACTGACCAAAATTCCCTTATGCACTAAATTATTTTTTATTTAATTCTTAAAAAAAAATTTGGACTACAATGTGCAGGGAGAGGTTTTCTTAAGTTTTTTACACAAAGGAGCAATAATGCAATTTACCTTGGCCTATTTTTCTACAATTTTAATAAAAAATTCAAGGGCAAAATGATCAATTTTAGGCCTTTGATTAAAAATTACAAACCTTAGGGGGCTATTTGTAATTTTTTAAATAATGAGGGGGTATTTGTAATTATGCCAAACCTCAGGGGAGGTGGATGTAATTTACCGTTTAATTTATATAAATATATTGAAGAAAATAATTATTTACATTTATAGGAGGGAAAAAATTAAGAAAAAAAGGATCACAAAAAAACAATTTCAAAATTAAAGAAATAAATAAGGGTGATTTTATGAGATAAGAATAAGGTATTCTAGTTAAATTGAGTCAAAAAAGAGGGATTTCTTTTTTTTTTTAAACTAGAGGGGGTTTTAGCTATTTTTAAAATACATGGGGTTTTTAGCCTCTTTTTAGAAGATATAGGGGGGTAAAAGAATTTGAATATGTGTTGGTCAAGTCAACAGTTGTTGACTAATGATTTTCCTTAACATTTAACGGTGCAGGACCATTAGTATCAAAATTCTAGGATTTTGGGACTAGAAATATTGACCCCATAAAGCAGGGAACCAAAAATGAGAATGGCTCTATCTAATGGGACCAAAAGTGCATTTTTGACATTATTAAATAAGGATATAAATAATATTTTATAAAAACAATAAAGAATATAAAAAATCTAAAACATGCGTGTGAACCGCATGAAATCCGATGGGGGGATTAATTGCTTTAATCAAAAAAATAATGGGAGGTAATTTTTTTTTTCACAGAGGGTAAATTGTTCATTTACAATATCATAGGGAGATAAATTGCATTTAACCCTATATTTTATTTTAGAGTAGGTTGTGAATATATTTTGTTATTAACAGTTATGGTACTAATTTTGTCTATTTATAATTTTTAATTTCAACATTAGTTAAACGATGATTAAGGGGTAAGTGAAAGTTTCTTTAGTTTAGAGGGTAATTGATGGGGGTGTGAAATACATTTAACACTACAAAAATTAATTATTCTCTACACAATAACTCACTACGGCTTAGAAATTGTAGAACTTCAATATCTACCTTGATTAGACAAAATCGATACGAAAATTTAAATTCTAACCACTCATCATTCACTCTGTTTTTACCTAGGGTAGAAATATTTATCTTATTTTTTAGCAGTAGCAAATGCTTTGACCTTACGTGTAGAAACAACGGTTAATAGTTGTCGTGCAGCTCATGTGGTTAATTAGTATTCACCATAATAGTTTACATTTAATCATGGTAATTAATTCACTAGTACAATATCAAGTTTTAAAGGCTATTTTATGTGCCTCTACATCTATGAAAATTGCCTCCAATACATA
This sequence comes from Sesamum alatum, assembly GCA_034509735.1. Taxonomy (NCBI): domain Eukaryota; kingdom Viridiplantae; phylum Streptophyta; class Magnoliopsida; order Lamiales; family Pedaliaceae; genus Sesamum; species Sesamum alatum. Next base: position 17,469,747 of record JACGWO010000003.1, read on the forward strand.
TAGAGGCAATAAAGTAAAAAGGCCTCCATAGCTACGGTCGCAAAAAATCTAGAGGCACTCTAAGAAAATGCCTCTATAAATAGGTTATGGAGGCATTTTCCCACTTTGTAAAGGCTCTTTTATTGCCTCCATACCCAATTTTTTGAGGCTCAAAATAAAAATGAGTTGCCATAGAGCATCTCAAGAGAAACACTTACTTGTCAAATGCCTCCATAGCAAATTTTATACCTCATCATTACTACCTAAACAAAAACACAATCAACTTAACTGTAAACCAAAAGCTTCAAAAAAATGCTTCACAACCCGATACAATAATAGTCTCACTATTCGAACGAAAATGCAATCAACTCCAAACTCAATCAAAATATCCTAACTTTAGGTATCCTAAATGACAGAGAAAGGCTCCATATTAACATTACTAATACTATTAATATGAAGCAAAGGCACTGGTTCAAGAGGGAAGTTTTAAAGTAAAGTTCTTGAATGTTGAATCAGCCATTTAAAAAGAAACTGATCCGAAATTCAACTAGCCGGTTAAAGTACTTACAAGGAACTGAGGAGCAAAAACCATATTGTATCAAAGATCACACAGAAATTTCTGCTGCTGAAAATTCAGCAGCAGAATGCTTCATTTCTGCTGCTGAAAATTTCACACATTTATGTTGCTGTCTGCTGCTGAAAATTCTCCTACTGAAAATTCAGCAGCAGAATTTCACACAGAAATGTCTGCTGCTGAAATTCAGCAGTAGAATGCTTTAGAATTTTCTGCTCAGAATTTTCAGCAACAGAATTCACATATAAATTGACTTCATTAAAATATAACTCTGGATATAATTTTAAAAGAAAGAATTGAGACCCTTTATAACTCTGATCAAGATGAACAAATTTCACAATTCGAAACTGAGCTGTTATACTATTGTAAGCACAAACACAAAACATGCAATAAGTACAAACACAAACATAAATCTAACAAAAAAAGGTTCCTCCTTAAGGAAAATTATTAGCAAACAGGTGAGATCTTTACCGCAGTCATGGCATGTCTGCGGAGAACATTTGTGCAATGTATGAACAAGGATAAACAGAAATACAACCTTTGAAACTTTCATGGTATGTTCGCCCGACGATTACCTGATGTCCGCATCCAAGTGCAAGATCTCGTTTGTTCCAGAAACAAACAGGGCACCTCTGAGGAGCACCAGAGAGTTATTGTCAGCAACATAACTAAACCACAGACTTCATCTGAATGCAAAAACTCAATGAAATGGAAACATACTATTGAATTTCACACTCCTGGAGGGATGTAGCTATGTGCCTTATAACTTGAATAACTTTCACTGGGAGAGGGAGAAGGTGGACAGGAAGATGAGATGTTGTAGCTGTAGCTGCTCGACCGGACAAAAACAGGTGAGAATTTGGTGACTTCAAGATCCCGGATGATGGTGGCAACGGAACTATTGTGCTATGTCCTCTCTGGTTGCTGCATGAACAAATACACTTGGCATTTAGTAGGTTTGTTTACAATTGTATTTAAATGATAACGTTCATCGTTTTCGTGATCCCAGTAATCAAGAAGACATCTGTGTAAAAGTGAAGGTACCTTAAAAGTTGGAGTTCCAGGGTTGCCCTGCATTGTAAAGGGATTTCCATCAATGCAGCTAGGGCAAAAATAAGTTTCCTTCTGGGCTAGAGGGACATTTCTTGACATGATCTCTATGAAGTTCACAAACTGCATTTTTCACCAGAAATATAAATGGTCAAGTTTCTAGCATGAGTATGGATTCTGGATATTGAAGGTATATGTTCTAACCTGAATATTGTCGAAGGCCCTGGTTGGAATGTTATCATCAAACTCCCGCATCATATCCCATGGGCCGTCTCCAACTCCAACAACAATAATTTTGCACACATGCTCAGATTTTGCATAAAATGATTTGTCCCTTCATCCAAAAAATAAAATAAAAAATACAGTGAAATAGGAAACAACTTTCTATAATTGGATAAGAGCAGGGGAAAGGAGATTGATCCCAAACCCACAACTAGCATTGAAAGATTTACTAAAAAAAATAATGGTGCAGATCGCATACTTCATTATTCACACTCTTCATGAACGGTCTTCTTCCTGAAAGATGGTACTACTCCATGAATCAATCCCTCAGTTTAATCAAAATTAGTTAAATTAATAAATATGAACAAAGAAGAGATACCAATAAAAACAAGAAGGAACCAAATAAAGATACATCAAGATAAAAACTTATGAAACTAGGAAATAGTTTGCCCTGATAAGTACTGGGGGAATCAACATGTAGAAACCAGAAAATATCATGTTAACTCCCAGTTAAGTTTGTGATTTCTAATGGCAAGCTAACATTTTCCAAAGCTACCCAAGAAGAACTTCCTATGCATTTCCCTCATTACTTAGAACAAAAAATATTAGCTTCAATGCTACAATGAGCTTAGGATAAATTAAATATGGTGCAGATCACATACTTCATTATTCATCTCAGAGATACCAACAAAACAAGAAAGAACCAAATATGCAAAAGATAACACCATAGGGATACACTTGGAAACAAAGAGAGAGCATCCATATTTTCAGCCTGTAATACTTACTTCTAATTCATCTCAACGATCTCCATCAAAATTTGGTTGCTCCTTATGTTTAGATCCGCTAGCAAATCGGAGATTAGTGTATCACCAGCAAATCGATACAGCTAAAACTTAACAATACATAAGTGATGAAGCTGATCTAATTGAACTGGAATAAGAGTGAATGAGATAAAAGGGATGCAACATCAATTAGATAACTGACATTCACTAGTATCCGAGGAGCTAAAACTAAACGTATTGTTAAAATGACTGAAAGGGGATTAGACCAAAAATGCTAGGAGTTTTTGGTTTCTGTAATGGGTTTTTGGATATTTCAATGACAAGTGTCATCTATTAGGAATTTAAGATACTGCTAAGTTAATCTAATCCAATATTTTTTTGTCTAGTAATGCACACAAACACACACTGACTCTGTGTGCAGCTTCTCACTCACTCATTATTAAGGAAGGGATTTAATATACTTCTAAGTTAATATACTATTTTGTTTGGTTGAATAAAGGAAAGAGGGGGGAACTCAAGACAAGGCTAACAGCTGGTTGCCTTATTTTCTTGACTGTTTTTGTTCTTAAAGTATGCATCTTTTTTTAGTTTTCCATTTTTCTCGCTCTAGTTGAAAGAAGCATAGAATAAAGTAGGAAAAAGGGAAAGAAAGAATCAACGAATCCAATTTTCTGTGCTTGGATGTGATTCAGACTTATGTTTTCTAAAATGGCCATGAACCTGAACCTGAACCTGGGAAAGTTAGTGGTTGGTGTGTTTTTCATCTTTATGGGATATTTGAGCACATTTTCTTTTTTCAGTAGTTTTTGTTATTAAGTTTATTAAGCTGGTGCAAGAAGCAGGGCTTTATGTCCATCTAAGAATTGGTACCTATACTTGTGATGAATGGAACTTTACGTCACAAAATTTAAAACAACAAACCTACCTTGAAAACTGATTATCAACCCAAGCCCTATGGCTCCTACTACTTCACTTAACAAAATTTCGACAGAACATATTCTTTTAAGATGCAAAAATAAAGTCATGAAAATAAGATAGAGAATGCAGAGACAAGTACCTGAATTTGAGCTCTATTTCCAGCAGTGAACAACAAAGTGCAAAGATCAAATCCTAAGACAAGCAAATACAGAAACCAAGCAAGTTTCAAATAATAGTCCACTACTTCACCAATTCCTGAAGTACGTAAAACCCAAAGGCATTGAAGTCAAAATCCAACTTTTACAAGTAGAACCAAAAACCCACTACAGATGTATATGCACAATCTTAACCCTCCCATGTTGAAGTACTGGAAAAATTTAATCAAACACAAATACTTAATTACGGCTTAATCTTCACATATACATGACAGTTGTACATGGGTGGATAGAGAGGAATATCAACACAGGAATTTTCATTTGATAATTTTAAATACAAGAGCAAGAAATTACACCATTATTTAATTTCTGCAGATATTTTCTGCTTGAATGATAAGCGTGTCAGGTCGCTATAGTTATTCTTAACATAGCCCACTGTTTAATTGAAATAATTCACCATTGCTCAATTATTCAGATAATAACTTGATTTAACATAATTATTATGAACTTAATGAACTTAATAAATTTTTCAAATAAAAAAATATTTGAATAAATAAGTTGGAGAAACTAAATATAGATAAAAAAATGGAGCAAAAATATTTTTTGGGATTAAATACGAATGCACTGCGTTGCACGTGCTTGTAGCCACACTACAAAAAATTAGAAGATTAATTATAGAACCAACGGACATTATTAAATTTTGTACTTATATTTTTTTCATATAAATTTTTAAATTGATTAGTTAATACAAATTAATTATAAAGTTGTATAATTACAATGCCCTATAGTAGATTATTATTCAATTAATTTAGTTTAATTGTATATTTTTATTTAATTATTTTATTAATTTACTAATTATAATTAATTTAATAATGTCCGTCGGTTCTATAATTATGCTTTTGTCGCTATCCCTTAGGTCGTCCCCTAAGTGTGTTTTTAGTTTGATAATATAGTTGTTAATATTAATTAATTTTAGTCCGTCGCAAATAAATTCATAGTCAATAGTGAATTTTCTTCTAGTAGGTGAGAAAAGAAAAGACCTCGACAGCAATGACAACACCATACTTATAGGACTCGTGGTCATTATTATAGTTTAGAATTATTACTTTGTAATATTTTTATTTTTTCGTACAAAATGTAATATTAATAGGTTATATTGAATTAATAAATATATTTATTAATTTTTAAAAACTTAATTATATTTATTTAGTAAAAACTTATTGAATATAATTTTAAATTTTAAAATAATAATTAACCAAAATATTAATTATTAAGTATCTATAATGAATCATTAATTATTATTTTATATAATTTTAATTAATAATTAATAAATAATTAAATTAAAAATAAGTAAATAAAAAAGAAAAAGAAAAACATAAGGCTGGTCGCAAGCTGCCCATAATTAAAAAAAAACAGGGTCGCGAGTTGGGATCGTGACAAGTCGCGTTGAGTTATATATTTACAAATCCACCTTTTTTGGCAATAGGCTTATAATTTTTTTTATATATTATATTAATATAAATGGGCCGTTATTCTTGGGCTTTCCTGTTATAGCATGAAACATAGCTAGGGGTGTAAATGAGTAGGGTCTTACCCTACCTAGACCCATAGATTAATTTAAAAATCTATACTCAGATCCAATGAATATAATTAGACCCGGACTCAGACCTAAATCCAAACTTATTAAAAATATATAGATTGGGTCTGGGTAGGGTCTCTACCCATCAAGACCTATGGGTCTATGTATTCAATTTGGACCAAAAAAATATTTCTATTTTTCTATACAATTTATCTATCTAAATTTAAGTAAACAAATCTAGAAAGCTTAAGACATCATAAAAATAGTTATCATGTAATTCTAACAATGTATAGTTTTTAATAATAAATAGTTGAATAATTGGTTATATAAATATATCAATTATGCTAGGTATATTTTTCAACATCTTGATAGGCAATAATGTTTGATTGAAGTAATAAAATTGAAGCTCAAAACTTTATAATATTAAATTCGATTGCTATGAAATATGTAGATTTATTATTTTTATTTGATTATGTTTTATAATAAATGATATATTCTTTAAAAAACTCTATCAAAAAATATTTATTTGTGAATTGATTTCATTAATTTTTGAATTTATTAATAAATTTTATATAAAAAATGGAAAATTAAAAAATTAAAAAAAATATTGATAAATCTAATGTGTATAGTAAACGATATAGTAAATTATTGCTTATTCAAAACACAACTTTCTATTTTTTATAATCATTTATAATAATCTTCAAATATAAATAATTAATCTATTTTGTCTTACTTTTGTGATTTTAATCTAAGTAAAATTTGTGTTGAATATGTATCTAATATATTTTATCGTTTTTGCTTCAATCTTAAATTTATTTAGTCGTTTTTAATTATCTTGTCTTAAATAAAACTATCAATTATTATCCAACAATATTCAAAAGAAAAAAATGAGAAAAAAAATTATTAGGTCTAGACCCTACCCGAACCCCAAACACTGGGTCCAAAACAATGACATTAGGTCTAAAGACATTGGGTTTTGAGGGGGTTGGATAGGGTATAGGTATTATTTAATAGTATGGTCTCTACTGGGCATGGCTTTGGGTATATCCTACTCATTATAGCCTTAAACATAGCCCACTATTTAATTGAAATAATTTACCATTGCTCAATTATTCAGATAATAACTTGTTTAATAATATATTAACAGAATTATTATAAAATTAATGAACTTATTAAAATTTTCGAATAAAAAAATATTTGAATAAATAAGTTGGAGAAAAAAAAGTGTAGATAAAAAGAAATGGAGCTAAAATATTTTAATAAAAAACTTCTAAAATTAATGCATAAAAAAGAAAATAAGTATGTTTCAGCTAACATGCTGAATAATGGGCTATATAAACCCCTTATTTATTTAGGCGTCTTTTATTTAGAAAATTCAAATTCAATAAATTCACAATAATTATATATGTTGATATGTCATTAATCAAATTATTATCAATACTTTTATATAACTGAAGATCACCATTTTCTTTGTCTTCATTTTTTTTTGCAATTTTTTATTTTTTAAATTGTATTATTAATTTTTATCTTTCTTTATCTCAATTAATTCTATTTCTCTTTTCTTCTCTCACACTTTGTTTCAATAATTTCTCATAATTTTCTTCTACTTTTTTAATATTTTTGAATGATCCGATTAATATATATTTCTTAAGAATTTCTAAAATTAAATTAAACGTGAACAAACATCTGAATAATTGTACAATGACAATTCTTTCAATTAAAACAATTATTATTTTCTAAGTTTACGTATGAGGGACCAAATTGCAATAAAAATGAAAAATGAAACACTAATATAATTTTATATATATAAAAAAAGAAGAGTTTTATAGGGATAATATGAAAAAAATTACCTAAAATTCTTATTTAAAGTAAGTTAAAAAAAAAAAAAAAACTATTTTAAAATTAAAATTAAATATTGGTTACTAAAATGAATTTTAGGCATAAAACATAATCCGTAAAGAAGATAGAGATGCTTTCGAGTTTTATCTAGAAGACACGAGTACGGGAGCTGAAAGCGTGATTCTTAGAATATACATGAAAGTGCGAGAATCATCTTCAGGTCATATATATAAATAAGCGTGCTCTGCTCCTTCAACCAAATTCCACAAGAAAGATTGATCATCATACAAGCTTGCGCACAAGAGAGCTTAACGATACAATCTTCATCAATCAAACAAACCCATTCTCCCTTCTTGCACAATATTAACAAAATGTCTCTGATTCCAAGCTTTTTTGGCAACCGCCGGAGCAACGTCTTTGATCCGTTCTCGCTGGATATCTGGGATCCCTTTGAGGGCTTCCCTTTCTCCACCGCCGTCACCAATCTCCCTTCGTCCGCTCGAGAAACCACCGCCATCGCCAACGCCCGCATCGACTGGAAAGAGACGCCGGAAGCCCATGTGTTCAAGGTGGATGTTCCTGGGTTGAAGAAAGAGGAAGTTAAGGTGGAGGTTGAGGATGGCACAATTCTGCAGATAAGTGGGGAGAGAAGCAAAGAGCAGGAGGAGAAGAACGACAAATGGCACCGCGTTGAGAGGAGCAGCGGCAAGTTCCTCCGCCGGTTCAGGCTGCCGGAGAATGCCAAGTTGGATCAGGTGAAGGCGGCGATGGAAAATGGGGTTCTGACAGTGACGGTGCCCAAGGAGGAGGTGAAGAAGCCAGAGGTTAAGGCCATTGACATTTCTGCTTAATTCCTGGACTTTGATATCTGTACTCCAGTTGTGTGGTTTCTAAGTTTGAACTTTGAGGGCCTTACTGTTTCACATATGCATATATTTGGGAAATTTGTGTATCTTGAGCTGTAAAAATGTTGTATTTGTGCGATGACATTTTAGAGTTTGAGTTTTGAATAAAGAAAAGTTCCGCTTGCTTGTCAAATATTTTTTACTTCTAATTGCGTTGAATGCAATGTTTTGAAAAATGAATGGACGAATGTAGGGGTAATCACAGGACGATTTTGATTTTTTTAAAGTTATTTTAAATTGAATTGCCATCGATGGGTTTTATAAAATAATTTTTTAAATTGTTATTTTTGAAATATTCCAAGTCGATGGTTTGATCTAAAATATTTCAAGTCGATGAATCGGTCGAGACAGGGCATCGACCATTCCTTAAAGACTTGCACTAAGTGATGCGTTCATATGATGAATGTCGAGTTTCATAAACAAAGACGTATGACGTCTGCGCACTTTAGTGGGTGCTTGATAAAGAGTTATCAAGTTCACTGAATTGACTCGCAGGAGTTGTCATATGGAAGCCCTATATGGTATGATCGGTATAACTAGAACTCCTACGCTACGATAGTGCACTAACTAGTCCTTAGACTTGAGGTTCCACAGAAACCTTGTGCATAGGACGGCTATGACTTGATCATGTCCAATGTGGTCTCAGGTTTCATCTTGAATCAATATACGGTCATGTTTCAGACATAGTTGAAGCATGCTTGGAGGTTGGTGAGTTCTAAGATAGGATCTGTTACTTATCATGAGATGATAACGAACCTCCTATGTTCTCTACATTATGCGTTCCTCGAAGCCCATAGCCATGGCTATTGATCAAATAGGAGAAAGGGTTTTTCCTATATTGATAAATTGGAAGCATAATACATAGACATCAATGTCGATAATGGGAATCGGTAACTAATTTCATGCCCTAGACTTTGATCGGGAGGTTAGTAGCGGAGGGACCGTATCTGCATGGTACGTGTAGCTCACAGGTTCACACTATAATTCACCTATTCTCTAGTGCCATGGCCATTGCTAGATGGCCACCCATGGTGATGGGTACCCTCCAATTAAGGAGTTAATTCAGGGTGATTAATTATGATAAGATCTAATTAATCTAATACAAGTAAGTTGCTAATTAAATTGTATATATGATACAAGCCCAAGTCTAGTTGAATAGTGAACCTAAAGGCTCACACACAAATCCATGATGGAATTATTGGAATTAATTTGTAGAATTAATTGTGGAGAACAAATCAATTAATTTAAGGAATTAAATTAATTTATTGAAATGATTTATGAAATCATTTCATGGGAATATTAAATAATATGATTATTTAATTTGGAGTCTAAATTCACAAGCATTAATTTGATTAAGTAAGACTTGTAATAGATTAATTAAGATGAATCTATTTGAGCTTGAAAATCAATTAATTAGATTAATTGATTTGGGCTTATATTTAATTAAGCAATTAAATATCATGGGCTAAATAATTAGTTGGTAATTAATTCTAATTGGACTTAGTCCAATTAAGAATTAAGATAAAGCCCAAGACCGTAGCCCAAAACCCACAAGACAAGATTCATTGAACATAGACATGACTTGTTTTCATCATTAGATGAAGAAGAAAATATGGGTCATGTTAAAGCTTGTCTATAAAGAAGGCAAATGTAAAAGGAGAAAAGATGAGTCATGCTAGAACTTGTCTATGAAGGAGACAAGTGTTCTAAGAGTAAGACAAAAGGCCTTGTCTACATTCATTGTATCTAGTGCAAAGGAATTCCTATAAAAGGGGTACAAATCAAGATATTCATATACCATATTTTTACATACAAAGATACAAAAAACTCTTGCTTTCCTTTTGCTCTCTAGCTCTTAGACTTTCTCTCCTTCAAAGCTAGAAACTCTAACTTTCACTCTAGCCTTAGTCTTATGTTCATTTCTCATCTCCAAAAGAGAAGAATTCCCTTGATTTCTCCATAAATCAATAGTTGATCTACCTTAGTCCTCTAGTACCTACTAGCATAGGTTTGAGGGTGATTCCATCATAGGTGGTGTGGACTAACTTTAGAGGGAAGACACTTGTGTTCCTACCATGAACAACAATTCTATTTTGACGTTCCACCAATTTTAAGATAAGGTTGTTTTTGAGAAAGTTCAAGTAACCAACATCAACCGGAGAGCAAGAAAGGTTGGTTTCTCTTAACCATTCAATTGACATCCTTTTATGCATGAGATCCACATCGTAATAGCAACGAGACGGGCGATTTGATCGCAAATTATAATATTATTTTATAATTAAAATCTTCATTTTCCGTCTCGGGGCTTATACGAAGCTAATAGTGGTATCGGAGCCCGGTCATGCAAGTCAATTGTATTTATTTTTGTTTGATGTGATTTAATCAGATTAAATTGCTTAACGATTTAATTTTATGTGTTAATCTCTTGATGTGTTGAATTTAATTCTTGGGTATATTTCAATTGTTGAAATTTGATTCTATTGTGTTTCACCTTCCGCCTACATGGCTGGGTTTATCTTCCGCCTACATGGTCGGGTTTAATAGCGATTTTTGTATATTCTCAATTCAGTTTTTATTTGAGAATAATATATATATATATATATATATTATCTTCCTAATTTATATGTGGATATATTGAGAAAGAAAATTAGTTTTTCACTTTCATTTTGATTAGGAAAATTCGACATATTCTCCTAATATGATTAGGACAATTTCTTGGAAAGTCCAAGTTAATTTGATATTACGAATCAAGTGCCCATGAATGAAATTCAATTTCATTCCATGAAAAACATCATGTGATTTAACATAAGAAAATAAATTCTTTTGTTTTATTAGATATAAATATATATACATGATATTATTTGCATATATGATATGTGATATCTTTGTGTAATAAATGTATGGGATGACTACGGGCTCATGATCATCCAACAAGGGCATGCTAGGTTTTATTTCTTGTATATATGTTTATATGGCTCTGCTTGACTTTCATTCCTACACTTTACATTGTATATGATAAACAAGCAAACAAGAATAAAACATCGTGATGAGGTCTTGCGTAAATAAATGGTTTAAACCCTCACTTGGATTGTCCAAATTAAAATATTAAGCCCATGATGGATAAAATCAAATTGAATTTGATAATCCAGACCTTCCATCCATAGTGACAGAGTATGAGATGCTATCACCTTTCAATTCATTGTCTCACGAGTCATGGAATGATTTGTAAGTAGTGAAAAGTTGTACTATCAATATGAACAAGTAGATTACCTACTATCACTCTGTCTCACGAGTCGTGGAGGGCGATAGTGGGGGGTCTTTTGGTCGATGGATTGGATTTAACATAGAGTAACATAATTCACTTGGAGTTATTGGGATTATTTGAAAAATGAGGTAAAACACCTTGGGGATCTCATAAGATGAGAATGGAGAAAATTACCTCCCATAGAATTATTTTCATGCAAATCGTAACAGTGGGGTATGAAATTCGTTCTATGGACCTCAAGCCCACTAGGAAAAATATTTTCCGAAAATCTATATGGGGGTTTATGGAATTTTGAAGAAATAGTGGGAGCAATTTATGATTAAAGACCATATCGTAAATTTAATTAACATTGATTAAAAGAATGCTAAAATCTCCATTGTTTCTTCTTTTCTTTCTTGTAGATCGAAAATGTCTAAAAGTTCACTTGCTACCATACTTGAGACAAACAAACTTATTGGAACCAACTATGCTGACTAGCTTAGGAATCTCAAAATTGTTTTGGAATCCGAGAAACGCTCTTATGTGTTGGAATCTCACCCTCCGACTGAGCTTCCCGAGGATTCAACTGACAAAGAACGTGTGACGTTCCAACGTTGGATCGATGATGACCTTCAGGCCCGTTGCCTTATGTTGGCATCTATGAGCAATGAACTGCAAAAGCAACATGAACACCTTAAGCATGCATCTAAGATCTTTGTACGCTTACAAGAGTTGTTTGTGGTACAAGATCGGCATATAAGATATGCAGCATCAAAGGAGTTCTATCGGGCAAAGATGACAGAGGGGTCGTCTGTTCATGACCACGGCGTCAAGATGCTTTCTCTCATTGAGAAGTTAGAATCTTTGAACGCAGGCATGAATAATGACTCCTAAATAGATGTGATCTTACAGTCATTACCGCCATCTTTTGATCAATTTGTTGTTAATTACAATATGAACGGTCTTGAGAAGACTATTCCTGAATTGATCAATATGCTTATGCAATACGAGGCGATTGTAAAGAAGCCTGCACCAGTAATGCTACCAACCCCATCCACATCTTCCTCCATGACCAAAAGGGTCAAGAAATGGAGGGGAAATGGAAAGGGAAGGAAGAAAACCAATAAGGATGGCCGAGGGAAGGGCAAAGGGAAAAAGATAATCAAGGTCAATCCAGCAAATGATGAGTGTCATCACTACCACGAAAAAGGCCATTGGAAGAGAAATTGCAAGAAGTTTCTTGCAACAGTCCAAGGTATTTTCATTGTTGAAATTAACATGGTTACTAATAATGCTTCTTGGGTATTAGATACCGGTTGTGGAGCTCATACTTGCAATGATTTGCAGGTAATGAGAAGAAACAAAAAGTTAGGTGAAGGGGATGTGATCCTCAGGCTTAGAGACGACAAGCAAGTTGCTGCTGAAGCTGTTGGAACTGTTCACTTAGCTATTAGCAAGGATGTTAGGATAGTACTTAATAGTTGTTATTATGTACCAAGTATGATAAGAAATATTGTATCTATACCTACTGTTGATGAAGAGGGGTATGAATTTTGTATATCAAAACAATGTTTCTACTTAATGAGGAATGGTTCTTCTGTTTTACTTGGCACTTTAATAAATGGTTTATATACTATCCAACAACATAATATGATTATGAACGTTAAACATAAACGAAAATTGGATGATCAAGAAAATGCACAAACATGGCACGCTAGGTTGGGTCACATTTCCAAGGATAGTATGAAGAGATTGATTGACTCTAAGAATCTAGAAATAGAGAACTTAGATGCTCTTTCAACTTTTGAATGTTGTCTCAAGGGAAAAATGACCAAAACACCATTTATTGGACAAAGTAGTCGTGCCGCTGCACTGTTTGATTTCATCCACACAGATGTTTATGGACCTTTAAGTATTCCAGCTAGAGAAGGATTTTTTTACTTCATAACCTTTACCGATGATCACTCACGGTTCGGTTATGTGTACTTAATGAAGTACAAGTCTGAAGCATTTGAAATTTTCAAAGAGTTCAAACTTGAAGTAGAAAATCAAACTAGATGAAAAATTAAGACCATTCGATCTGATCGTGGTGGTGAATACTTAAGTGGTGAATTCTTGAATTACTTAAAAGAGAATGGGATTCTTTCTCAGTGGACTCCTCCTACAACACCACAACTTAATGGCATGGCTAAAAGGAGGAACCAAACTTTGTTGGACATGGTTCGTTCCATGATGAGTTCTACTACATTACCTCTTTCTTTTTGGGGCTATGCGTTAGAAACGGCAGCCAAGTTATTAAACATGGTGCCATCTAAGGCTGTACCCAAAACACCATATAAAATATGGCATGGAAAACCACCCTCTTATAAGTATTTGAGAATATGGGGGTGTCACGCATATGTCAAAAGACTAGTGGGAGATAAGTTGGATATGAGATCCATCTTATGTAGATTTGTTGGATATTCAAAAGAAGCTGTAGGATACTACTTCTATGATCCCTTGGAACAAAACGTGTTTGTTTCGAGAAATGCAGTGTTCTTAAAAAAGGGTTTTCCTTCGGATACTCAAAATAAAGAGGTGCAACTCGAAGAGTCGAGTAATGCATCGCCTATGGCAGAAATGACACCCATACTGCCTCACAATGAACCTTTTGATTTTACACATCCTCTGAGAAAGTCGGCTAGAGTCTCTAAACAGCCTGAGAGATATGGTATGCTAGCCTTGACTGGTCAATTGGATAATAATCCAAATACGTTCGAAGAGGCGATGTCTGACATCGATTCAGGTAGATGGCTTGAGCCCATGAGATCCGAAATGGACTCCATGAACTCCAAAAAGGTATGGACCTTGGTGTACCCACCTAAGGGCGTTAGGCCCCTTGGGTGTAAATGGGTCTACAAGCGAAAGCTTGGAGCCGATGGAGAGGTATCGGCCTTTAAGGCCCGATTGCTAGCGAAAGGCTACACTCAAAGGCTTGGTGTGGACTTTGAGGAGATCTATTCGCCCGTCGCTATGGCCAAGTCCATAAGGATCTTACTTGCCATATCTGCGTATTATGACTATGAGATATGGCAAATGGATGTGAAAACTGCATTCCTTAATGGATTCATTGAGGAAGAAATATATATGGATCAGCCACAAGGTTTTACATCTAAAGGAGAAGAGCAAAAAGTTTGTAAACTCCAGAGGTCCATCTATGGGCTCAAACAGGCATCCCGAAGTTGGAACATTCATTTTGATGAGGTTATAAAATGTTATGACTTCATCAAGAACGAATATGATCCCTGTGTATATAAAAAGGTTAGTGGGAGCTCTATTATGTTCCTCGTGCTTTATGTGGATGATAGACTGATGTTAAAATGTTAGGTGACATTAAAGCATGATTATCTACTCAATTCTCCATGAAGGACTTGGGTGAAGCTTCCTATATTCTTGGGATAAAGATCCACAGAGATAGATCTAAAAGAATGTTAGGAATGACCCAAGTCTCGTACATTGATAAAGTCTTGAAAAGGTTCAAGATGGATGAATCAAAAAGGGGTTTTCTTCCCATGAGGCATGGGATTAAATTCTCCAAGACTCAGTCTCCCAAGACTGATGAGGAAGTTAAGAAAATGTCTGAAATTCCCTATGCTTCTGCCGTTGGCAGCATACAATATGTTGTTCAATGTACGAGGCCTGATATAGCTTACGCTCTAAGTTTTACGAGTCGTTATCAGGCATGTGTCGGCCACGATCACTGGAATGCTATAAAAAATATCCTTAAGTACTTGAGAAGAACTAGGGATTTATTTTTGGCATACGGTGATGGAGAATTGATATTGGAAGGGTATACTGATACCAGCTTCCACTCGAATGTGGATGACGCTAAGTCTCAATCTGGTTATGTATTTCGGTTGAACGGAGGAGCTGTCAGATGAAAAAGTTCCAAGCAAGATAGGACAACAGATTCCACGACAGAAGCCGAATACATTGCAGCTTCTGAAGCTGCAAAGGAGGCTGTTTGGATGAAAAACTACATCCAAGAGCTGGGTGTGGTGCCTAGCATTGCCAAACCTGTAGTTGTACTTTGTGATAACAACGGGGATATTGCGCAAGCGAAGGAGCCAAGACCTCATCACAAAACCAAACACATAATTAGACGCTACCATCTAACTAGAGAGATGGTAGGAATAGGTGACGTGCGAGTGGATTGCGTTGCATCAACGGAGAACATAGCAGACTCGTTTACAAAGCTGATATCAAAAATTGCTCATTCACAACATTTTGAGAAGATGAGATTAAAGAACATGGGCAATTGGCTTTAGGTCAAGTGGGAGATGGTTAGAATAGGTGACCGTCAAGCCAATTGATTGGCTCTTTGTAAACTATTCTAATCTTTTTCAATAATATGTTAATTTAAGAAATGTTCTTTGGCCATCTTCATCATATGTTTTTAACTTTATATATATATGAGAATTTGGTTAAAGCCCTTAGATCAATTATGCTACGGGGTTGGCTCGCGCATATGATGGCGACCATGAAACCAACCTCTATGGTTTGATCTAAAATATTCCAAGTCGATGAATCGATCAAGATAGGGCATCGACCATTCCTTAAAGAATTGCACTAAGTGATGCGTTCATATGATGAATGTCGAGTTTCATAAACAGAGACGTATGACGTCTGCGCACTTTAGTGGGTGCTTGATAAAGAGTTATCAAGTTCACTGAATTGACTCGCAGGAGTTATCATATGGAAGCCTTATATGGCATGATCGGTATGACTAGAACTCCTAGGCTACGATAGTGCACTAACTAGTCCTTAGACTTGAGGTTCCAGAGTAACCTTGTGCATAGGACGGCTATGACTTGGTCATGTCCAATGTGATCTCAGGTTTCATCTTGGATCACCATACGGTCATGTTTCAGACATAGTTGAAGCATGCATGGAGGTTGGTGAGTTCTAAGATAGGATCTGTTACTTATCATGAGATGATAACGAACCTCCTATGTTCTCTACATTATGCGTTCCTCGAAGCCCATGGCCATGGCTATTGATCAAATAGGAGAAAGGGTTTTTCCTATATTGATAAAATTGGAAGCATAACTTGAAGAGTTGATACATAGATATCAAAGTCGATAATGGGAACCAGTAACTAATTCCATGCCCTAGACTTTGATCGAGAGGTTAGTAGCGGAGGGACCGTATCTGCATGTTACGCGTAGCTCACAGGTTCACACAATAATTCACCTATTCTCTAGTGTCATGGACCATTGCTAGATGGGTGACCATGGTGACGGGTACCCTCCATTTAAGGAGTTAATTGAGGGTGATTAATTATGATAATATCTAATTAATCTAATGCAAGTAAGTTGCTAATTAAATTGTATATATGATACAAGCCCAAATCTAGCTAAATAGTGAACCTAAAGGGTCACCCACAAATCCATGATGGAATTATTGGAACTAATTTGTAGAATTAATTACGGAGAATAAATAAATTAATTTAAGGAGTTAAATTAATTGATTGAAATGATTTATGAAATCATTTCATGAGAATATTAAATAATATGATTATTTAATTTGGAGTCTAAATTCACAAGCATTAATTTGATTAAGTAAGACTTGTAATAGATTAATTAAGATGAATCTAAGGAGGATGACACCCGCAATCAGCCGAGCCGCCCCCAACTTGAATTGAAGAAGACCCAGAAGAGGGTGGCCGAAGCTATCTTGAACCACCGAGCCACACGTACTGCAAAGAAAGATGTTATTAATTGATTTGGGCTTATATTTAATTAAGCAATTAAATATCTTGGGCTAAATAATTAGTTGGAAATTAATTCTAATTGGACTTAGTCCAATTAAGAATTAAGATAAAGCCCAAGACCTTATCCCAAACCCACAAGACAAAATTCATTGAACATAGGCATGACTTGTTTTCATCATTAGATGAAGAAGAAAATATGAGTCATTCTAAAGCTTATCCATAAAGAAGACAAGTGTAAAAGGAGAAAATATGAGTCATGATAAAGCTTGTCTATAAAGAAGACAAGTGTATAAGGAGAAAAGATGAGTCATGCTAGAACTTGTGTATGAAGAAGACAAGTGTTCTAAGAGCAAGACAAAAGGCCTTGTCTACCTTCATTGTATCTAGTGCAAAGGAATGCCTATAAAAGGGGTACAAATCAAGATATTCATATACCATATTTCTACATACAAAGATACAGAAAACTCTTGCTTTCCTTTTGCTCTCTAGCTCTTAAACTTTCTCTCCTTCAAAGCTAGAAACTCTAGCTTTCACTCTAGCCTTGGTCTTATGTTTATTTCTCATCTCCAAAAGAGAAGAATTCCCTTGATTTCTCCATAGATCAATATTTGATCTACCTTAATCCTCCAATACCTACTAGCATAGGTTTGAGGGTGATTCCATCATAGGTGGTGTGGACTAGATTTAGAGGGAAGACACTTGTGTTCCTACCGTGAACAACAATTCCGTTTTGACGTTCCACCAATTTTAAGGTAAGGTTGTTCTTGAGAAAGTTCAAGTAACCAACATCAACCAGAGAGCAAGAAAGGTTGGTTTCTCTTAACCATTTAATTAACATCCTTTTATGCATGAGATCCACATTGTAATAGCAATGAGACGGGCGATTTGATCGCTAATTATAATATTGTTTTGTAATTAAAATCTTAATTTCCACTGCGTTTAACGTCTCGGGGCTTATACGAAGCTAACATTTTAGCCCCCACCCGACGCGAAGACATAGGACCCTCCGGTCCCACGGAGCCATTGTCGGACCCCCCTTCCCTTACAACACCTCTTCAGACACCTCCTCGATAAGGTTGTCCCTAGATTGCTTGCGATTATTCAACATATGATCGTGATACAAACATAATTAGAGTCGTGGCCCCGATACCTCTGGCACCCCTTGGCTGCAGAAGCCCCTGTGAATGATGATGGAGCGCCACTTGCTCAAAGACTACCAGGATCCCCTCTCGGGGATCAAGTTCCACCCCCCCTCCCCCCAAGCCCCTACAAGAGGAGGTCCCCCCACGTTGGGCAGCCTGCCTGGAGTGCATGTAGAAGGGGTTACAGGACATCCAATATCGGGTAATAGGAGTCCTGCTTGAAGAACATAGAGGTATCCCCTTCAGTGAGGGGGTCATGGCTGATGATCTTTCTCCCAATTGTTGGACCCCGACCATAACGGAATACGATGGCCCTACTAACCCCCAAGAACACTTATCCCGATTTGAGAATGTGGCACTTCTGCACAAATACACAGACGGGATCAAATGTTGCATATTTATCACCACTTTCACTCAAATGGCCAGCAATGGTTCAACCAACTGCCATTAGGGTTGGTTGGGAGCTTTCAAGAATTTCGTTCTCTATTTTTGCACCACTTCGCCAGTAGCAAAGAAACACCGCAAGACCCCACTCAGCTTCTTTACCGTCCACCAAAAGGAGGCTAAGTCACTGAGGGATTATTTGTAGCAATTTCATACTGCAGGATTGGAGGTCCCCATGGCTACCCAGGAGGTTAACGCCAACGTGTTCTCCCAAGGGCTCCTTAACAGGAATTTCTTCAAATCCTTGGCCAAAAAGTCGATTCCAGACTTTGATAGCCTATTGGCCCAGACTGAGAAGTATATCAACATAGATGAGGCTTAAGCCTCCAAGAAGGAAGGGAGAGGAGAAAAGATGAAGGATATCGGGAAGAGGGAGCCACGAAGAAAGCCAGAGCCGGTTTTCAAGATATGAGACATCCCTTTCAGAGGGGACCCCCTGCATACACACCCCGAGCGCTCCTATCACTCAAGCACTTATTGCTATAGAGAGCAAAGGATTTTTGGTTTGGCCTCACAATGCTAAGGATGGTCCCACACGACCCAAGTCTGACATAGAAAAAAACACCTAACAAAATTCACACTCTATTAGGTGTATTTTTTAATTCTGTCAGTTCCATAATGACTATGGGCATACCACCGAATAATACCAAAACCTGAAGAAAGAATAGAATAGCTCGTTTAGAATGGATACCTACAGGAGTTTGTATGTAGAGAAAGGGCTCAGAGCACTAGTCCTTATCAGAAGAAAGATTCGCATAAATGGAAAAGCCCAGCGGAATCTAGCCCCGATCCCTCTAGGGGAGAAGGGCATACGGATACCTCTGCATGATGCTCACAGGAGGAAAATCCCCCCTAGAAGAGGGTTATCTACATGATAGCCGAAAAACCTATGGGAGGGGACTCTCACAGGGCCAGGAAGGCACTTGTTTGAGAAACAGAAAATAATACTCCAAAGGAGGTGTTGGGTATTGGCGCCATTGCTGATACCCCCCATCATCTAGTTCGGGCCTGGTGAGAAGGAAAGACTGACCTTACCTCATAATGATGCCTTGGGAATAACAGCCACCGTACGAAGTCAGCGGGATATAATAGACTTCGGGAGCTCAATGCACATCCTCTTTGGAGAAGCCTATGATCAAATGCAATTAAAAGATATCCCCTTGGAGGCTGTGGATACTTCCTTGGATGGGTTTGCTGGAGAAATGGTGCACCCACGAGGCTTGATCACACTTCCTCTCTCCTTAGGTTCATCTCCGTGGTGACCCAGGGAAGAATGACAGATAATACCTTGTTCATAATTGAATCAGATGACTGACTGGATGTAAAGATCCGCCGAAATTTTTCAAGGAGAATCTCTTGTATATCCTTATTGTTATCCTTCCAAACACCATCCTCGTCCCATAAACCCTAAATGCAATTCTACCTCTCCCGAGGAGATGCTTGTGAGTGAAAAACTTTCGTATTACCATCCCTATCCCTCTACCAGTGAGTCTTACTCCTCAGTTGCCATTGCAACATCTCTGGAGTATGCCTATCCTCAATCAACCGTCGGACTCGTTCCAACTCCCATATGCTTATCCCTACCTAAAGGCCCCTTTTCCAATTCCACATAATGCTCGTCCAACTCCTCTAATTTTTTCCTCGGTCTTGAAACCGAGTAGCCTTAGTCGACACTCTTGAATCCTTCATCATACTCGAGAATTTGGATCTATCACTGTCTCCACTTTCCAAGCTTCCTCTACGACCTTCCCACACTTTACGTACTGCAGCCACTTATCTTCTAACCTGAATTGTGGCTTTCTCCTCAAAGGTCGAGTTGCACCATTTGTCCCAGCAAATAACCAACATAGAATGACCTGAATAAGGCACAGGTCTATGATACTCTACGATATCCTAAAATTGTATACACCACCCTATATTTCCACACGCTCTATCTAATCGAGCCCATACTGTGTCCGGATCTGCACGCCGATTACACCAAGTATACTTTGGGCCTTGATATCCTAGTTCACACAAATCACAACATTCAAACGCCCTTCTGTGGGACCCGGTCCTTTCATGTTGAAATAGATCTTGTTGAAGTCCACGGCACATTACCATGGAGCGTCCGACTACAAACTGAGCTACCTAAGTTAGTACAAACTTCTGTCCTCTTCGACATCTTAGCCTTCCCAATTCCCATACATCCCAGTAAACCTCTAGTTAACCACCCGATCCCCAGAAAGAAAATCAGCATCAATATGGTTCAAAGAAAAAGACCGAAGTTGAACACCACCTCCTAATCCCATAATAACGCAAGTCTGCCTGACCTATCCCTCGACAGCACACACACTATACATGTCCGAACTCACTCTAACTTGCTCAAACCTACTCTGAATATAGTTAGTTTCTGACAGAAATGCCAACAGGGGCCGCACATCTCAGACACACTCCCTGAGTTTGCGAATTGTCGAAGCCACCCCTAAGCCCTGATAGTTCCAGACTAACATACTCATGGCTCTCGGTGGGGCTGGCTCCAGTCACCGCTGATTCAGTCAGTTCCATCCCGTCAGCAACCACCAACATGCTTCACCACCCTCTCAATCACTCCCAACCCCCTCTTCCGCTTCCCCAACTTATCCCCTAACCCGACACCCCTCATACCCCTCCATCCACTTCAACCCTGAGTCAACCAACTCCAGCTCCCCACTCGGAACACCACAAGAACAACCACCAAACACTCCTTTTCGTACCTGGATTCGTTTAGATTGAAGGGAGACCCACCCCCCTCTCATGTGATAGTGATAGACTCAGCTCACTACAGCAAAGACGACCCTCCTTTTCTGAGCTTCCCATTTGGGACACTGCCGGACGTCAGTCAATGGGAGGAAAATCAGATTCCGTGACCAACATTGTTCGCTCTCTGTATGATGAAACAGTGGTCGTTGGGCTTAGATCGGACGAAATAACACCACTAGGCTTCCAGCCAAATCTAGACCAACACGAGAAGCTTCCACCACCATCAACTTAACCACCTAATCCAGGCCTTGATCTGAATCTACCTCCTTACCGGGCTCGTCGTATTATCCACCGAACTGAGTTGCTCATCACTGATAACCTAAACATTCCCAATAGCAAAATTTAAGTTTACATGTAATTGGGTTTCTTGAACCATACTCGCCCTTCCAGCCCATCTACCCTACTTGGCCCAACCCCACTCACAAGCCTACCAGCCTTCAACCCCACCATCCCCCCTCCAATTGCCCACCCACGTCCCCATAACCCCTTCCCATCCTCGTTCAACCATCCCCCCGCCCCACCACCGGTCTTTGGCCCCTGGCCACGTTGCCCGATCCCACCTCAAAAATCCCCACCCTTCTTTGCCCTTGACTGGACCAAACCCCCACATAAGCCCTATCCTCTAACCTTCCTGGACCCCCCACAAATTCCCTTATTTATGACCATCCTCGTCCCCCTTCCCCCACCTGTGATGTAATAGCCAACACTATCGCTCGAGACTCTCTCAACCAAGGACCATACTGCATCTCCTCCCTCTCCCTACTAGCTTCCTCCAATCAGTGTTCACAGTCCCTCAAGATATGGTGTAGAATCCGCACACCTATAACAAAACGTCGGAAGGCGTTCATATATTAAAGAAACGACAACCAGCTCCCCTCCCCCTCCGACGACCTAACCGACGAACATCGCCTCAATGGTTGAAGAACATCTATCAACACCCTAATCTGTACCTTTGAGCCCATAACGAAATGTGCCTGAGCATGGTCATACTCCACAAGTTGTCTAAGTCTATTACCGATTAATTCCACCACCGTTGGTGTCATACGTAATGACAACCCGTGTACATGGATATATAATGAATACCAATTCAAATCAACATCAAGCGAGTGCTCGTCATTACTCACTTCAGCCAGAATCACCAAATTCTTATAAAAAATCCACGGTCCTCCATCAATTGTCCTATCTCGATCGATCACATGATCAAATTTCAAAAGGAACCGATTCTCAGCAAACAATCTCATGACATGCCCCTCAATGGCTGCAGAATATTATTCATCATCATATGAAGAACATTAAAATGATACGATCTCCGCATAGCAAACGACCAACCAAAAATAAACCCTCAACCTCATGCTCCCCCGCCCATGCATCTGTCGGTAATGTAAGTCCTCTAACCTCATTCTCCATCAGTTCCAACGGCTTCCCCAACCATCCCACATTCAAATCCATCAAACCAATCATGCAACAAGAATATTTATCTGTAATAACCTACCCAAGCTTCCGCCCGAATAGAACACCGTTTCAGCCACCTTTCACCACCAAATGGATCAAGTAAACTGCAGCACACAAGAGAGAAAACAATGAATGGACATAACAAGGCCAAAGGAAAATAGAGAACAACAAAAGCATAACTGAAACTAAGAAATCATTAGAAACTAATATATAGGAATCAAACGAAAAAAACAAAAATAGCAAAATGGAGAAACAAAATAGATGAACTTGGAAATTTTAGAGAAAGAAAATAACGAGTCGGATGATACAGAACGGATAAGCTTAGTCTTCCTCAGTCCTAGAACCTACGCAGCATGAATGAGCAAGACCCATGATAATGCAGAACGTACTCAAAACACTTCTTCTCACCCTCACAACAGTTCGAAAAAATTCAGCAAACCACAATTCTCCCTCCTCACAAGCAATACCTCTCATAAGAAGAGAACCTCAATGCCTCTCACTCGAGAGAAAAATAATTATAGGATCTAAATTAATTATGTAGTTTATCTGGTTCTTTTTTTGTTCTCTTGTTTTTTATACATCTTCTCACTTATTTTTACTTTACAAATTGCATATTACTGCAATGAAATGCAATAAAGGTTATTATAATTTGATTGTTAAACACCTCTAACTATCATAAATAACCAAATTAATTGTTATCTAGATGCGGAAATGTACTTGCAACATAAATGGAGGTGCGAATATAATTTTACGAGTAGTTATGATTGAAAGCATGCGTGGGTCGTCCCGGGAGGTAGCGCAAATGCGGAAGCGCGATAAATTCAAAACATAAAAATTAAACATGCTATAAAAAGAAAAAAAAAAAGTACACGTTCAAGGGGTGTTCCCTTGAACCTCCCGAGTGTTTGGTGTATCTCATGAACAAGAAAATAAACATGCTAAGATCATGGTGGCCATAGTGTTGCAACGAAAGAAACACGTGACCGACCCGTTGTAGTTTTCGTCGTACCGCTACGTGCGTTGTTCCACATTTTGCCATCAAGATTCCAAATTAAGAACCCTCTAAATTGTCCACGCAATACACCGGATCTTGATCCCCCGTGCTAGCAAGAAATCAAGAGGAATATAGGAGGACAAATCGACCTAGCGTTATGAATTAATGTGATCGATTTGCCTAGAGTTCTCTTGTATGAAAGACAAAGAATTAACAATTCTTGGAGAGTTTGAGGAGAGGTGGACGAGAGAGAGAGAGAGAGAAGAGGCCGAGTGTGTGTGTGTGTGTGTGTGTGTGTGCGCTAGAGATCATCACCTTGTGTGTGTGTGTGTGTGTGTCTATGAGAATTTATAGGAAGGGACTTCTCCTAGTCCTCTTCAAACTCTCATAAAGAGGCATGGGTTGACAAGGACTTTGACCTAGTCAAATTAGGCTAGAGACTAATTCAAACTTAATCCTGGCCATTGATCTCTTCATTCGATCTCATCCGTTCATCACTAGATGGATTTTATAAAATATTTTAAATCTAATTTAAAACAATCCATTAGGCGTTAAATAATTAAATAATTATTTTGAGCCCATTTCCTCAATTTAATAAATTCAATTTATTAATTAATTCTATTCAATCCAATTAAAAGAATTAACAATCCAACAAAAGTGAACCAATTTAATTTAATTAAATTGTTCTATCTTTCGGAATTAATTTTAAATTAATTCCTCCATTACCGGTGGATTGTGTGTGATTCTTTAGATTCACTCTCAGCTAGACTTGGCCGAATTTTCAATCATCCTATGATGGGAATTCGTCTGTCACCATGGGTGGTCGTCTAGCATGTTGTCCATGGCACTAGAGACTAAGTCAATATTATGACGTGAACATTTGGGCTCTTTAGTACACGTGTCCTTCCGTCTTCCATCTCATAGCTATAGTCTAGGGTGTGGACAAAAGGTGTCGGTACCCATTCTTGACTAAAGTTTTGGCTCGTCCACACCAAACATCACAGGGATCTCATCCCACTATTCAGTCATTGTGGCCACAAATTTAATGGAGGACGAGTCTCAGAGTGTAAGTGAAACATTACTGTCAATCCTTTTGACAAGAGACGGATTCTCTGTTAGGACCTACTGTTCACACTACACACCTTGACTGCATTAGATAGGGCTTATGACAATCGAGTGTCTCGACTTGGTAGCCTCTTGCCAAATTTAAGATACAAGCACGGTGTGTATGTGACCATAATGGTCCCTCAAGTCCGAAGATCAAACCCGTACTATCGGAATCGGAAATTCAAGTCATACCGACCAAACCCACTCAAGGTTTTCCATATGACGATTCCCACGATTCACCCGGCTAACCCACTAACATTGCATGGACGATCCTCATCACTTGTCGATGAAACGCGACTGCAATCACTTAGTGAAAGTCTCAAACGAACTCTCGATACCCTAAATCGAGGTCCTTCAACTTGGAGTATTTTAGACCGATCCACAGAAACTGATTTCATGACTTGCCATCCTATGCACAGTCCAGTTTCTTGGATTAACCTTTCGATCTGTGGGTTTTGTTTGTGCATTGAACAGTTCGTAATGTAAAGCAGTTAAGTGAACACAAATAAATAATTAACGCCAAATATGAATATCACTTTTATTCATAAAACTTATTTAAACACCATATCGTCATAAATAGGTTACATAAGCTTAACTGGATTGACTTCAAGGTCACCAATTATAACAATGATCATGCTAAACTCACCATATATGTCATAAAAGAATATTGAAATTGAAACTCGACTCATATAGGGTACAAAAAACGTATATTATATGCAACAAAAATTTTGAGAAGTAAAACATATGTAATATTTATCTATGATGAAAATATGAACTCTTACATTTTAAAGTGATAGATGATGTTGGTCTACTAGGGTATGATCCACCCTCCAAGTTCTTGATTCGGTTCTTCAAGGGAAAATATACCATACAGAGGTCTACCTATTTAGGTGCCCCCTAGTGAGGTTACTCGAACCTTCATGTCAGCAGATGATCATAAGATCTAATAAAAGTGAGTAAAAGTCATACAATGCATAGCAAAAATGTACTCAATGAATAGTGGAATGGAGGTGTTTATAGCTTTGGGTAATTGTACGGTCTACGCATGGATTTCTAGGATGGTGCCATGTGTGTGCCCATCAATGATTCTGCTTCCAAGTCCGTAGGATCAATTAGATCGGTCTGACTTGACCCATTTAATAAACTTACGGATACTCGTTATGCTTTAAACCTCTAAAATAAGGGCAAAATTATCTTTTTGCTTATGTTCACATATCACAAAATAACTAATATCAATGGATGATATAACATTCATTTTAATCACGATGTTCATATTTTCGTTATGTAAAATACTTTTTTTAGAAAATATATAATATCAATTAATATTTTGCTACGTTATACACCATTTATCATACTTTCTTAAATATTCTTTAACAAAAAAACAAAAATTTTCAAATTTAGTCATTGGGAAAAAGAAAAGTTCCATACACTAACTTTGTCCCCCATTAATTTTGGTCCATTAACTTTGACAATATTAGTTTTGGTCCATTATCTTTCAATTTTATTGAGATTCGGTACATTGGCCCAATTTATGACCATTTTGCCCTTTTGATGATAAAACCACAATTAGTCCTTCTTCATGCTTTCAGAGTGGCCCAACATGCTTCCTAAATGAAATTAAGCCTCTATAAATTCATACCTTGTATTCCAAGTCCTCGATTTTACGGGCTTTCTCCAACCATACTACCGCAACATATGGTTCGTGGATCCTGGGCTCCTTCAGCAGCAAACAGCACAGCCCTATTTCGTTTCCTACCTTAGGGCGTAAAAGTATTCCAATAATAAAGACCTAATAAAATTGGGTGAACAAATTAAACAGAAGCCTGTAGTTTATTGAAAAAATCCTTGGAATATTACATAGATATTTTATTTCTCAATTGGAGGAGAAAACTATTTAGCCTCTCATGTAGGAGAAGACTTGACTGGTTGGGGATAACCCCATACACTGGATAACCTAACACTTAGAAAATTGAATACACGATTTTATTTTTCTGAAGAGTTGGAGAAATTTTCTAATGATCCCATCTGCTTCCTAGCTCTTTATTTATAATAGTTCGCGGACTTCAAATCCGAACTTCATTCTTGCTTTGAACGTCGATATCGTCACTGCGTTCGTCACCCATTTTGTCTTTCTACTTTCCAGTTATGGTCATTATGGCTTGTCGGTCATGTGTTCTCCAGCTGGTACTTCCTGTCCTGTCTGACTGTTGGCTTTTTGTCATTTTCTGCCGACAGTCTTCTCCTTGCTTTTTTACATTTTGAGATTTTTTACCTCTTTTTCTAAAAATCCTTTCTTTTACCCTTTTTCTGGTTTCGGTTCGAGTTTATTTTGGGTTACTCGAATCCTTGTCCCAAAAAGGGGCTTTTCTTGTTTTCACAGCAAGGGCATACATGGTTACGCCATTGCCCAATGTGCATCATGTTGCAGGCCTTCTTCCTTGTGGCCTCTGTCGTTGGTAGCTTGTTTTCCCAAATAAGCATTCGTTTCTTTTCAAACAAGCTCTCCGCGAACTCTGTGCTTCTTCCCGTCTTGGAGTTCAATAGGAATGATCTATTTAATTTATTGGAAGATATCTTAAATGGATATTTAACTTTATCCATCTCTGTGAGACAGACCCAATAACCCCAAGCTCTTCTGGTGGATATGTCATCTTCACTGAGGGAAGATACCAGGGGAGCTTCTCCTGTGGCAACCTTGACTCTGTTGAATGCTACCATGTCTGGTCTCTGCAATTTGATGCAATGGAATGTTGGATGAGACCCTTTTCCTGCGATTTCTGGAGCTATGGAAATGAACTTGAGCTCCAAAATATCTCATCGTTTAAGGTGGGGATTGTTTTGCCATGCGTCATATACCGCCCCCACTAATCCATTTCGGAAGCTTTGAGATTTTCGGAAAGCTTGGTGATGTAGTATGAACTGAAGCAAGGGCTCCAAAATCATACCACTCTCGTACCTCTTCTGGTTTAGACCCTTCGATCATCCAGATTTTGTTATATCTTCCGGTTGTGTCTACGATGGTCTTGTCTGGGCTTATGCCTTTACGGGAAACAAGTTTTTCCCATGATCTCTAATAATCCTGCCAAGCGAAAACAGAAAATAAAGCTTCGTTAGTATTAACCTTAGAGGTGCCCGTCATCGGCCTAAGGTTAATCTCTTCCTCTTTTACCCCAAAGGTGCTGGGTTGACTTGAATTATCAGGAGCTTGCACTTTCTGTAACTCAACTTTTGTCTTTTCACCAAAGTCTAGCGATGGCCTTGTGCAAGTAGTACTTGAATCTGCCGCTACAGGTTTAGAGCCCTGTTCTCTAATTGCAGGTTTAGAGCCCTGCTCTCTTAATTCTCAGGCTATCACCGAAGATGATGCCTTTCGAATTGGTTCTAGTAGGTCGTCCCATAACGAGCTTGCAGCAAGTTTTGTACTCCTAATGGCGGTCTGGACAGTGTCCAGATCAGTTCGTTGAACTTGACCAGCTATTTGGGCTTTAACCGTTAGCTGTCCAAATCTCTTATCAATCTCCTCAAAGTTCTCCCTGAGGTGCCTGAGTCTGATGATGACGGAGTCTGCTTCAGCTGCCTCCATCTCTTTTCAAGAAATCTGCAAAAATATTTTTCATGAGATTTGATAACGACAATATTATAACAATAATATTGGCATTCTGCTTGCCATCTAATAATACGAGCTTTCTCAATCTTTGATTCAAATTTATTTTTAAGAAAACTTTAACATTCGTATTATCAATTTTTAATGTAAATTCTTTGGCTAGTAAGAACAAAGACCATTTCTTGAAAGCCTTCCAAACCGCAAATAATTCCTTCTCGTTGATATGCCATAGTTTGGCTTGTTGCTCAATGAACAACCCTCATGTGTATCTACAAGGTTCTTCACCCGTAGTTGTCCCTTTCATGAGCACTGCTGCCCATCTGTAATCATTGGCGTCCGTATAGACTACCAACTCATCCTCGTCTTGTGGGATTGCACGTTTTGGCAAGTTATTGCAAACCTGTTTTAACTCATGAACCCTTTGCGTATGGATTTCCTCGCATTTCCACTTTGAACTCTCTGTTTCTTTCAAAAATGACGGAAATCCTTTCTGTACTTTGCAAAGTCCTTTATAAAGATTCCTGCAAAATTGAGAACTCCCAAGAAACTTTGAAGTTGTTTCTTATCTTTGAGAATGTCAGGAAAATTGTAAATCTTTTCTACAATGTGTTCCTGCAACTCAATGCCTGTTTCATCAATAAGAATTCCTAGAAATTCAATTTTATTAATAGCTATGATGGCTTTCTTTTCTGAGAGCACTAATCCCTCCTTATGGTATGCATCAGAAAATTTTCAAGATGTTTAATATGATCCTGTATATTTTTGGATGTAATCAAGATGTCGTCTATGTAAACAAACATAAACTCTAGATAGTCCTTGAAAAGATTATCCATCTTTCTTTGAAATATCTGGGGTGCATTGGCAAGTCCCATTGGAAGTACATTCCAGATATATTGTCCATGAGGTGTGGAAAATGCAGTATATTTCTTTGAATCATTTGCCATCCTAATCTGATAAAATCCAGATTTGCAATCGAACTTAGAAAACACTTTAGCCCCTTTAATGCAATCAATTAAGTGTTCTCTACTTGGGATGTAATAACCATCAAATTGCAATATTCTATTAATGACTTGATAGTTAATGACTAACCTGGGTTTACCTCTTTTTATCTCACCATGGTTTCTTACCAAAAACCAGGGCTACTATAGGCAGAGACTCCAGGCTCGATGAGTTTAAAATTGATATGCTCTTTGATGATTTCCTGCATATCTTTCTTATCCTCCATGTTCATTTGGATAGGCTTGTATCGACATACTCGTACTTGCATTCCTCTTTTACCCTTTAGAGTAGCCTCGATCTTGTTTCTATCCCACCATGCCAAAGGATTTTCACTGAAGTTCCTCTGGATAAGCCTTTTGACATTCTCGAGAGAAAGTTTACTTTCTCCGTCTATGTCCAATGACTTGTATTCTTGTATAGCCTCCTTCAAGATCCTAAGATCCTCTTCAAAAGCATCACTGTAACCCTGTTGCCTGAAAGACAAAGAGCCTTACCAAATTTTCTTCTATCCTGCATTTTTGGATGAGTTAATTTGGCCTCATCACCACATTTGCTGCAAAAATTTATGGGCATTATCCAATTAAATGCCTTTTCTCTTCGCAAAACCTGTATCTCACTACCACAGTTAGTAGTAAAAATCAACAGATTCTTGTGGTTATCCTGGACATATTTTGCAAAGATTTGGATG
Source organism: Sesamum alatum (assembly GCA_034509735.1). Classification (NCBI taxonomy): domain Eukaryota; kingdom Viridiplantae; phylum Streptophyta; class Magnoliopsida; order Lamiales; family Pedaliaceae; genus Sesamum; species Sesamum alatum. The sequence goes on from JACGWO010000003.1 coordinate 17,499,954, forward strand.
AAATTATTTCCTAGCAAAATATCTGCTCTTGTATCATGAAAGTAAATAGGAGTTGTTTTTTACCTTGAACCAAGGAGTTTCAAATGCTCCTCCAATCATGATTTTTGCTTCTCGTATACCCTTATTGAGTACTAGAATTTTTTGTGAAAAATCCCTTCCTGCAATAATGGGTAAGGATTCCATAGCTTCACAAGGGAACACACCACGTTTTGCCGTGCAAATCCCTAATCCTGAGTCAATATAAGCTGCAAATATTCTGACTTATTTTGTTCGTACAACATACCGACAGATAAAGCATATTAGAAAAGGGGCTCGTCATTCAATTCTAATGGTCTAACCATCTAAACTGAATTCCATATCATTACCTTTTCTTCCCCATGGTTTATGATCTTCGAGGAAACTTAGCCCGAAAGCCATTATCCCATTTTCTCATCCTGCAATACCTGTAACCAAAATCTCATGGCCTGCTATTTTTAGCATACCTTCATATTTTTCCACAACAGGTTGCTGCAAGTGGTATAAGTCATCACAAGGAAAATAATTTTCTGTTCTAATGATGTCAAATATAACTTGAATTTGCTTCCAGTCCTCAGGGCATCTAAGTTTTACATTGTCAACCCTAATAGCTCGAGGCTTCAATAATTCTAGTTCTTTTCCTTTATAGGCCATAATCCTATCTTCTGAAAAGGACATCCTGCTACTAAAATTAGTTCTAGAACTAAGGGTTCGATCTAAAACTGGGTGATCATTTATCAAGAAATCAACACCACTTATTCTAGGTATTCTAATGGGATCTGGTGTTATTACCTTAACGAATTCCTTGAAAATTCTAGGAATCTCAATATACTCTTTCCTAAGAAACAAATCAAAATGATGTGTGTTGGAAAGGACATAAGCTATTCTATAGGTTATAGAATATGGTCTATTCCATCTTTCATAAGATCTTTTCTTTTAAAATCCTAATGAAGGGTTAAGACTCTACTGAAATCTTGGTCTGCTAGGTTGATGCTATCCTAGGATGAATATCAAACATTAATTTTCCTGCATACAAATTTCCTATCATTGTCCCAAGATAACCATCTCTTAAGTTAGTGATTCTTCTATCTATTATTGACAAATGTATTTCTGAATCAATTCCTTCCTTAAAAGTTGCTTTTATTACTACTTCAATAACTCCTATGTGGATCCATTTCATAGTAACCACTACTTCTTCCCTGAGTTTACTTAATTTTTCAAGAATCTCTTCTTTAGGAATAAGCTGCATTTCCATCACATTACCAGTAAGTTCCATAGGTATTGCAAACTCACCTGAACTTACTTTGTAGATGATATGATGTTTCCTCTGGTTCAGCCCTATTTGGTTGAGGACTCTATCGATCCCTCCAATCCTGAAGCCGTCGTATGGGCTAAGATTAGAGTCTAATCATGATTCTTTCCATGGTTTTATTTGACACCGTCATCCTTGAAAAAGAATCCTGATAGGCTATCTGAGGTTTGAAGCCTATCTCCTTCGTTGTAATTATTCTGATTCGTTGAAGATCCATCCGAATCACTTTTTATTTCTTCCTCGTAGATGCTTTCATCTGAGGGAAGATTTTCGAATTGGTATATTGGTACCAAATCGCCGTAGTATACTGCATCTAGGATGTCGTTTGTGGCTTCAAATTGGCGTATTTCACTACGTTTCTGCGGGCAATCTGGTGAGATATGTCCTTTTGCTCCACACGTCCAGCAGTTGCAATCCTTAAAACTTTCATTGGCTCGGGTATGGGCTCGTCTGAAAGTTCTTCGTGTAGGGATTCGTCCTGTGGATTTCGCCTCTGATCGTCTAGATCCTTGGGATGAAGCCCTTGTTGGTCTTGTTCTCTGTCCAGATTTGTACGATCTGGCTTTTGATTTGGACCACGATGATCTCCTTCTGAAAGAGGATTTTCTGGAACTCCTGGAATAGGAGTCACCACCTTGCTTTCTCCTCTTCTTTTGCATGCTTGATTTTCCTATAATAGTTGAAAAATCGTTATTATCACAACAGAGAAGGGTTCTTTTGATTTTACCTATCAGTCTCTTCATGTTCTTTTGGACGGATGCTTGGTAACACCAATCCTTCAGTTTGTCTTTAAGAAATGACATCCTCCTTGCAACTGAATCTAGCTGACCTGCAGGTACTTTGTATGATTGTATCAACATTTCCCTCCATGGGCTGCAGATCTTTGCGAAGAACATTGGAGCAGCTACTTCAGTTGTTACCCCACTCTGGAAGAAGTATTTGCGAAACCAGTAGATATATTCATCTACCGCACAGATACTTCTTAATTCAAGGCCAAAGAGAGCTTGTGCATACTCCTTAGCCTTTTTTGTTCTGCTTCCTTCGAAGTATCCATCTCCGATGAAGTGAATCTTGATTAACCTTTCAAGTGTATCCGCGATTGCACTTTTAAACTCTCCTTCAAGGATGCTTGCTTTGGTCTCTTCTGGGGTATTATCCCATCCAATCTTTACCAACCCTTCCAAGCTTAACTCCAAAAGCTTTATGAAGTTATCCTTGTCTAGTTCCAATGTAGTTGCTGCAATTTTCATGGCTGCAACCCATTCATCTATCAGCTTCTCAATGTTTCGAAAGTCAATAACATCCAGGTTGAGAACAGTGCCATATGGATGTAAGGGCTCGAGCATGGTCCTTGCCCATGGTGTGTTTTTAGGCATTCGTCTTAGATTCCTTCCTGGGTTTTCTCGCAATCTTGTCCCTACAAAAGTAGGGGTAGCATTGGTGTGAAAATCCGTACCTTCTCTCATTGGATGATCCTGCGTAGGATCATTTGAGCCTGTGCTTCCCTCCGGCGGTGGTAAAGCTGGAGCAACTTCATTGGTTTGGATGTTGACTAAATCCACAATCCCTAGTTGGGAAAAGGATTCAGCTAACTCTTGTAGATCCGATACGACCACTCTTGATATCTCCATTAGTTTATGGATTTGATGATCTTGATAATCTTTTCTTCTTGTGTCTTTGGCTTCGAGACCTCCTTCGCCTTTCCCTTCTGATGTAGGAAAGATACCGGTCCAAGGGCGTCCCTGATGCGTTCCTGATGAGATCTGGATGTCTCAGGGGTATTCCGTTGATTTCTTTTTAGATCTGTGACTTCAGCCTTTAGATCTATAAGATCCTTCTGTAGATCTGGTAGGATCTTTAGGATCTCATCCATTTTTTGGTTTAAGAGGTCTATTTTCATAGGTATATGGATTAACCTATGTCCATAGTCTTGAACTGTCTTTTAGACCTCTCTAAGGTCCTGAGAGTACTTTGAGGTATCCGGTTCGAGTTCCTTCCAATCAGTTCCTTTAATCATTATTTTTTTAGAACTGTATTTTTTCAGGATTCTACCTGTTTCGGATCTCCTGGATGGGATTCTTCCATGGATCTCAGCTCCCTGTAGACGCCTCACCGCATTTCCTGATAGCGCCTCTTGGACATGGCAATTGCTGTGTCATTCCTCTCTTTCCTCCTTTGCAATAAGTGATGGATCGACCAACCTTGGACTGTTGGCGATGGTTCTAAGAATTTGCATAAGAAATTCTGTTTTTTTGTATTTTCAAAATCTGAAAATAATCCCTGTTTTTAATGTAACTCGAACTATCGTTCGGTTCCGTACTTTTAAAATCTCCTCCATTAGGGATAAAATATCGATATGTAATATAAATAAATATTTTTTCAATAAACCTAGGCTCTGATACCATTCTGGGTGAGCATGGGAATTTTTGGAATTTTTTATGCAAAACCAATTTTAAGGACTAAAATTGCTCAAAAAAAGATGTAAAGGGGTAAAATGTCCAAAATTCAGCCAGAGGACCCGATTTACGCAATTTTGAAAGTTATTAGACTAAATCAAAAATTGGAAAACTTAATGGACTAAAATTGAACGAGAACCAAGTTAGTGTACTAAAAAAATCTTTTTCCCTTTAGTCATTACACAAAATTAAAATAACAAAAATAAATCTTCCACTTTATAAAAGTCTTAAATATATTTAAGACCCGTCATTCTTCTATAATACAACCTTTGATTCTAGTTCAACTATTATCATCAATGTTATGTTTGAGTCTTTCGAGTGAAAGCCAGGTCTCTCCTCTGAGTGCTTCGTTCTCGTGTGAGAATAGAATAGAGTAGAGTAGGGTTAGAGTATTTTAGAGTGAAACGTCATAGGATATCACCATTTCCAAAGCATGTGGGAATTGGATAGGGGAAGTAACCATTCTCACTAGTGATCTCACCCAAATCTAGCTTGATAGTTGCTTTGGTGTTCTGACTCCATCCTTTAATTTTCATTCCTAGTTAATTTCGCTTCTAGCTTCCTTCATTACTAGTTGCACTCCTTATTTTATTTCCTTTCTATTGTATCTAATTTTCTATTGGTGTGTACTACTGTGAATTCCAGATTGCACCGTTACTTCAACTGTCGAATGAGGGTTACACTAGATCATTTTCTCACTGTTGTGCCTAGTGTTTTACGGTGAGTGGACGGCTCAAGTTGATTCTTATTCCGATGGACTCGGCACTTGACCGATTGGGTAAGTCACTGGTATTGACAGAGTTGGAAGGGACGAACTGGTATTACCCTCAGAAGCATGGTCTGGAACGGCAGAGAAAGATGGTTACTACCTGCTCGGGCGCTTACTCACAGTCAGACCTTACCGAGCGGATTATCTCCGAATGACGATGCTACCGATCATCAAGCCCGTTAAGGGGATGGAGGTCAAGGAGATTGGGGAACAGAGACTGTTGTTTTAAATTTAACCACATAATTGACAGGTAGAGGGCACTGGAAAGATGCCCGTGGACCTTCGATAAGAATGTACTCATACTTAATACGGTGGAAGTGGAAGACAATCCGATGACGATAGTAGGGGTGCTCACGGTGCGGTTTCGGTTTTTTTAAAGCTATTTTCAAATCGAATTGCTATTGGCGGTTTTATAAAATAACTTTTCAAATTGTCACTTTTAAAACAAAAATCAAAGGTGCGGTTTTGGGCGGTTTGGGGCAGTTTGATGGTTTTAATACTTATAACAAGAATAAGATGTTGAGACTAACAAAAATCAAGAAGTAAAATAAATATTTGTATTAAGCAAGCACAAAAGACCAACATTTTGCATCATAGACCACCAACACTCTCCACAACTTCAAATAGATTAAAATATAAGAACATATATAGTAATTAATTCCTGAAGCCATGAGTTTGATATCAACATTGACAATCTAGAAAATTAAGCAACAGAAAAACACTTAATCCAACAAAGGCGAAGGATCGGTTATGGACATATCACATATATTGTCAAGAAAACATATCAAATTTAATTAATTCTTAATCAATATTTGATAACTAGAATCAGCTAATACTCTAGATAGAACAATTCATATTATCAATATTCTTCCAATACTTATTGAATTTGTCTCTCATGCGAATAGCCATTGATGCCATGTGGTAGTTTCCCTTATTCATCATAGTAGACAAACTCACATGTAAAGTTGCAAGTTCACGAAAAAATATTTTGAAGTGATATAAGATGAACCAGAGAACTTCAATATCACATTATAAAGATTTTCAAAAACTTCACAAATTTTCTACGGCGGGGCAGGCGGGGCTAGTGACGACACTTGGTGAAGGTGGTAGAGGCGCGGCGGACAAAGAGGAGAAAAGGAGAGGGAAAAAGGGATAAAAGAGAAGATTGAGAAAGATTAGAGAAAAGCAAGAACAGCAAAGAGACTGAGACAGAACAGAGAATAGAAGAGGTGAAAGAGATAAAAGAGAGAGGAGGGAAAGAGGGAGTGAAAAAAAAAAGAGGGAAAAACTAATGAGAAAGTGGAAGAAGGATCTAACGAGCTTAAAGTCCTAATGAGCTTACAGAATTAAACACATTTGTTTTTATCAAATTACTATGAATTTTGGATTTATATAATTTGAATATGAAATTCTTCTAAATAATTAATTATTTTATCAAATTATTATATATATATATAGTTCAAAAAGATAATTATATATTTAGCGGTTCGGTTCGATTTTTGACGGTTTTTGAAAGCTATAAATTAAAACCAAACCAATAGTGCGGTGTGGTTTTACTCTAAATTTAGAATCACGGTTTGGAAGATAAATCATAAAAAACGGTTTGATTCGATTTAGTTTGGGCGGTTTTAAATTTTTTTGGTCACCCCTAGACGATAGACCTCAATTGGTGTTCGGTTTATGTGCATGTACATGGCCTTGCACTTCAGCAGATGAATTGAGAGATGGCTCGCAGATGATCTATAAGTGATAAGCTGGGGTGGTTTGTGGATTCTGACCAAGATGACCATCACAACTACTGGGGATCCACATTGTGCCTTCGCATGCAGATAGATGTAAGGCTGCCACTAAAGCAGTTTTTGAAACTTCGATCATCTAGGGGCGCTGCAATGATAGTATCTTTCTCCTATGAGTGATTGTCGAATTTCTACTATATCTGCGAGCTGCTAGGACATATCGATCGATATTGCATATGGCCATTCAAGGAATGGTTCATAGATCATGGCCAGGAACCACAATACGGACTGTAGCTCCGAGGTATAGTCACGCGAAACACAGCCAGGGTATCCTGTGATGCTCCGCCACCTAGTGGGGCGTCGTCAGCACACACACGTGAAGAGCCGGCGCGGCGGCAGGGAAGCAGCATATTCGAACCAACGGTTGTGCCATCTACAACGACAATCCTACCCCGTCCTCATTTGTAGGATGAGACAGACGTGGTGGGTGAGGAAACCGGGAATGACGGGGTGCCAACCACAAGGAAAGGGGCCATGAAGGAAGTAGGGTAACATGTAGCGCAAAAACACTCGGGACATAAGTGGCAACAGGAAAAGATAAGAGCGGATAGACCCAACTGGCAGATTAATGCATTTCGTGAGGCACTGAGATAGAGTAATATATCAGACTTAGGATACACAGGGCCCCCGTACATGTGGTGGAATAGGCGGCAACACCTACACACAGTTCGAGCCCAATTAGATCGGGTGTGCGTGAATACAACATGGCAAACCAAATTCCCAAATGTAGCGGTCACCCATTTGCCGTTATTCATTCGGACCACTGTCCTCTGCTCATTCCCGTAGACCAAGTACCACAGATAGACACCGAACAGAAACATTTATTTAGATTTGAAGCAATGTGGCTGAGATCTTCAGAATGTGAGGAGTTGATTCGCGATTCATGGAAAGGGGCGGAAGAGCAGGGGCCTAGCAGTGTAGTTTGGGAGAACATCAAGAATTGCAGAGTGGGTTTGTTATAGTGGGATAGAGTAAGATTTGGCCGTGTGAGGCGGGAACTACAACAAACGGAGAAACGATTAGTAGAATTGCAAGTGGGCCCACAGAATGGGTTGCAGAGCCCGAGTAAAAGTGTTACAAAGAAGGTTAGAAGAACTGAGAACTAAGGACGACATACTGTAGCAGCAAAGGGAAAAAGTGCATTGGCTGACTGAACGGGACCGTAATACTAAATTCTATCATGCCCTTGCAACCACTAGATGGAAGAGAAATAGGATTACGAAACTTAGAAACGCAGAAGGGGTATGGTGCCACAAGGCGGACGAGATTAGGTCTATGCTGCTTGAGTACTTTCAGGGTATTTTTGCTATTGCGAGTCCAACGGAAGAAATCAACGAGGCTATCGTTGTTGTACAACCGAATGTTACGATTGAAATAACAATGATCTCCTACAACCTTTCACAGCAGCGGAGGTACGTATAGCAGTCTCTAGTATGGTCCCTATTAAATCCCCGGGTCCCAATGGCATGCCTCCGGTGTTCTTTCAAAAATTCTGGCATATCATAGGACCCAATGTTTCTAAGTGTGTGCTGCAAATTCTGAATGATGGGTATTTACTGGTAAAAATGAACTTTACACAAATAGTCCTCATTCCTAAATGTGATGACCCTGAAATAGTATCACAATTTTGGCCTATTAGCCTTTGCAATGTTATATGTTTATAGCTTCTAAGTGTATTGCGAATAGAATGAAACCTCTTATTGATAGTATCATCTCCCATCTCAATCAGCGTTTATTCTAGGTAGGCTAATCATTGATAATGTTCTCACTGCGTTGAAGTGAATCATTTTGTGAGACTCCAAAAATGCGGTAGGAATGGTTGTTTTGCCCTTAAACTGGACATTAGCAAGGCATACGATAGAGTAGAGTGGCGTTTCTTGAGATTTGTTTTACTAAGACTAGGAATACACGAGCATTTTGTGAGGTTAATTATGTCTCTAGTTACAATTTGGCTACTTTTTGGCTACTTTTATGTCATACTCTGTTATGCTAGTTACAATTTGGTTACAATTATGTCATACTCTGTCATGCTAAACGGGTCACAATTTGGCTACTTTTTACCGCAATGGGGAATCCGTCAAGGAGATCCGTTGTCACCATACTTGTTCTTGTGTGTTGCAGAGGTGTTTAGCTCGATGTTACAAGAAAATACATCCCGCATTCAACGTTCTTTGAAAGCAACATTAGGCTCAAAACCATCTCTCACGTGGAGGAGCATGATAGAGGCCCGAGACCTTCTAGTACGCGGTTATCGATGGAATATACGAGATGGGCTGATACACATATATGGCATGACCCGTAGCTCCCGCGGCCTACCACATTTCGACCGATAAACAGCACCAAGGTCACTTGACCAGGATGCAACTGTTCAGGAGCTCATTGATGGTGACATAAGACAGTGGCGAGCTGAACTAATCCAAGCAGAATTCAAACCAGAGGATGCGGAGATGATTCTGTCACTACCATTAGACCAAATAGTGGGGTGCGATTTGGCACTATGAGTGGGACGGGACGGTTCACAGTCAGAAGTGCATATCAGGTAGAAGTTCAGCGGTGAACGCAAATTGGGACATCTACTGCGTTAGGCGTGGTGACTGAAACTGAAAACCGAACAATATGGCGTAGGATTGGGAAACAAGGAACTCCACCAAAGGTACGATACTTTATCTGGAAATGTTGTGTGGAGGCTATGTCGACTACGGAAAATTTGGCTAAACGTTGCCATATGTGGTTCACAAGAGGAGTCAATATTGCATGTTCTGTTGCATTGTTCGTATGCAAGACAGGTCTGGGCACTGTCGCATCTTACCTTGGGGCATTCTATCTACACCTCAGCGCGGTGCTCGACAATGGATATGACATGTGGCTGCAGCACTTGGTAAGGAAGAGAGGAATAGATTATATGTGTTATGCTGGGGATTATGGCGGAATCACAATCAAACGATGATGGAAAATCGTGGCCAGGAACCAATCCAAGTTGTTCGGTCATCAATTCAATTTCTGGAGGAATACTCTGCCGCCTCCAAAGAAAATGAAGCTCCCATACTTCCGTTCTCATGCAAATTAGTTTGTTGTATAGCTTTTGGTTTGAGGACAGATTTATCTAGTTTAGTGGACTTAAGGCTGTTTGATTGCTTATGGTCTTCAATGCTATAAAATTCATTGCTTTTCACTCACAAAAAATAATAAATAAATAAAAAAAACCTATTATCATCCTAGAATCTTGAAATTTCATAGTGATTCGAACAATAGGGCTAAACACAATTTACCCCCTTGTGTTATTAAAAAAGTATAATTTACCCCCTCGTGAAACAATAAAGTGCAAAAAACTCCCCTATACTTTTAAAAATGATACACTTTACCCCCTGGAGCTAGCAGTGTAGTACACGCGCTTCTCCTGCGAATTTTTATCATTTTGAACAGTAACTTATTTTTTATATTTTAAATTTTGAATGGTTAGATTTAATTTACTATTGATCTAACGATTAATACGAATTTATCTAAATAGATGTCTAAGATTAAATATGACCAATGACTCAGATATATGCATATTTTTAATATATTATTATTTATTATATATAAATATTATATATATAACAAACACATAAATATATATTTATATATATATATAGATAAACGTCGCCGTCGGTCGCAGTCCCCCCTTCGCCCGCCGTGCCCCCAGCCGCCGCCCGCACCAGCCCCCAGTCCAATCACCGCCCACACCCAGCCCCCAGCCCTCTCAATTGTCGCCTTAGCCTCCAGCCCAATCGTCGCCCCCAGCCCCCAGTCAATTCGCCGCCTCTAGCCACCAGCCACAAGCCACAACCCCTCTCTCTCTCTCTCTCTCTCTCTCTCTCTCTCTCTCTCTCTATGTATACATATATATACAATGTATATATCTACTTATATAAATAAATATATATAATTAAATATATATCAATTTTTAAAATATTTAAAATTATATATAAATATATTAAAATTTTAATATATATATATATATAGATATCAATAATGTTGATGAGATCTGAACCATTCATCTAAATGTTATTAGATCTAATGGTTTTAAAATGAGGGTAAGAAAGTAATTTTACAAATTAAAAGTTAAAAAAAAAAAAAAGGTGCGTGAAATGCATCAGTCGCATTGAGGGGTAATTGCATCATTTTTAAAAGTATTGGAGAGTTTTTTGCACTTTAACTTTTTATAGAGGATAAATTGTATTTTTCTAATAACACAGGAAGATAAATTGTATTTTATCCTCGAATAATATAAACAAAAATCAAACTTTAAAAAATAGACGGAGTTAAAAATGCTCATACGTCTCAACGTAGCATGGCTTAGGGTTGAGATTCGATACCCATAATATTAAAGGTTCAAATCCCACAATGGTGCAAGCATTGTTCAATCTTAGTAGTAGTTATTATTCTATTTTTATAATAATTATTAGGGTGAATTACAATCACGCATTTTAAGGTTTGATAAAACTATGAATACCCCCTCTCTGTTTCATTATAAATACCTCATTTAGTTTATAATTTTTAATCAAGGGCCTGAAATGGTGCATTTTGTCCTTAATTTTTTTTTAAATTGTAGAAAAATCAGTGGACGCAAATTACATTATTGCTTATTTGTGTAAAAACGTAAGAAACATCTCTCTACGTATTCTTGTCTAATTTTTTTTTTAAAAAAATCTAAAAATAATTCAGTTCGCATAAGGGCATTTTGGTCAGTTCATCATGAAAAATGGATGGAATTGGGTTATTTGTTAGATGGTTAAAATCTCATGAGTTATTTGTAATTTTTAAAACAACAATGGGTATCCGTAATTATATCAAACCTCAAGGGAGGTCATTGTAATTCACCCTAATTATTAATAAATTAAGAATATTTAATATTAATTATTATAAATAAGGGTAAATTACATCCACCTTCTCTGAGGTATGACATAATTACAAATATCCCCTCGTTATTTGAAAGTTACAAATATATCCGTTGAGGTTTGTAATTTTTAACCAAATACATGAAATTGACCATTTTGCCCTTAATTTCTTTTATTAAAATTATAGAAAAATCAGTCGAGGCAAATTGCATTATTGCTCCTCTGTGTAATGTTTTTTTAAAAACCTCTCCTTGCGCATTATAATTCAAATTTTTTTTAAAAATTAAATAGAAACAATTCAATCTTAACAAAAGAATTAAATAAAAACCTCTCCTTGCGCATTATAATTCAATTCTTAATTATTAATAAGAATTATTCAAATTTCTCAAATAACAAAAAAGTATTTATAATCATGTCAAATTTCAGGTGAGGAGATAGCTGTAAATTATCCTATAAATAATTAAAATTTATAACATAATTATAATCAATCTATTAAAAGAAAATGCCATATTTGTAATTTTCGGTCAAACAAATCACAAGAAAAATCTAAATTTTCTGTCATCAAACTTTCCAATATAAATATATAACAGCGTCCCCAAAGGAAAAAGACTTAACTAAATACTTCCAAACCACCCCCCAATCCACAGTTTAACACCGTCGTAGGGGCGGACTTTAGCTGCTCCGCCGCGCGCCACCACCGCAACCACATGCCGTTTTTCAACCCGTCCGGACAAAACTCTACCATCCTCTGCTTTCCCTTTCCAATTTCTTATTTGAACGGTTTTCTCCATGTGCAAGTCAAAGAAAATGACGAGACAAGTGATTGAACCCACCAAGCAGCCCTCTTCAGCCACCCCAAGATCATCTTCATCATCAAGGAAATCAAAGAAATCCCAACAGAATTCTTCATCCAACCCTTCGTTCTCAGCCGGCTCCGACAACTTCGTACTCCCCAGCACGGCTTCCACATCGAGCTTCTACAAAGATTCTTGGAAATCCTCCGCTTCAGACGTCACATCTCTTACCAGCCTCCGGGGTTCCATTCTCCGCGAACAGCCCAACGTTTATGATTTTCAAGAAATTTGCGCCGCGACCCACAATTTCTTGCTCAAGCCACATTCTTCGTCGTCGTCATCCACCGCCTGGCGGTGTAAAATACGTGATCAGACCGCGATGATCATTCAGCGCAGGTTCCGCCGCCAGATAGACACCGCGGAGCTCGTCGGTCGTCTTTCGGTGATTTGCAGGAGCCACCATTCTAGTTTGGTGAAGTTGAAAGGTGCTTCTATTTCTGGTAGTTACATATATTTGGTTTATGAGTATGTTCCTGGTGCTAGTCTTGCTGATTGTCTTAGAAATGCTATGAACCCTAACTTTACGGTGTTGTCTAATTGGATGTCGAGAATACGGATTGCGTCTGATATAGCTCATGGATTGGATTATGTTCATAATTCAACGGGATTAGGATTTGAGTTTGTGCACAATCATATAAAGAGTAGTAGCATTCTTGTTGAGGAGCCAATGTTGAATGCCAAGATTTGCCACTTTGGTACATCTGAGCTTTGCGGTGAGGTTGTGAGGGACGATATTGGCTCTAAGGAGCTCAAGAGATCAGATAGTAAGATTAAGAAGTTTGAGGGGACTAGAGGGTATATGGCCCCGGAGTTTCAGAGAAGTGGGATCATTAGGCAGAAGTGTGATGTTTATGCATTTGGGGTTGTGATTCTTGAGTTGTTGTCCGGGATGGAGGCATTGACTTACAGAGTTGATGAGGAGAGCGGAAGTTATGTGAGGATATCGGTGGTGGATGCAGCGAGGGACGCAGTGGAGGGCGGTGGAGGAGGTGTGAGGAAGTGGGTCGACAAGAGGTTGAGGGACTCATACCCGGTGGAGGTGGTGGAGAAATTGGCACGATTGGGATTGGATTGTGTGATGGACGATCCAGAAAGCAGGCCCGATATGGGTAAGGTGGTGATGCGGATTTCGCAGATGTTCTTGGAGTCACAGAACTGGTCGGAGAAGTTGGGTGTTATAACTGACTTCACCGTTTCTCTGGCACCACGGTGACACCTCCTTGATTTTGATACTGTCAGTTTCTGTAAATTAAACTTTGATTGATGAGTGTAGATTATGTATGGTTCGACAGCTGACCAGTTGCAATACCTTTTATTTTCTTGCTGAAGCTGTCATTCTGTTTCCAAATATCCAATGAAATATACAAGTTGATTCTTTATTTGAAGCACCAATTTCATTATGAATTCAGTGGAAGTGTTTTAGTTGTATGAAATGATTGAACATAATAGATGGGAACTAGAATTCCTAGTACCGTTGGTAAGTCATTTTTGTCTCTAGATTTTCTCAGAATAAGCTGTATCCTATTGAGGAACAACATAGAAAAGGCCAACAAGAATGTCCAAAAAGGTTCACAGTAGAATTCTCCTGCCGGTGCATGATGTTATAATCAGCCTGTTTCTGTTTCTTTGAGAATGCCCATTTCGATGGAATTGAGGATTCAAGAAGTATCTGTCTGAACCAGGTCTAGTTCATTTTAAGAGTACATTCGGAATCACCGACAAGTCCATGTTCTAAAGGTAACAAGAAGCAATATAAGCTTCTAGATACCTTATGGATTCAGGCCTCACTACATTAGAACCGAAATCTTATGAATTAGATGAAAGCAGTATCATCAGAAACTGCAAATTTCTTGGAATCTTAGGGGTGTAAATTTTCTTTCAAACATATGTAATTGATTTTCCGACAGGTACAATATTTTTCTCCCTTGCTCAAATACTGTTCTTGCTTCAAATATCTTTATGAAATGCTTTGGCTCTGAGATAGCTGCAGTCAAGTTAACTACACTATGCATGTTCTGAGTTCTACATCTGGGCTATTGTTTCTATCACCACGTCTTCTTCGTGCTATTTCTTATGAAGCTGAGAAAATTTTGCATGATGGAACATTTTGCCATTGCCTTATTGGAATGCAACCGGCGACTATAAGTAGTTCCATCGACAACCAGTTCATGTGGAGTCGATGCTCTAAGCCTCTACACTTCGTTCAACCATCGCACATCTGAAAGATTTGATATGTAAGTTATGTGATGTTCCAAGCAGAAATCTTAATCTGCATCATATTGCTTGTTTTCTTGCATAATCCGATGTATTATGATGGTGAATAGATCAAAGTCAATGGAATTATGCAGTCTATGATGTCTTTGAGCATGCAAGAAGAGGACCATGTCCAAGATTTTCGTAGATTCTACTGTCAGGTCTCTCTCTTGCTGCCAAATCATTTACGTTTGAACTTTGATGAGTTTAAAGAAATCTGAGACCCAGCAGATTCAGGAAGACCAAGACTGACTTCAGTTTACTGATGACTTGGTCTAGTACATTCTTATTTTCTGGGAATAATTACACCGTCCTCCTTCCAGGTTTGGTGTAATTACACATAAATTTATGTAATTTGATAAATTATATCTAGCACCTATGATGTTTGTTTCTGTATAACAAATACACCTGTTAGTCAAAATTTACTGAATTTGGTAATTTTAGCAAAAAAAGAAAAAAAAGAGAGTGAAATTTCATATTTACTTCTGATTAACTTATTAACAAACAAATCTTTTTGTGACAAATTACCATTATATATCTATACACGCTAACATATATAAGGTTTGGTTAGAAAAAAAATTTATTTGACTTGTAATAAGTTAATATGAAGTCAATCGGGGTATATTTATTCAATTTTTTTCTAATATACTGAATATTGACTAATTTATGGATCTATTTGTTAGACGAAAAAAATTTTTAGAGGTATTAAATGTAATTTTTCAAATCACAGAAGGTTTACATATAATTATACCAAACTTTATAAGAGGTTGGTGTAATTTTCTCTATTTTCTGGGACGTGTTCTTGATGATCATATCCGCAGTCAAATTTTATCCAAAAGTTCCATTCCAGAAACGCGATTTTCATTAAAAAAAAAAAAAAAAAAAAAAAAAGAGAGAAAAAAAAAAGATGGCGTGTGTGGCAGCAAATGTTCTTGTTACGTGAGTGAATTTTGTATGATTTAAGAATGTAATAAATGACAACTTTGTTAGTGAAGGGGCCGCCAATAGAACGAGGAGGATGTCATTTCTCTCGAGGAGTTCAATTTGCAACAAAACAAACTAACGTCAGGGACGGTGCAGAGTGTTCTAGTGATGAGCTTTCCACGTTCAAATCAGTTGACATAAAAAAGAAAGAAAAAAACAAAATACTGGAGTGTTTGTCATGTCTTTATCTTGATTTATTTTTTTGAATTGAAAGTCATGAACTTTTATTAACAATCGAAAGTAAAGTGATTACATTTAATCATGTCGGCTATCAATATCAAGCAGAGATAATTACAGAACAATCATATGAATAATATCACATAAACTAACACCTAGTTATTACATCGGATTGAACTAAACTAGTGGAAACAATATCAACCCACATAGAAGTTCAAATTCATGACTTTTAAGATCATGGGATATCAGTTTCGTCAACTAAACTAGATCTCATCGATCACGTCTTTATCTTGAATTGTGGAGAGGTTATTTATAAGAATACGTATTGAATTCTCCAATTTTGGCAAGAGGAGAAAGTACCTTTTTGGATTGGCTATCAATTCATGTTATGTGATTGTGGTTCGTTCGTTCTAGAGTAGTTATGTAACAATGAATTTGGTGGGTGAGGTTTGGTTGCCCGGGGGGGTGGGGGGGGGGGGGAGGAGGGGGTTTGAGGCTTTCGTTTTTTTTTTATAGTAATATTAGAAAGCATGACGTGCGATACACGTATACACATATTTTTAGAGATAAATATATCATTTCTGTTAAGTTCATAATATTATTTATATTTTTGTCATTGAAACATTAATATTATACAATTATATTTTCAAATAAATTGATAACAATTATTTTAGTTGCTAAGGAAATTATTCAATTCTATTATTTGTAATTCACTTTCTAAATTTAATTGGTACTATTAAATAAAAAACTATTCCCTATAACTGAAATTTTGTATTTCCTATCTTCACTAATGATTATTTCATTATTATATATCAAACCAATTAATATAAAAATAATAATATTCAAAAATTTAATATTAAAATAATATTAAGATAAACATAATTATCTTGGATAGAAAAAATTTCAATTTGATAAAATTGATAAAATTTATTTTTAGGTTTTATTATGCATATTTTCTATTGTTTTATTTTGTTTTATTTTTGTTATATTTTGTATGTGTTTGTTGTATGTTTACTTTTACTACTATTAGTCGTCATTGCACGCGATCCTCGCGTGCATATAAAAAATAAATATGATATGAAGAAATAAGAAAGAAAAAAATTGGTGAAGAAAAATATGTAGAGTCGGTTGAGAAAAACATGGGTAGTGGGTTATTGTGGAGTTATTAAAAGATAGTGGAATTACTATTATGACCTTTTTAAGGGAAAAAAAAATAGAAAGAATCAAAGGGTAAATTTGGGCATTCAAAAATTAGTACGATAAAAGGATTTTCTTTTATAATAGCATAGATATTTGAATGTAATTTATTTTTAATTTATCGTTACTAAATGATTACAACCTAATTATTTATTGACTATTGTTATAAAACTATAATCAAATTGGACCACAGTACCAATATTTTATTTTACGATCCTATAGTGTATGTTAATTTTATTTCAGTATCAACTTTTTTATATTGTCAAAGTATTAGCTTCTCAGTTTTGAAATATTATTGTATAATTTTATCTTTTGCCTTTATATTGCATATTTAATTCTATATATTTTTAGTTTCACTTCTTTACTTATTTTCATATACATCTAATTGGTATAATCGATCTATTTCTTATTCAATAATATATTTGTGTTACAACTTAATCTTTTATGTTATATTTGTTGTTGTACAACTTTTATGCCATTAATATAAAAAAACAATAGATGTAAAAATAAAGCATTTAGGATTATCTAATACTAAAGAAAATCAAGTACTAAGAGATTCACTCAATAGTTGAATTTTCATAAGCAATTTCAATTTAATAATATTCGATTCTTATATCAATTTTTATTCTATTTAGTGCTCATGCTTTTTAAACTTTTAAGTTATTTTATAAATTTATTCCTAGAAAAATATATTAATCTTTTTTTTTAAAAATTTCAACATAATTAACTCATTGTTTATTTATTATTTTATTGTACTACGTTTATTCTCAAAATTTATTAATTTTCTTAATATGAAAATGTAATTGTACTAATGTGGTAGTATACAATTATTTTAAAATCTTATACATTTAATTGTTATTATGTTAATGTTTACTCACCATTAACTTTCTTTATTTTCGTAAGGAAAATAGCACTTTTCATCCCGTAACTTAGATCATTTCCACTTTAATTTGGTCTGTTGGTTTTGAGATTCTCACTTTAGATCCCGTAAATATTTAAAAAGTAGCACTTTTGGTCCCATAACACCTTTCACTTGGATATTCAAAAGAAAATGCAATATGGCCGTTAAGTGCATAATAATACAAGGGGACCAAATGTTATAATTTTTATGCACATTTAAAAGCATAAAATTGCTATATTTATCTCGTGAGAACCTATAATTATGTTAACTAATTACTGCTCAATAAGGTAATTTTAAATTAAATTATTTATTTTATTATTATTTATATTCTTTTTCAATGTCAATGTCTTTCGGGGGAGGAGGACAATGTTTTTAGCCTATTAATATTGAAATAAAATCAATTACTTAAAAGTCACCGCCCTTTTTAAAATTTTCAATAGCACTTCTAATTTAATCAGATTTATTTGTAATTAAATTTTGATACTTATTCGTTAATATTTATATATATATATACGTATATAGCATGAAACTCGTGCTATGCACGAATATTTATAAATTTTATAGTGTTTTCATAAATTTTAAATTATATAAATGTATGTCATATTTTAATGACCTTCTTATATTATATAATAATATTAATCTAATCTATACAAAACTAAATATTGAATGTTTACTAAGTTTATTTATTGAATATTTTGGAAATAACCACAGAAGATTATCATAGTTTTAGACATTATAAAGTTCATTTTATAAGTTTAAAATACTATATAAATTTTCTTATTTAATTAATATATTTTTAGTAAAATAACAAATATTAATATTTAAATACAATAATAATAGATACTATCATATGTACCCTGTGATATAAACGGATTTCTCTTAGGGCATCTTTACTTAATTGGATGGGATTAGGGGGTGATTGACTAAAACTTGATTAAAATCCGGATTAGATAGAGTAGGATTATTCAGTGAGATATTTACTTGTATTTTTGAACTTAGGATTAAATAATGATTACCTTTGACTTTGGTGTATGCAAATAGTGATGTTATTGTGCAATTACATTTGTATCCTTGTAATAAAAAAATCATGAAGTGACATGTTGAGTGTAATTGAAGATTTCTACACCCCTCTTCTACTCCATTTCATCCTCATTCTTCCATTTTCCACCGTTGGAGGAGTTTGGACACCGAATATTCAGGCCAAAAACAGATTTGTCTAGTTGATACTTGGTGGTGTAGAGGTTAACCGGAGTCATCCTGAAGTCCCCAAACGAAAAAGGTTAGCTTCCCTCCTCCTAATACACCCACACCCGAGGCACGAAATCAACCTGCCGTTGCACATACCGAGTGCATAAGAACAATGAGTGATAGAGGAGAAACACCTTGAAGGCCTTGACGACGGCACTTAACACCGACGTAATGGCGTCGAAATTGTTAAACAGAACACCATAAAAATTTTCGAAAACAAACGGGTACCTTCCAACTCCGACGACACAGGAAACCGGTTTCACCAATTTTTGAGAGTAAAGTTGTATGAGAATAGGGATGCGGCCAAGAACTTGAAGGAGGAAACAAAGAATGAAGAATGAACTTCAATAATGGAGGAGGAAGGCAAATTTTTTGGTCAAAAACCTGCTGCATGTCTTGTCCAATCAATAGGGGGTTGCTTTGTAAATAATGTGAAAATTGTGGGCAGTATAGGCATATTTTTATTAAAGTTGAGGTCAGAATGGGATTTCAAAAAATTGTCCAGACACATGCAATTCGGATTAGTTAATTTGGGGGGGGGGGGGGTGATTCCAATCAGCCAACAAACCTGTATTTTCACGGGCTTGCAGGATTATATTCGGGCCATGCAAAAATGAAGTAAACAACGAAAAAGACAGGATTAGGGACTTAATCCTGTATTTTCACGCCAAGTAAAGATGCCCTTAAAGAAAACAATCCGTAATAAATTATCCCTTTTGTATACAAAGTTTGTGAAAGGGGAAAAAAAGAAAAAAAAAAAGCATTAGTATCACCATTTATTTCCTTTATAGAAAATAAATTTATCAATATTTGAAACTAATAAAAAATAAAAATATGTCCATATATATATATATATTTATAAATTATATGCTAAGAACACATGTACAATAAGAAATTAAATGCTATGAACATAATATGATAGCAATATAGACATAATAAAAAGTTCTAGTAGTTGGGCTCGTTCTGATTAATTAATTATCATAGATATTGTAGAATAATCGAGTTATTTTTTAATAAATAGTTCTTTTTTTTTATCAAGTTTCTACCCTAACATAATCATTCTTCTTGTTAATGAACTCATCAATTGTTGATAATTTTACTTTATATTCTTGACAGTTCCGTATACTTTCAAAGGTCCAAGAATAGAACAAATAATCCACTCATAAATTTTAATCTCCATGCAAAATCAATCATCCTAAAATAAAAAATATCAAGATGTAAAGTTATATAAATTAAAATAAAAAAATACATACAAAAGGTTATACACCATTTAAAATGCAAGTATTAATTTAGTGAAAGAAAAGCCGTATCCAAAATTCAACTGAAGATATGTCCTTTTCTCCAGTGCAAATAGTTTTTCTAAATATAATAAACTTTAATGCAATACTTAATTAGATCTATTTTATATTTCATGAATGATATCGGAAAGTATGTGAACTTTTTCAGGTAAACATGTTTAATTAATAAAGCATACAACCCATGCTATGCACGATTATAATGGTAAGAATACTAAATTAATGATAAGATATAAAAGTAAAATATTATCGAAAAACTCTAAGCTCACAACAATAAATGAAGATAAATGAATCAACTCTCCTTTATAAGGAGAACTATTAAAGAAAATGTTTGTCAAGTGGAAGAAGAAAATCAAGAAAAAATATTTGAAGTATAATCAAGATACTAGGAAAATTAATATGAAATTATACATAAACATTGCACAATATAAAATGGACGAAGGGAAAATGGTGGATTTAATATCAAATAAATTTCTTGCTAGTCTATACATATCACTAATAAGAGTTTAAAATAAATAGACATGAATTTTGATGAACAAAAACATATATATATATATATATATATATACATATTCATTCAATCAAAAACTTATAGAAAACTAATTTAAGCAAAAAATCATGATCATATCTCCATGACCACATTAAAAAAGATGGGAAGAAATGCAAGATTAGTCAACTTTTTCTAAATGAAATTGAAAAAGAAAGTTGATGAATTATTATTAGATAGAAATCATGACTATTGATGTAAACAAAACATGAAACTAAAAAGAAACTAATACTTAAGCTAAAGGTAAACATTTAAATAAAAAATACATTAATTAATGAGACAAACAAAATCAATCAGTGAAACATAAAGGGAAAATAGATAATTGAAAATAAAAAATTTAAGTTCGAGTAAATACTAAGAAATAAATTATAAAATTATAAAATTACAAAAGTAAAGAAAAATATTTCATGCTAGATTCGTCAAAAAAAAGAAAAAAAAATAATGTTGAAAAGATAAAGAAAGAAGATTAACTAAAACACGAAGAGAAAAACATAAAATATTCGCAAAAGTGGCAATAAAAATGAAAAATAATTAAAAAAGCCATTGGGTAATGCATGAGGAAAATAAATTGATGAAGAATATCTTATCGTGTTATAGCAAAGGATATATAAAAAGACAAAAGAAAAAAAAAAGGACCAAATAATCTTAAAGAAATACTAAAAAAAATGAAAATAATTAAAAATCTCAATTTTAAGAAAAAACATAGAAAATTAAAAAAATATAAGTTTTAAAATAATTTATTTGTAGTAAAAAAAAAAAGAGAGTTGTTCCAACATACGTTGAAAAGCTAGGTTATTTTCTCAAATTATAAATAAAAATTGAAAACAAAAAATTCATACATTTTTTAAGTATGATCGTTCTTTAATTAAGATGAATTTGTTTAGATAGTAAAAACCACAAAAAATTAGTATTAAGTAAAAATTATCTAATTGAGGATGAATAATATATATATTTTTCAAAATAAGCCAAAATAACACTAAATCGCCTAAAATTTGACATTATATAATTGTAATCTATTAATTAAAAACATATTAATATGATTAGAGAACAAATATTACCGTATTACTCAAAAAGTTACGAAAAGTTTATAAATATATTTAGCAATGAATATACTGAATCAACAACATATATTATGATATAAATAATAATAACTTTAAATCAAAATCAATAGTACATAAATTTTATTGAAAGGCAACATATATTATTGTTAAGTAAGAATTCATAAAAAATGTTAAAAAGTCTAGATGAATTGGATACTTTCTAATAAGTTTTATATATAGATAGATGAATACATACCTTTAAGAGGTGAATACTATAAAATACCAGTGCCTATCCTTGGAAGTTTGAGAAATCTTTCGTGATCCGGTCATCTATATTGAAATCATTTTTAACAAAAGTTTCTACCAAATATTCTTGATATGTCATGGAAAAAAATCAACAAAAAATTAAGAAATAAATTAATTTATAGTTCAAAGAATGAAACAAATTTGTAGACTCCAAAAATAATAATTGAATGTAGAAAATGGGAAGAGTAAAATATCATGTGGTTGGAGAGCTTGAGAATACAACAAACTGTAATGGTCATTGACTGAGAAGAAGAAGAATCTATTAGTTTGATCACTAAAATAACAAAAAGGAAAACAAAATTTAAAAGGGTGTGTGTTGAATAGATAAAAAATTAGAGATAAATATCTTTATTTTGAAATTATATGTAGTCCGACATGTAGGCTTCAATTTAGGGATGCATGCGGCATTTATTCTATATATCACTTAGAATGTATATTAGGTTTTCGATAAAGCAAACAAATGATTTTGATAACAAAATGCAGAAATATCAACATTTAAAATTCGGCAAAAAATTATGCCCAGAAGAAAAAGTGCTTTCATTCTTTCGTGTATATAGCTATGCAATATAATCTTCAACTTTAATTTAATAAGTGAATTTATTTAGATAAATAGAAGGAAAGGATTTTAACCAATGAAATTTTCCTAATAACTAAAAAGTAAAATATAATCCTAAGATACGAATTTATTTAAGATAAATATAAATTAATTTAGTATCTAAACCTTGAAGATAAGATTTTCAATAGGTGAATTTGTTTAGATAAATCCAAATCTTTAATTAATTTAAATGAAATGAAATCTCCAACCAATGAAATTTTTTCTTAATAATTAAAAAAACTCAAAATTCTAAAAATTGAGAATTGAGTCACAATTGGCTCAATTATGATCAAACTTCGTTTTGCTATATATATAGATATATATACATATATAGATAGAAGATGTAAGTTTAGATCGGTATTTTTTATATTATTCATGTGTTACTTATTTTCAATTTTAATGTTCCATAGTAAATTAATTTTTTTTTAATATAATTAAGATTTCTTATAGCAAAGTTATTGTGTTAAATATTATTTGCATATTTATTCTTTTAGTTGAATTTGTTATTCATTCTCTAAGTTGTTTAGAGCAATTAGGACTATTAAATATTTATATTTTCTTTATAGAATTTTAATTAAAATGAGTACATAAGTAAGAGTATAGTTGTCTTTCACAATGAGAAACAAACACTTGTGGATTCAATATAAAAATATAGTCGAAGCTCCTTATCTTCGATTATTTTTAAACGAAATTCTATTTAATAAAATTAATCTATTTTTATTTGTAGGTTTTATTATGCCTCTTTAATATTGTTTAATTTTGTTATATTTTTTATTATATTATGTCTGTGTATGTAATACATATGTTTTCTTGTACTACTATTTTTGAAAGACATTGAATTTTAATTTATTGACACTAAATGATTACAAACTAATTATTTATTGACTATTGTTATAAAAATGTAATCTAATTGGACCATAGTACCAATATTTGTATTGTAAGATCCTATAATGTATGTTAATTATATTTCAGTTTCAACTTTTAAATATTGTCAAAGTATTATTTACATGCTTTATTACCTTCTAAATTTTTTAAAAAATCATTGTATAAATTTTATTTTTTGCCTTTATATTGTAATTTTTTATTCTATACATTTTTAGTTTGACTTCTTGATCTTATTTTCATATGCACCTATTGGTATAGTCTATTTTTTCATTCAATAATATATTATGTTATAACTTAATTTTTTATGTCACATTTGTTGTTGTAATATTTTTAAGCTATTATTTAATATAAAAAAAATAAATATAAAAGTAAAGCATTCAGGATTAACTAATACTAAAAATATCAAGTATTAAGCGATTCACTCAATAGTTGAATTTTCATAAGCAATTTTAATTAAATAATATTAGATTCATATATCAATTTTACTTTGTAATTAAATTTTGATATTTATTAGTCATTATATATATATATATAAATTTAGATTAGTATATTTTTATTAGTTATTCACGTGTTGTTTATTTTAAATTTTAATGTGTCATAATAAATTAAAACTTTCTTAATATAATTAAGATTTCTTCTCGCAAAGTAATTGTGTAAAAATATTATTGGCATATTAATTTATTTTAGTTGAATATGTTATTCATTCTCTAAGTTATTTAGATCAATTAGGACTCTTTAAATTTTTTTCTTTATAGAATTTTATTTTTTTATAACTAATTTTTATTTATTATTAAAAGGAGTACTCGAGTAAATGTATAGTTGCCTTTTCACAATAATGGGGAGCAAACACTTGTGGATTCATACTTTTATATATAGACTATAGTATAGATATATAGTTTTTGAAGTTTAGTATCTTATGTATTATTCCGATGCTAGTCATTTTAAATTATATTGTGCCCTAGTAAGTAATATTTTTAAAGTATTTAAAACTATCTTCTAACAAATTAATCGCGTAGACATATTATTAGCCTATTTTTTTAGTAGGATATATTTATCATTGTCCAAGTAGTTTAGAAGTATTAGGACTCTTACATAGTCTTCTTTTGATAGAATTTTATTATTTTATAACTAATTTTTATTTATTATTAAAAAAATAACTTAAGTAAGGGTATGAGTATCTTCTCACAATGGAGAACAAACACATGAGATATTCACACTTTTATATATAGTATATAGATATAGATATATAAATATATAGATATGCAGATAGATATAGATATAGATAAATATGAAAATTTTAATATTTTATATATATTGGCCCCAATAATGTGATAATATAAGCTTAAAGTGACAGAGTCTACTATATCCTTACGAAAAAAAAATCCTGTAGTTGTGGCACAGAAGGTGTCCCAAATTCATAATGAATAGGGGGACCTTATTACAGATGCATCTGGCATCCAGAACCAACTTGTCTCCTACTTTCAAAGGTTATTACAAGGGAGCAGTGAAGTCAACCTAGAGTAGCTCGGCCCCTGGATACATTACAAGCTGACGGATGAGGAGGGCCAAGGGCTTGTGAGTCTTGTCTCCCATAGTGAAGTCAAGCAGGCCATATATGTTCAGTACTGCAGAAGACAAGGCTCCAGGGTCTGATGGATATTCGGTGGGCCTTTTCTAAGTTGCTTGGCCTGTGATTGGAGAGGCAATAATTGATGCATTGCTTGAGTTCTTCACCTCGGGCAAATGGCTAAAACAGGTTAATGGCACTCTTTTGGGCTTGATTCCCAAGGTCCAATATTCTACGCTTGTAGCCGACTTCAAGCCTATTGCCTGCTGCAACGTCGTCTACAAGGTCATCATCAATATTATTGTGCAGAGATTGCACCCTAATGGGGAAACTCGTTCATTACTCTCAAAACGCTTTGTGCCAGGAAGGAAGATCATCTTAAAGGCACATGAGTTGTTGGCTGGTTATAACCTTAGTCATCTTCTTCCTAGGGGCCTATTTGGTTTCCGTGATATTATTTTATCATGTCTAATCATGCATTTGATTAGTAATATTAGGACTTGGTATTTGGTCTTATTTATCATAATTTGAGGGAGAATGAATCACACCCATCACCTAGAATTCACAATACCACCAATTAGTATAAGTTGGTATTATTTTTCCCCCTGGTTTAGCCAGCTTCTATACACACTCTCTCTCCCTCATCTCTATTTTTGCTTCTTTCTTCCTTTTTTTTTTTTTTTTTTTGTCATCTGTTTTTTCTACTGACAATAAGTTTTAACAGACACTGAAACAATTATTTAAATACATGCAAAATTTTAAAAAAAATTAACTTTTTAAACTTTGTGGTGTTTGTATTTTGAGAATTACTTGCATGATTAAAAAAATATATTTCAAATTATAATAATTAAATAATAAAATATTATGAAAAAATGTACTTCTTTCTTTTTTGGAATTTTAAAAGATATTTGAGTTTTAAATAATTACTAAATTGAATAAGTATTTTGAAACTCTACTTCATATAAATACAGAAAAAAGGAAATATTCACAAATTTATTTTATTTTAAGCAATTCTATTTCAATAAATAATTTAGAGTTTTTTTTAATCATTCACAAGGTATAATATAAAAATATAAATAACTTAAAAGATGATACCCTTAACAGTCTTTTTACATTTAATCAAACTCTATATTCCCTTCAACAAAGCACCATATTATATCATCACATAGGATATCATGCATATAATATCTCAAACCAAACAACATTTAATGTAAGATCGAATTAACTATCGTTCATTTTCTATCACACCAGGTGTCACTTCACACCGACCTTCCTCCATTCGAGTCCTCTTGGTCTCCCGACCATGTGTCTTCGACACTCGCAACTTACCAGCGCGACATCCGAACGCATCCCTTTGCGGCGCCTCACGCCCGCACACTCGTCTATCCGGAATGCCCATGTTCGCAGAGGGTCGCGGCTCTCGCGGCTTGCGCGCCTTCATACCCGGCCCCAACTAGCTAGCTTGCCATCATGCGTCTCGCCCACAATCTCGGCCTTGCCGATACTTCTCGCAATGGCTCGAAGCATCCTCGCCCCGTCTCGGCACTATGGGCCAACTTATGCCCACAACGCCCATTGCACACACAACAATCACTCGGTGCATTACCGGCGCATGTCTTCGCCATGCCCATCTCGCATGCCTCACCCGAGTAGGGCAATATCACCCCGTCCGTGGCCTAACTCATATGCCAACATCTCGCATCAGTCCAGCACGGCATGCCCAACATGCCTACTTGCCTTTCGGCGTTGCCTCGTAATTTGCCCACAACGCGGTGTCGCCCCATGATTGTGTATCTTAGCCAACGGACCGTCGTGCATGGCTAGAACCCAATAGCGCATGTCACGAGTAGCTCACGAGGTCTTTCAATGCTTCGCCTCGATCGCTCATTCCGCCTGAGAGGTGTTGCCTATGACTTCCCGCAGCCCACGGGGCATCCTCGCAATCACACGGAGCCTCTCGGGCCGTTGCTTGCCCAACGTGTGCCATCCTAGCCCCACGCCGTCCGTTCGGTTCTCATACCGCCCGAGGACTTTAGCCCTCCCTTCGAGGTGCCTAAAGCTGACCTTTGAGGCCCCCGCATACCCCAAGGGAATCGCTTATTTAGTGCCTCATTGCACGAGGGGGACTGGTTGGAGCTCACCATTGTTGTCCCCCTTATAATAGGCTTAAAAATATTTTCCTTTGTTCCAGCAGTAGATATTCAAAGTCATTGAAATGGCCGAGGAGTGCACCTTTTTACAACTCCCTCGTCCAACGTCCGAATCGCGTACCGCTTGGACCCTCGCGCTCCCGCGTGCCGGGCTGACATCCCCTTATCGTCCGCACGTACTCCGCAAGTCACTGCCGACACTCCTAGTTAAAGGGCGACAGGTGACACTAGGTCACATCACCCTTAATCCTATCACATGAACCAAGCGAACCCTAGATGTATAGTGAAAATTTCTGTTGGCGGCGCTGCAGCTTTTTAACTTCCCTAAAAAATTGGTTGGTTGGGTTGAAGAATGTATCACATTCCCTAGCTTCTTTATTTGTTTGAATAATGAAATACATGGTTTTTTCCAAAGCCATAAGGGTTTCAGCATGGTGACCTTCTGTTACCCTTTCTCTTTGTGCTTCTAATGGAGATTTTCCATGCTATGTTAAAGGCTTCAGTAGCTCAGACTGTAGATTTTACTTACCATTGAAGGTGCAAGGATTTGGGGCTTCTCATGTTGAGTTTTGCTGACGACCTTCTGTTGTTTTGCAAGGCGGGTGTGGGATTTATTAGGGTGGTCCAACAAGCCCTCAACTAGTTTGCTGTGGTC